>CM016620.1:95112673-95521375 GCA_005393395.2 Gossypium australe
TTAGCGGGTTCATTGATGACGTACCAACCCAACTTCGTGACAAGGGATTGGTTTCTAAATTTTGTCTTCTATGAGATCTAGTTTACCCTTACTATTTGCTTTTGTCACTTCCTCTCATCTTGCAAGGTGAATATATTTTTAGGAATCTATAGAAGTGAGGTGATCAAGGTTGGTAAAGTCCACTATGCATGTAGTAAGTAGGAATTGTAATTTATGGATTAGATAAGGGTTAGGCGAGTAGTTTAGAGAAAATGTTCCTTTGCCATGAGCTTAACTTAGTTCTAATTTTCTCTACAATAAAATTATAGCCAATATAACTAACCTCATGTGTTAGGCGGGTATATTTTGATCACTTAATTATTAAATGACTAATTGAAAGATCATGTGATCTTTTTTATTTGACATAATAATAAATTTAGTATTCAATATTTGCACATCATGTCAAACTAGTACCAATTCTAAAAAAATTAGCAATCAATGTTTACACTGTGTGTCAATTTGATTATGATTCAAAAATTAAAATACATAAAATTTTGTATTTTTTATAATTATATGAGAAAATGATTTTTCATCTAATTTATTTTTTCATATGAAATATGCATTTCATATCATATATTAATATTCTAATTATAATAATATTTGAATATAAGGTCTTTTTGCTTGTATTTAAAATATTTTCCATAAAATATTTTATTTGTTTTAGGGTGTTTGTTTGGTGGAAAATGATTTACCAAAGGAAATCATTCTCCAAAAAAATGGTAAAAACAAGGTTTTTTTTAAAGAAAATGTCTTACCAAAATTTTTTATGTAAGACATTTTCCAGACTGATAAGACTCTGTTCATTGTCTTCATTATCGAAGAAACAAAAAGGGGAAGCTTTCAGAACAACAAAGAGGAAGCTCTTTTCAACGTCGAAGAAAACAATCCCATATATTCTAGTTTTTTTTTTACAATTTAGTCCATGAAATCCAATTTTTTTACTATTCTACAATTTAATTCCTCAAAAATAGATTTTCTTATTCTATAGTTCAGTCCTAAACCTCGGTTTGTATAGATTTGCAAAACAGTCCCTTTTCCAAAATTTCCAAATTTTATAATTTAGTCCATACAACTAAAATTGTCAAAATTTCCAAAAATTAGTCCTTGATTTTTGAACAATTAAACTTTCATATTCTATTTTTCAGAATTGTAAATTCTCAAATAATGTAAATTAGTCCTAAAACTCAAGTTTTGAAATATTTAGAATTTAACCCCTATAGTTTCAAACTTTACTATTTTATGCTCAACTTTCCAAATTTTCATATTTTATAATCATATAATTTAGTTAATACATCAATGTTTTAGATTTCACTACTTAAACCATTAGAATTCAAAATTTCAAAAAATTTACAATATGGTCCTTACTTCAATTTTTATCAAATTAAATAAATTTTCAACTTACTCATCCAAATAATATTCAAAATAAAAATTTACCACTTTCAACTTAATTAAACATAAAATTTATTTATAAATTTATATTCCCTAATGTACGAAATTAATAATTAATTTTAATTAAGTAAATTAAGATTAATTAAAACTAAAACATGATTAATTAAAATATAAATAAGCTTTATGAAATAAACTCAACTAAACAATGAAAATATAATAAAATCTCAAATGTATGTCTGTTTCATTGAAAAACAACTTTTATGAAATATTTTCAAGAAATTTCCCAAACAACAGAAATAATTTACACAAATCTATCCAAACACTATAAAATATTAGTTTTTCCAAAAAAATAAGTCTTTTTCCAGAAACCATTTTTAATGAAACAAACGGAGTCATATATTTATTCCTTTTTCATAATTTAGGTTGAAATATAATAAAAAATAAAAGTATAATAGCAAATTTTAATAGAAGTATATTGATAATTTTTGGGGTTTGCATGATTATTACCTATATATTTTGAAGAATTGGATCTTATAAAGAGAAAAATAAAGAACACAAATAGCACCAAATTTGATCATACTAGAAAACAAACCACTTAGGTTTCCCAAACTCAAGATCTTGACAATAAAAGCATGGGAGAGAGTTAAAAAGAAAGTTATGGGAATTTCTTAAGGGTTTTTCACCGTTAAAATTCATTCGGACTTGAATCTCCGGGGAAGTGGTAGGCTTTTATTTGGGTAATTCCCTCTAGATGTAGTGTGTACAAGTGTGGTATGGGTATGTCCCTGCCGTGGGTGTGTAAGTATTAACCCTTTAATTGTACATTAAAAAAAGGTTAAGATATTTTGAACAAAATAATTTTTTAAAATAATTTATATGATTTTTTAATTTATTCCGTTTGTTTCATGAAAAAGATTTTACAGAAAATATTTTCAGCCTTTCCTGATGTTTGTTTCATGTAAAATAGGATGGTCAACGTAAAAGGCTTTGTTTACCAAAATGTCTTCATATATTTTCTAGTCGATGTTAGCTACGGATTAATATAAAACATATAGCACTATCAATAATCAACCAATTCACATTCAATTATCAATTTATATAAATTTTGTAATCTATTCAATTTAGTCCCTAAAAATGGGACTAACATAACTTTTGATTTAAAGCTTCAAATTGAATTCTAATTTCACTATTATACATTAGGGACCTCCCATTTCTTATTTTTATAGTCAAATTTACATTTTATTCACTTTAGTCCCTAATTTACGAAACTATCAATTAAGTTTTACAATTTAGTCCTTTCTCACATTTAAGCTTAAAATCTATCAATTTAACACCTAAAACTTCAAGAAATTCTAAAACTTGAACAGTTTTACAAATTGGTAAATGGGCGAGCTAAATCAAGCTCCCATGACCTCAAATCTATAAAAATTACAAGAAAATAACCAAGAACTTACTTGAATTTCGAAGTTATAAGCTTAGAGCCCTAAGAATGGCATCTCCCTAATTGTCTTCATGTTTTACAATTTTACCATAGATCTAAGCCCCTTTATTCTACTAATTGAATAATAATAAAAGCTTTTATTCAATTTGTAACGCCCCAAATAATTTATGTCTGCTTCTGTAAAATCAGACACAACTGTGTATTTGTTTTAGTGGTTAAGTGTTCTGGGTGTGTATGATGGGTGTTGGGTTCAAGTCCCAATTCTGCCAATTTTGGTTATTTTTGAATCTAAGCATTATCTTTGTTCAGTGGGCTTTTATTAAATTTTCTATAAATTCATATCAAAATGAGCTTGTTAGATTAAGTGGTAAGGGAACTGATGTGTTGGAGGTCTTGTGTTCAAATCCCTGTGCGAGCGCGAGAGTTTATTTTTGCTTGTTTGATTGAGAGAGTTTCTATAATACCTCTTAACCTTAAACCGTCGTCGAAACAAGGTTACGAGGCATTATCGGACATATCGGACAATTTACAAATAATTCTTAAATAAATAACAATCATATTATAATATAACCCCTTTATAAATATTTAACATTCCCTGCAAATTTAAATAACAACCAATTCCAAAATCCAAAAATTCAACCAATGCAATTTCATATTTAATCGTATTTAAATTATACCTATAACATTAATTTATAATTTTATTCTATAAACATTTATTTTACTAATAAAATTTAACTTATAATTTCATTTATTTCATTCTAAATTTTTAGTACCAATTATACTATGTATATCATATAAATTTTCATACAATTTCATTAGTTTAAACATCAAAATACCAAATACCATTTTTTTACAACAAAAGTCATGTAGCATTTTAAAGTGACCAAAATAACATCTATGTACATGCCACTTTTACCAAAAGAAGAATACATCACCGAGTTTTTTTATGATGGAGTCGGGATCGCCTTGGATGCTGAACCAGGACTTTGAACACCTATTAACCTACGCACAGAAACAATCGTACGCTGAGTATACATATACTCAGTGGTATTACCATAATTCAAATTATAAAAATAATAATCATATCATTAAATCATATAACTTAATTTTTACTAAACCAATTCAAACATAAGTTTGTCATTCTCAATATATTCATACAATTCAATTTAGCTATTCAACAATTGAAATCATACGCATTCATGTTGAGCCATTATCCATCTCATGAACCAATGGTTCATGCTTTCCATTCTCATACTCATATTCAAATCACATTTTTCAATTCATGTTCCATTTTTACATTTCTTTCAATGGCTCAACCATTTCATTTTATTCAATTTAACCTTTCCTTTAATTACCCCTATTAACAGACTTGGACTTTAGCGAATACACAGATTCCAACCCAAACACACCAGTACGGCACATTGTGCCTAAAACAGTACATAGTACCTGATCAGTATATGACACATAAGTGCTTGAAACGACACACGAGGTGACTGATACGATAGACGAGGTGCCTGAAATACGACACATAAAGTGCCTGATTGACAAAGCTGATAAATCCCCGTACTCTTCCAAATCCTATGGCATGCCAATTATATCCGGCTCAGCCCGACTAGTTAATAGGGTATCCAGTTCAATTTTTTTTCCATATCAATTTATTTCAATTCAATTTCACAATTCAATTCAATATACTTTTCATATCCAATCTGTAACATCCTGCACTAGGTTGTTTGCAATGTAATTTATTTATTGCGTGATTGCCTAAATTAATGTATGTGTTATGGCTTGGTCAGAAATCCCGAGTTGAGTTTGGTATAGGGTTAAAAAGTTCCTTAAGTGCTTGGGATGGAAAGGCTAAGTATAAGTATTTTTATTTATTGGGGCGAATATGGACACAAAGGAATGGCTGGCGGAGTGGTTAGGGTGCTGCTAGAAGGCTAGAAGGTGCGCTGGGCTCAGGTTCGAGTCGCGTGGAGGAAGTTTTATTTCTGGCGCTGAAGGAGAGTTAGGCGAAGGAGGGTTTAAAAATAAATTCGGCGATGTTGTGGCATGAAAATCAGCCTGGCCAGGTGGCTTGGGGCGCCGACTAGGGACCTGGGGACGCTAGGCTCGAGTTCGAACCACCAGGGACGCAAGGGAGCTTGTTTTATTTTAGCGTTGAAGTAAGGGAGTGCTTAAAAGAAAATGCTGACGAGTTAGGTCACGAAAGGCATGTTAGAAGAGTGGCAGAAGGCTCGGGTATATTCCTTCGGGTCCTGTGTTCGAGCCCTAGGAATCGCACCTAGGGCGTTTAACTTTTGCTTTTAGCATTCCGGTTAATGAAGCCATCAGGAAGGATTTAAAAGAAATTTGCGACGCGATTCTACCATGAAAGTCAGGTTGGTCAAGTGGTTAAAGCATGGGGGAATCCTGCCTCAGGTCTCGCGTTCGAGACCCGAGGGTAGGGTATGTACGTGCTTTTGCTTTTTCGTCTCTGGCATTAATGCGTGCAGGAGCCAGCGACCGAGTGTTTAAGAGGAAATGTTGACGCATTATGTCACGGAAGACAAGCTGGCCGAGTGGCTAGCGCTTGGAGGGTACTGCTCCGGGTCTAGGGTTCGAAACCCATGCAGCGCATGGAAGAAATCTTTTTTTTTCTTGGGCCGGCGTTTGGGGGTTTTGGCATGCACATGCACGCGTGGGGAACCAAGTGTGAAGGCTGCCTCATGTTCATTTATTTTTTTTTAGTATTACTTTATCTATTTTACTCAATATTTTAAAAGATAATGGAAGCATGGGTTGGTTTTCTCTCTATTTTATGTGTTGGAAATAGAGAGAATATTATGAAATTAAGGCTTTGAAATTTGAAAGGGGTGGAGTTGTTGGCCGGCCATGAAGTTTTGGAAGGATTATTATTTCCCTTTTTCTTTTCAAATTCATTGTTTTAGCCGAATGAAGCTTGGTGAAGAGAAGCTTGGCCGAATTTCCTTGTTTCATTTTGGTGCATGACCGGTTTGTGTAGATTAGAAGAAAGCCAAAGTCCTTTTCCTTCTAATTTGTCCCTTGGCCGAATGATGCATGGCCAATTTTCTTTAGTTGTTTTTGGTTCCTTTTGATTGAGCATGCCGAATCCTGCTTCTAGCTTTAAGTAGCCGACTACTCCTTTGTCTTTCTACAAGACTTGGCCGAACTTTGGTGATCAACTAGGCGAAGAAATCGTCGAGGTAAGGGCAACCAACTCTTGTGGCCGTGAGTTTTAGACCTTGGCCGAAAATGGGAGACTCCAAGGGGGGCTTGGGGTTTCGGTTTTTGAAGAGGCTCTAGGTGTGGTATTTTCGGCTAGCTCCTATTATTTTCTTTCCTTCCATTGTTTATATTCTAAGCTCTTTAACCTCGTCAAATTTGCTTTCTTTTCCCATTGTAGTCTTAGCCGAATGATGCTTACCACCTAGAGCATAGGCCGAATCCACGAAAAGAGGGGTATTTTCGAAAGTTGGTAAGAATTTCCTCTTTTACTTAGGTTCCTTACCTCTCTTTTGAAGGGCCGAAAGCATGAGTTCAAGCACTCCTAAGGTTGGCCGAATGCCTATAAATATTCTTACTATCCCTTTTGAAGGTAGCCGAAGCTAAAGGATTTTGAAGGAGTCTTTCGGGTCTCGTTTCTTCAAGGGCCATTTTAGTATCTATGTTTGACCGATTTGTGCACTGTGATTTTAGGGGGGGATAAATCGGCTATGAAACCAGAAGCTTTCAAGATTTCAAGTCATATTAGTTCGTATTAATAAAGGTTCGGCCTAAGGCCCTGTTTTATTATGTTATGACCAATAACCTTGGACTTGTTAATTAATCGATAAGACCCCTAAATGCTAACCCGTGATGGCCGAATAATAGGAGCTATACGAGGACAAGTTCGGGACTTTTTAAATATCGCGTAGATCCGGGATTTCTGGTAGACCTTCGATAAATTAGGTGTGTAAGCTCTTACACACTTTATTAGTATAAATTGTTGTTTGATAATATTATAACCTCTCATGTGGTTACTTTGCCTAGTGGGCATAAGCTTGGTATTCGGGTAAGTCCCCTATTACTCGATTTACGATATGTGTTGTATATATATATATCATCATATGCGGAAAAATGCTATGCTATATACGATTGCATGATAGATGGAATCATGATACTTGTGATATGACCATGATGATGGTGGGATTGATGAGAGGGAGTAATATTCGTGTCGACGGACACCAGTGTTTTGGTAACACATTGTGACCACGGTCACCAGAGGTTTGGTACCTCCAGAGGTTTGGCACCTCATAGCGTCTCGTCCCTGTGGCTTAGTACCACCGTGGGTTGGCCCCACATTTGAGATACGGGATCGACGCCAGTGATTTGGTATCACACGATGGGTTGGCCCCATCATTTGATTGTGACTTCGGGTCACCAGTGGTTTGGCACCACCAGTTTTTTGGCACCACACGCGGGGTAGAAAAGGAGCATGGATGGCTAGGTGGGGTTGCATAATTGCATGTCATACTAATATCTTGTGTATGAGTGTTATTTTCGGGTCGGGGATTTATACACTGAGTCTTGGTGACTCACCCCTTCCCATATCATCTGGCAGGTGAGTAGAGCACGGATGCGGAGCCGAGGAGAGCTCGAGGCGGCCATGTTGGTTTTGTGGACTTGAAATTTTATTTTACCCCGTTTTAAGTTTAATTATTCACTACAATTCGATTGGGTTGTAATATGGCCGCTTATTATTATTTTGGATGGTTAGGTAGTTGTTTTTACCTTACTTTATAACTGATGAACTTACGAATGATTGTGCAAATCGGTTAAAAGTAACGTTTTCAAAAATAAGTACTTGTACGCGTTTTCAAAATGCTACCATCGGGTAACAAAAGTTTCAAAGTTATCAATCACTTTATTGTTCTAAAATTTAGGGGTCAAATGTATTTTAAAGGGAGAAAGGATTTTCAACTCAATGGGATTTACCAAAGCAACCCACTTGAGATTTAACGAACACCGTTTTATACCCTTAACAAAATTTTAAATTTCTACTATTAATCCAAACCTTTCAAACTTCTTTATTCCGTGACATACCAGATCCGGTCATGGATTGTGGGCCGGGTTTGGGGTGTTACAGTTTTGGTATCAGAGCCAGGTTCAAAAACTCGGCTGTGAGGGCTTAAGACCCAAAAAAATGTTTTGCTAGATAGGCTTTTGCAAACCCCGTTGAAAATGATTTTGGTTGAACAACATGGCGTCGAGTCTCCGGCACCGATCCGCTCTCGTAAGTATCTTTAATCTATGTATGAATGGTTATCTGAAAATGGATAGAAAATGGGACGTAGGTAGTATGGAAGGTATATGAACTCTAGGATTAGTTTGCACCAAACAATCGCATAAGATTCTAATTTCCTAATTAAACAAACCCATAACTAAGTCGCCGAATTAAGGTGTGGTAACCCTTATACGCATGTCTAGGATCGGATCCGGAAGAGCTTGGTATTTAAGTGGTCTTAGCGACTCACCTCCTCTTCGCGGGAATCCTACCTGGTGCGTAGCTTCGGTTCACCCTAACTGTAAGGACTTGTTCATGGGCTAAACCTCTATTATTAAAACCCGAAAGGGAATTAGCCGCATTTTTATAAAGACTCTAATTTTAAAGAATTCCCTCAAACTTATGAGAATTTTACTACAAAATTCCTTTGATTTATGAACATTTTAAAATACCCTTAGGGGTAAATTACAAAAATGCCCCTAGTTTTAAGAATTCTACCAAACTACCCCAAAATTTCTTTTTAAACAAAATTTTCCTTATTTTACAAGCATACCTAAAATCCCTAATTTGCAAAATGTCAAAAATGTTGAGCTTTTGGAAAATTACAAAATTGCCCCTAAATTGCAAATTACCAAAATGACCTTGATTTTCAAAGTTTTCGCAACACTACCAATTTGAGAAGACAAATTTAAAAAAAAAAAAAAAAAAAAAAGAACCCCCAAGTTTGGCAAATTCTTTTTATTTGATTTGTCAAATTTACATTGTTTTATTACCAAAATACCCCTGTAGGGTAAAGGACGAAAATACCCCCGGGTTAGGAATTGGACAAAAAGGATGATGGAATTAGTAAATGCGTATCTTCGAATTACAATAGAAGACTTGGAACTTGTTTGATCGAAAGAACAACTTCTAAATTTCGCCCATAAGATTCTTTGCTAATAATCAGTGGAACATTGACTAACTCATAAAACTTTTTAAGACAGATTGCGCCATAAGAAATGAGTTCTAGAGGTCGCAGCCGTCGGGGACGCGGTAGAGGCCGGATGGCCGTGACAGAACCAGTTAGGTCGGGCCAAGGATCGGATAATGAGATACCACCCCCACCGCCACCCCCAACTTTTGGCGATGGACCTCAGGACCAGACGGGGGGTGAGTCGGTATCGCAGGCTATGCTGCGTGTGCTAGAAATGATGGCTGAGACCAATAGAGGTGCAGGCGCTCGGAAGTCTGTATCTGAGCGGCTCCGATCCAATGGAGCTGAAGCATTCCGGGGTGTGTCAGGTGTCGCACCCAGTACAGCTGAATATTGGTTAGAATCAACCGAGAGGATCATGGACGATCTCGACTTAACAGATGAGGAAAAGCTTAAAGGAGCGGTGTCGCTTCTAAAAGACGAGTCATACCAGTGGTGGCTCACGGTTCGAGACGGCGCTTCAGCAGACGACCTTACTTGGGAATACTTCAAAGCTACTTATCAGAAGAAGTATGTGGGCACCAGCTACACTGATACTCAGAGGAAAACCTTTCTGGGACTGGTACAAGGAAATAAGTCGGTATCTGAGTATGAGGCAGAATTTCTGAGGCTGAGCCGCTATGCTCGGGGAGTCGTGTCAACTGAGCACGATCGTTGTGTCCGCTTTGAAGACGGACTTAGGGATGACTTAAGGCTGTTGATTGCTCCACAACAGGTGCGTGAGTTCGCTGTTCTGGTGGAAAAGGCCAAGGTGGCCGAGAGGGTCCGGGAGTCTGTGAGGCAAAGCTATGATAGGAGCAAGCAGAAAAGAGGTATTGGGTCGTCTGGATCGGGAAATACTGCACAAAAGAGGGCTAGACAGAGTGGGCCGAATCAGGCTGGAAGGCCCATGGCTTCTAACCAGAGACCGGCTCAGTGTAATCGCTGTGGAAAGTCACATTGGGGAGGTTGTTACACCGGTGAAAGGGGTTGCTTTGAATGTGGATCTTCGGATCACCGTGTAAGGGATTGTCCTCGGAAGATGGCAAGGAATCAGCCAGAGGGGCAGAACCGTACTCCAGCACGGAATGTGGGACCGCCGCAAAGGGGCCGTGGTAATAGTAGAGGAGGCAATGGTCCTAATCGGGGTCGTGGAATTCAGAGCAGAGGAGCAGGCAACACCGAAGCCAGGCAGCCTGGCTTAGTCTACGCAGCGAGACGTCGCGAGGAGGGTGACGCACCGGATGTCATCACCGGTACGTTCCTAATTTTTGGTCTTCCATATGTTGCTTTAATTGATGTGGGTTCGACGCATTCATACATTGCCAGTAGTGTGGTAGAGACTATGAACTTGGATTTTGAGACTGCTTCTAGCGAGATGACTGTAATTAGCCCTCTAGGACACTCTGTGATGGTGAACAAGCTATATAGAGATATACCCCTAGAACTCCAAGGGGTAGTGTTTGTGGCTGATCTGATGAAACTGCCGTTTGGGGAGTTCGACCTAATTCTTGGAATGGACTGGCTGGTTAAGTATCAGGCAAGGTTGGATTGCGCTGCTAAGCGCATATTTCTAAAGACGACTGAAGGTGATGGAGTGGTCATGATAGGTAACAGAAGAGATTATCTATCCAATGTAGTGTCTGCCTTGAAGGCCGAGAAAATGATCAAAAAGGGGTGTGAAGCATTGTTGGTTCAGATTTATGCCTTGGAGGCTAAGGAATCAGCAGTGGAGAAGGTCCGAACTGTAGGGGAATTCGCTGATGTGTTTCCTGAAGAACTTCCGGGTCTGCCCCCAGATCGGGAAGTAGAGTTCGGTATAGACTTGTTGCCTGGAACGGCGCCTGTGTCTATAGCACCCTATCGAATGGCACCAAAGGAGTTGGTGGAATTGAAGGCTCAAATTCAGGAACTTTTGGATAGAGGGTTCATCCGACCTAGTATATCTCCGTGGGGAGCACCTGTACTATTTGTCAAAAAGAAAGACGGGTCAATGCGGATGTGTATCGACTACCGTCAGCTTAACAAGTTAACGATCAAAAACAGGTATCCGTTGCCTCGAATCGATGACCTGTTTGATCAACTGAAGGGTGCATCGGTATTCTCGAAAATAGACCTCAGGTCGGGCTATCACCAACTTAAGGTAAAGGAGGCTGATGTGCACAAGACGGCATTTCGTACCCGGTATGGGCATTACGAGTTCTTAGTGATGCCGTTTGGGTTGACCAACGCACCGGCAGCATTCATGGACTTGATGAATAGGGTGTTTCAGCAATACTTAGATCAATTTGTCGTGGTGTTTATAGACGACATATTGGTATACTCGAAGACGGAAGAGGAGCATGACAGGCATCTGCGCATAGTCCTACAAGTGTTGAGGGAGGAGCAGTTGTATGCCAAATTCAGTAAGTGCGAATTTTGGCTTAGAGAGGTGACCTTCTTGGGTCACGTGGTGTCGGCTGAAGGGATTAGAGTAGACCCCCGCAAGGTCGAAACAGTGTTGGAGTGGAAACCACCTCGGTCAGTGGCGGAAATTCGAAGTTTTCTAGGTCTGGCCGGGTACTATCGAAGATTTGTGGAAGGATTCTCTTTAATCGCCGCGCCGTTGACTAAGTTGTTAAGGAAAGGAGTCCCATTTGTTTGGTCAGAGAAACAGCAAGAAAGTTTTGATAAACTAAGAAAGATTCTAACGGAAGCTCCCGTTTTGGTTCAGCCTGAGGCGGGGAAATTGTTCACAGTTTATTGTGATGCGTCCCATAATGGGTTGGGATGTGTGTTGATGCAGGAAGGGAAGGTAGTGGCCTATGCATCCCATCAGCTAAGACCGCATGAGGTTAACTATCCTACCCATGACTTGGAGTTAGCAGCAGTGGTTTTTGCTTTGAAAATATGGAGGCATTACTTGTATGGGGAAAAGTCGATAGTCTACACGGATCACAAAAGTCTGAGGTATCTCTTGACTCAGAAGGACTTAAATCTGAGACAACGTCGATGGATTGAACTGCTGAAGGACTACGACTGTTCAATTGAGTACCATCCAGACAAGGCTAACGTGGTGGCTGATGCGTTGAGCCGAAAGGTCGTGACAGACTTAAGGGCGATGTTTGCTCGTCTTAGTCTATACGACGACGGAAGTCTTTTGGCAGAGCTGCAAGTTAAGCCAACTTGGATCGAGGAGATTAAGGAAAAGCAATTAGGGGATGACAGCTTAAACGCGCGAAGGTTGCAAGTTCAAGATGGCGGTTTGGAAGGGTATGGTTTGACAGGTGAAGGGGTGCTGTGTTTTCAAGGACGGCCTTGCATGCCGAATGATGTGGGCTTGAGGCAAAGAATTCTTCAGGATGCACATAGCAGCCCATACGCTATGCACCCTGGAGGTAGCAAGATGTATGGAGATCTACGAAATCAGTTCTGGTGGCCAGGGTTGAAGCGTGAGGTAACAGAATTCGTGGGAAGGTGTCTCACGTGTCAGCGAGTAAAGGCTGAACACCAATTGCCATCTGGGTTACTTCAACCCGTGAAGATTCCTCAGTGGAAATGGGAGAGGATCACTATGGACTTTGTCAGTGGGCTACCCCTCACGCCCAGCAAGAAGGACGCAGTTTGGGTGATTGTGGACCGTCTAACCAAGTCGGCTCATTTCATTCCAGTTAGGGTGGATTATTCACTTCAGAGGTTAGCTAAGTTGTATGTGGCGGAGATAGTGAGGCTGCATGGTGTGCCAGTGTCGATCATCTCAGACAGAGACCCCAGATTTACTTCGAGGTTTTGGAGAGCACTACATCAGGCTTTGGGTACACGGTTGGATTTCAGTACAGCATTCCACCCACAGTCTGACGGTCAGTCGGAGAGGGTTATCCAGATTTTGGAGGACATGTTAAGAGGTTGCGTTTTAGACTTCAGAGGTAGTTGGGAGGAATTTTTGCCATTAGCTGAGTTCGCATACAACAACAGTTATCAGGCAAGCATTAAGATGGCACCATATGAAGCGTTATATGGTAGGAGGTGTCGCACACCTACTTGTTGGACGGAGTTGGGTGAGCGACAGGTGTTAGGACCGGAATTGGTTGCAGAAACCGAGGATAAGGTGAAGAAGATGAAAGCTCGGTTGAAAGAAGCCTCGGATAGGCAAAAGTCTTATGCTGATCTCAAACGGAGGGACATAGAGTTTGCCGTAGGAGACGAAGTTTTTCTGAAGGTCTCGCCATGGAAGAAGGTGCTAAGATTTGGGAAGAAGGGCAAATTAAGCCCAAGGTTCATTGGACCATTTAAGGTGTTGAGACGAGTGGGACCAGTAGCTTATCAACTCGAGTTACCTGCAGAACTGAGTCAGATTCACGATGTGTTCCATGTCTCCATGCTTAGACGCTATCGCTCTGATCCATCACACATCTTGGCAGTTGAGGAAGTTGAGGTGAGTCCAGATTTGACGATGGAAGAGGAACCTGTGCAGATCCTAGATCGGGATGTGAAAGTTTTGCGTAGGAAGTCAGTTCCTTTGGTGAAGGTCCTATGGCGGAACCATGGAGTGGAGGAAGCTACGTGGGAGCCCGAGGATGTGATGCGACAGCAATACCCCCAACTCTTCTGACCCAGGTAATTTCGAGGGCGAAATTATTTTAAGGGGGGTAGAACTGTAACATCCTGCACTAGGTTGTTTGTAATGTAATTTATTTATTGCGTGATTGCCTAAATTAATGTATGTGTTATGGCTTGGTCAGAAATCCCGAGTTGAGTTTGGTATAGGGTTAAAAAGTTCCTTAAGTGCTTGGGATGGAAAGGCTAAGTATAAGTATTTTTATTTATTGGGGCGAATATGGACACAAAGGAATGGCTGGCGGAGTGGTCAGGGTGCTGCTAGAAGGCTAGAAGGTGCGCTGGGCTCAGGTTCGAGTCGCGTGGAGGAAGTTTTATTTCTGGCGCTGAAGGAGAGTTAGGCGAAGGAGGGTTTAAAAATAAATTCGGCGATGTTGTGGCATGAAAATCAGCCTGGCCAGGTGGCTTGGGGCGCCGACTAGGGACCTGGGGACGCTAGGCTCGAGTTCGAACCACCAGGGACGCAAGGGAGCTTGTTTTATTTTAGCGTTGAAGTAAGGGAGTGCTTAAAAGAAAATGCTGACGAGTTAGGTCACGAAAGGCATGTTAGAAGAGTGGCAGAAGGCTCGGGTATATTCCTTCGGGTCCTGTGTTCGAGCCCTAGGAATCGCACCTAGGGCGTTTAACTTTTGCTTTTAGCATTCCGGTTAATGAAGCCATCAGGAAGGATTTAAAAGAAATTTGCGACGCGATTCTACCATAAAAGTCAGGTCGGTCAAGTGGTTAAAGCATGGGGGAATCCTGCCTCAGGTCTCGCGTTCGAGACCCGAGGGTAGGGTATGTACGTGCTTTTGCTTTTTCGTCTCTGGCATTAATGCGTGCAGGAGCCGGCGACCGAGTGTTTAAGAGGAAATGTTGACGCATTATGTCACGGAAGACAAGCTGGCCGAGTGGCTAGCGCTTGGAGGGTACTGCTCCGGGTCCAGGGTTCGAAACCCATGCAGCGCATGGAAGAAATCTTTTTTTTCTTGGGCCGGCGTTTGGGGGTTTTGGCATGCACATGCACGCGTGGGGAACCAAGTGTGAAGGCTGCCTCATGTTCATTTATTTTTTTTTAGTATTACTTTATCTATTTTACTCAATATTTTAAAAGATAATGGAAGCATGGGTTGGTTTTCTCTCTATTTTATGTGTTGGAAATAGAGAGAATATTATGAAATTAAGGCTTTGAAATTTGAAAGGGGTGGAGTTGTTGGCCGGCCATGAAGTTTTGGAAGGATTATTATTTCCCTTTTTCTTTTCAAATTCATTGTTTTAGCCGAATGAAGCTTGGTGAAGAGAAGCTTGGCCGAATTTCCTTGTTTCATTTTGGTGCATGACCGGTTTGTGTAGATTAGAAGAAAGCCAAAGTCCTTTTCCTTCTAATTTGTCCCTTGGCCGAATGATGCATGGCCAATTTTCTTTAGTTGTTTTTGGTTCCTTTTGATTGAGCATGCCGAATCCTGCTTCTTCTTCCTCTCCTCCGTTTTAGCTTTAAGTAGCCGACTACTCCTTTGTCTTTCTACAAGACTTGGCCGAACTTTGGTGATCAACTAGGCGAAGAAATCGTCGAGGTAAGGGCAACCAACTCTTGTGGCCGTGAGTTTTAGACCTTGGCCGAAAATGGGAGACTCCAAGGGGGGCTTGGGGTTTCGGTTTTTGAAGAGGCTCTAGGTGGGGTGTTTTTGGCTAGCTCCTATTATTTTCTTTCCTTCCATTGTTTATATTCTAAGCTCTTTAACCTCGTCAAATTTGCTTTCTTTTCCCATTGTAGTCTTAGCCGAATGATGCTTACCACCTAGAGCATAGGCCGAATCCACGAAAAGAGGGGTATTTTCGAAAGTTGGTAAGAATTTCCTCTTTTACTTAGGTTCCTTACCTCTCTTTTGAAGGGCCGAAAGCATGAGTTCAAGCACTCCTAAGGTTGGCCGAATGCCTATAAATATTCTTACTATCCCTTTTGAAGGTAGCCGAAGCTAAAGGATTTTGAAGGAGTCTTTCGGGTCTCGTTTCTTCAAGGGCCATTTTAGTATCTATGTTTGACCGATTTGTGCACTGTGATTTTAGGGGGGGATAAATCGGCTATGAAACCAGAAGCTTTCAAGATTTCAAGTCATATTAGTTCGTATTAATAAAGGTTCGGCCTAAGGCCCTGTTTTATTATGTTATGACCAATAACCTTGGACTTGTTAATTAATCGATAAGACCCCTAAATGCTAACCCGTGATGGCCGAATAATAGGAGCTATACGAGGACAAGTTCGGGACTTTTTAAATATCGCGTAGATCCGGGATTTCTGGTAGACCTTCGATAAATTAGGTGTGTAAGCTCTTACACACTTTATTAGTATAAATTGTTGTTTGATAATATTATAACCTCTCATGTGGTTACTTTGCCTAGTGGACATAAGCTTGGTATTCGGGTAAGTCCCCTATTACTCGATTTACGATATGTGTTGTATATATATATATATCATCATATGCGGAAAAATGCTATGCTATATACGATTGCATGATAGATGGAATCATGATACTTGTGATATGACCATGATGATGGTGGGATTGATGAGAGGGAGTAATATTCGTGTCGACGGACACCAGTGTTTTGGTAACACATTGTGACCACGGTCACCAGAGGTTTGGTACCTCCAGAGGTTTGGCACCTCATAGCGTCTCGTCCCTGTGGCTTAGTACCACCGTGGGTTGGCCCCACATTTGAGATACGGGATCGACGCCAGTGATTTGGTATCACACGATGGGTTGGCCCCATCATTTGATTGTGACTTCGGGTCACCAGTGGTTTGGCACCACCAGTGGTTTGGCACCACACGCGGGGTAGAAAAGGAGCATGGATGGCTAGGTGGGGTTGCATAATTGCATGTCATACTAATATCTTGTGTATGAGTGTTATTTTCGGGTCGGGGATTTATACACTGAGTCTTGGTGACTCACCCCTTCCCATATCATCTGGCAGGTGAGTAGAGCACGGATGCGGAGCCAAGGAGAGCTCGAGGCGGCCATGTTGGTTTTGTGGACTTGAAATTTTATTTTACCCCGTTTTAAGTTTAATTATTCACTACAATTCGATTGGGTTGTAATATGGCCGCTTATTATTATTTTGGATGGTTAGGTAGTTGTTTTTACCTTACTTTATAACTGATGAACTTACGAATGATTGTGCAAATCGGTTAAAAGTAACGTTTTCAAAAATAAGTACTTGTACGCGTTTTCAAAATGCTACCATCGGGTAACAAAAGTTTCAAAGTTATCAATCACTTTATTGTTCTAAAATTTAGGGGTCAAATGTATTTTAAAGGGAGAAAGGATTTTCAACTCAATGGGATTTACCAAAGCAACCCACTTGAGATTTAACGAACACCGTTTTATACCCTTAACAAAATTTTAAATTTCTACTATTAATCCAAACCTTTCAAACTTCTTTATTCCGTGACATACCAGATCCGGTCATGGATTGTGGGCCGGGTTTGGGGTGTTACAGTGGGAAAGGGTGATATTAGTATAAGAACCAAGAATGGTTTTGTAGAAACAATTTCCAATGTTTTCTTTGTGCCTGCTTTAAAAAGTAACTTGTTAAGTGTTAGTCAATTGCAAGAAAAAGGATATGTGATTACGATATCAAAAGGTGTTTATGAAATTTATGATCCTTCTAGAGGTGCTATTGTAGTGGTTCTTATGAGTTCCAACAGGTTGTTTCCACTGGTGATTAATTGTGTTCAACCTTGCTTGATGGTTAAACTGAAGGACGACGCATGGCTTTGGCATTTTCACTATGGTCATCTTAATTTTGGGGGTTTGAAGACTCTTAGATAGAAAGAAATGGTCAGTGATCTTCCTCAGATTATCATTTCATCCCTGGTGTATGAAGATTGTGTTGTTGGCAAACAACATCTTGAACAATTTTCCAAAGGAAAGTCTTGAAGAGCAAAACATGTGCTGGAATTGGTTCATTCAGATATTTGTGGGCCAATAAAACCATCATGTAATGGAGGTAAAAATTATATCCTTACTTTCATTAATGGTTATTCCCGAAAAACGTGGGTTTACTTCTTGCAGGAGAAATCAAAAGCACTTAGTACATTTACTTGCTTCAAGGCACTTGTTGAGAATGAAACTGAGAAAACCATTCAATATCTTCACATTGACCGTGGTGGAGAATATTTTTCTAAGGAATTTGAAGCATTTTGTGAAAGTCATGGCATTCAGAAAGAGCTTACCATGGCATACACCCCCAACAAAATAGCGTATCAGAGAGAAAAAATAGAACCGTGCTTAATATGGTGAGGAGCGTGCTTGTCGGTGGAAGGGTCCCAAAACGATTTTGGCTAGAAGTAGTAAATTAGAGCATCCATGTCTTGAACAGAAGCCCAACTTTTGTTGTTCAAAACATGACACCTGAAGAAGCTTGGAATTGAAGGAGACCAGCGGTAGATCACTTCAGCATTTTTGGTTGCATAGCTTATGCACATGTTCCAGATGCAAAGAGAAATAAGCCTGATGATAACAAGGGAGAGAAGTGTGTCTTTCTAGGTGTAAGTGAAACATCTAAAGCATATAAATTGTTTAATCCTTTAACGGAAAAAATCATGATTAGCAGGGATGAAATTATTGATGAGGAGAACACTTGGAATTGGAATGACCAACAAGCTTCTCAAACCTTTGTTGACACTGAAATTGAATATGAAAGGCATCGGTCTTTAGATCAGCAAACTCAAGCAACACTTGAGCTTGATAGTCCACCAAATGATGCTCTAATAACCACCGAAGTAGAAGTAACGAACCTCTTCCTAGTTGTATTCGACCTAGACCAGCTTGGATGAGAGATTTTGAAGTAACTAGCATTGGTCAAACTGAAGATCCAATCATCCACTTTGCCTTATTTGCGGATTGTGATCCAACAACATTTGAAAGTGCTGTAAAAGAGTCTAAATGATGAAAGGCAATGGATGAAGAGATTGCTGCTATAGAAAGGAATGATACATGGGAGTTGACTGAGCTTCCAGAAGGGCACAAGATAATTAGTGTCAAATGGTTGTACAAGACAAAGTTGAAGGAGAATAGAGAAGTTGACAAGTATAAGGCGCGCTTGGTGGTTAAAGTTTATAAGCAGGAGTTTAGGGTGGATTACAAAGAATTCTTTGCTCCTGTTGCAAGGCATGATACAATCAGATTAGTGATTTCACTTGCAGCCCAGTACTCTTGGCCTATCTTCTAATTAGATGTGAAGTCAGCATTTTTACATGGTGAATTCCAAGAATAGATATTTATTGAACAACCTACTGGTTATGCTAAACACGGAAGTGAAAATAAGGTTTATAAACTGAAAATACTTTCTATGGATTAAAATAAGCCCCACAGGCTTGGTATAGTCAAATTGAAATTTATTTCTTGAAAATTAGTTTTACCGAGTGTCCTTATGAGTCTACACTTTTTATTAAAACTGGTGATGAAGAGAAAATTCTTATTGTGAGTTTACATGTTGATGATCTTATTTTCACTGGAAACTGTAGTTCCATGTTTAATGAATTCAAGAAGTCTATGATGATTGTGTTTGAAATGTCAGATCTTGGTATGATGCATCATTTTCTAGGCATAGAAGTAGTGCAACCAACTAATGGAATATTTATTTCTCAAAGGAAATATGTTCAAGATATTATGAGTAGGTTTGATATGAAGGATTGCAATCCAGCAAGCACCCCCATTGAGTTTGGTTTGAAGTTGAGAAAAAAGGGAAAGAAAGTGAACAACACACTTTATAAGTAGATCGTTGGCAGCTTAATGTACTTGACTGGTACAAGACCTGACATAATGTATTCTGTGAGTTTGATTAGTAGGTTTATGGAGAATCCTACAGAGATGCATTTATTGGCAGTCAAGATAATCATTCGTTACTTACAAGAACCAAGGATTTTGTGTTGTTTTACAGAAAAGGAGAAATTTCAAATTTATTTGGGTTCACTGACAGTGACTTTTTAGGAGATCTGGATGACAGAAAAAGCACTTTACGTTATGTTTTCATGATGGGTACTGGATTTGTTTCATGGTCATTCAAGAAGCAATTCATTGTTACTTTGTCAAAGACTGAAGCTAAATTTGTTTCTGCAATAGCCTTTGCTTGTCAAGCTATTTGGCTAAGGAAAATCTTGGAGGAGCTGAAGTTCAAGAGAATGAGAGCTACAACATTTTTCTATGATACTAACTCAGCTATCAAACTCTAAAAAAAATCCAATATTACATGGTAGAAGCAAGCATATTGATGTGAAGTACTATATTCTGAAAGATCTTAACAATGATGGGGTAATTGATCTCAAGTACTGCAAGAGTGAAGATCAACTGGCTGACATATTCACCAAACCTCTCAAATTGTTTCCCTTCCAAAATTTGATGAGTTTAATGGGAATTTGCACTTTGGAGGATCATGTTTTAAGAATGGCACCAATAAACTGAAGCTTAAGGAGTTTTTCAGTTTAAAGGAGGGATTGTTAATAAAATTTGATTGTTATCTTTGTTTCTAAGCAAGTAGTTGCTGGACATCAAGGGCTTAGTGGCTGAAAATTATGGGTTTATTTAGTTTAGATTTTTTGCTCTAGTTGTTAAGAGTCCTATTGTGAGTCTTATTTTGTTAGTGCCTAATTTTTAATTTTTTTGTTATGTAAAAGCCTATATAAATAGGCTCTTGGATTATGAATTATTATACTCATCATCTTATTTTTCCTTTTCCTTTATTATTTCCATCTTGTTGTTATCTTTCTTAGTAAGTTAACAACTTGATTATCAAATTTAAATTTCAATATTTACATTTTATAACTATTCTTCTTAATTTGACCAAACAAAATAAAAAAATTGTTGTTAAGAGACAAAAACAAATATGAGCACAAGCAAATTATTTACGTAGTTCGATTTCCCTACATCTGCAATGTAACAACCCGTTTTCAGTGAAATCGAAACAGTGGTTTTGGGACCACAAATATGAGGTCATAAAATTTATTTTAATATTATTTTGTGGTCTATAGCATGTTGGAATTATGGTATAAAAATTTTGTTAAGAAATTTTACTATTTGTACACTCAATTTGTGAAATAGGACTAAATCGCACAAAGTATGAAAGTTGTGTTCTATTAGCTAAAGGTGTCAAATAGCTATATAACTTAAAAGAAGAGGTCTTTATTGAGTAATTAGACCACTATTTGAGTTAGTGGATGTACATGGAGAGAAAAATCATAAAAAAATTTGTTAGGTGATATTAGGTATTAATAGATATAATAATAAAACAGAAAGATGAGAATAGTTGTTCATCTTCTTCTTCACAAAAAAACTTCAGCAAAAGAGGGGTTTTTGAAGCTTAAAATTTCAGCCACTTAGTTCTCTTGCATGTAAGTTACTTTGATGATTGTTTTTGTTGATTTTTGTGTTTTTGGAACCCTTGTAGCTTAAGCTAGCTATTTAGGGAGTTAATTTGTAATATGATGGAAAGTCTAGGGTTTTTCCATGAGAGCATGTTAGTTGTTTTTGAAGTTTAATGAAAGAAAATGAATCTTGGTTGTTAAATAAACAACTTTTGTTAAGGGATTTTAAGTGGAATTGTCAATTGATGGCTAAAATGAGTAATGTGGAATTTATGTGTTAAATGTGTGAAATTGTGAAATATATGGGCTGAAATCGACTAGGCTTGTGTATAGATGAAATTGCATGGATTTCATTTTTATGAGCCTAGGGACTAATTTGTAAAGAAGTCAAATGGTAGGGGGAAATGGTAATTTTGCCATATTATGAAATTGGACTAAATTGATTAAATTAGTTAAATTTGATATTATATAGATTAAGAAAAGCCACGTTCAAACTTAAACCGGGGAAAGGAAAAAGTAGTAATTGAACAGTCGACTTACTCCGTATTAATTCGAGGTAAGTTCGTATAATAACATTGTGTATTTATATACTTTAATTGAATTACGTGTATGTAAAATTTAGAAATTTTGGTGTGTAAACATTGAATACATAATGGATATAGTATTAAGAATACCAAGCCCCATTTGAACCCTAGAAATTCGTAAGATACAAATGACGTGTCATGTCATTAGGGTTACCAATTTTGGTTGAGATCCTGCATGTGTTGCGGACTCACCGTAGCTCGTATGAGCTTATCGATTCTCAACTCGTAAGAGCTCACCGTTATTCAGCTCAGAAGAGCTTACCGATATTCAGCTCGGATGAGCTTACCGTTTATCGCTCGTATGAGCATACATGTATAAGAATTGACGATTGACCGTTCAGTACACTTCGTGTGTACCACTCGCGTATCCTACGATATTTTAGATGGTTCAATGGGCATAGTATTACTATGGGATTATACAAGTCCGATATGAAAAGTACAAGTATTTGCATGGAAAATGTTGATATTTGATATATGATTAGATAGCATAGATATTACATGTACAGGAAATTTGATAAATTGATGAATTCATATATGACTAACTTGATAATGTGTTAAATGATAAGCTTTGGCCAAATTGAGTTGAATTATGTTTTGAGTTATTTACCTAAAATTTTAGTTATATGGTAAGTTTTATTATTTGAATCACGAACTTACTGAGCTTAATTGCTTACTCAATTTATTTGTTCATGTTTTATAGTATTTTGGAGCTCGCTCGATTTGGAAATCGTCGGAGATCGCGTCGTACTATCAAACTCTATTTTGGTACTTAGACTTTTCATTTTGGGTTAAATGGCATGTATAGGTATTTTGGCTAACGTAGCTTATATGTCGTATGTTGTTTTGATTATAGGTATAGCTATGTGATTCGGCTTACTTTGGTACACTTGGTTTGTAAATATATATAAATGATCTTTTCGGTATGTTTTAAGGTGGTTGAATGAATTTGTTTGTTGTATCATGATGTGGTGTAAATATTCATGATATAAACTTGATATTAGTTGGTCTTGAGTACCTATTTATGTCGTGATTGCATACACATTAGTGAGTTTAGGTTGGCACCACTTTGAGTGAGGAAAATGGCTTGGAAAATAACCTATTTTTGTCCACACGGGCAGAGACACGGCATTGTGTCCCCTGATACTTTTTAGAAATTAAGTCACTAGCTCCACACGGTCTAGCACACAGGCATGCGGCTTGCCCGTGTGGCACAAGTCAGTATACCCTCCAATTTTCACATGGCCTGGCACACGGACGTTTGAGGCCATTTCGAAAGGTACACGGCTTGTCACACGGGCGTGTGGTCTGGCCATGTGACCCAAGTCATAGAGTTACATGATGTCGGACATGGCCTGTAACACGGGCGTGTGACCCCTGCACTTTGAAAATTTTTTCATGTTTTTATAAAAATTCCTTCAGTGCTCAATTTAGTCCCGAACCTCTTTTAATGGCTATTTAAGACCTCAAGGGCTCGTATTGAGGACTATATGAATGAATTTGAATGGTTTTTGATATGAATGAGAATTGTATATGAAATGTTTGAATGATTGGATTATAAGTTTGGTAATGCTCCGTAACCCTGTTCCGGTGTCAGATACGGGTTAGGGGTGTTACATACAAGACTTTGTTTAGAGAGGAAATCAGCTATCTTTGATCAAGTACAATTAGTTATTTAAGTCGTATTACAAACTAGTATAACAAATTTATTTTTTGCATCTAAGATCTAAATCTTTCTTCACTAAGTTTTCCCCCTGAAAACTTAATTCATAAATCAAGTGACTTGTTTACTTACAAAATATGCTCATAATAATGAATTCTTAATGAACATATTAAATGTTCAACTCTCTTCTCCACTAACTTACACAAGCCTCTAATATGTAAGATTTTAAGGCTTGCTAAGATAAAGATCAACTACAATTAAGATCTCACTAAAATAGACTCATAAAATGGTTTTACAAATATTCTCATAAATTTAGAGTAAATTAAAGACCTTCAAGATAAGACTTCAAATTAGTCGAGCCAATCTCAACTATACAAGATGTAATACCCCTTACCCGTATTCAACGCCAGAACAGGGCTCGAGGCATTACCAGACTTATAACACAAGCAATCACACAATTTCGAGTCATAAAATTTGCATCCAAATTAAAATCATTCATAATCGGTCATAAAGTCCCTTATACGAGCCTACGAGGCCCAAAACATGCTTTGGAGGTGGTTCGGGACTAAACCAAGAACTTTAGAAATTTTTAAAAAACTTAGAAAATTTTTGCTAGAAGCAGGGCACACACGCCCGTGTGGTCAAAGGGACACACCCGTGTGACCCTAGGACACGCTCGTGCTTCAGACCATGTTCGATTTAGGGTGCTCTCTGACTTGTGCCATACGGTCGTGCCACACGCTCGTGTTCTAAGCCGTGTAGCACACACGGCTGAGACACATGCCTGTGTCTCTGCTCATGTGCTCAATTCTGGACATTCTATTTTTGCAACAATTAAGGTGCAAGGAACACACGGCCGAATCACATGTCCGTGGGGCAGCCGTGTGTCACACATGGCCTAGGCACACGCCCATGTGTCTACCCGTGTGGACAAAAACAAGGCTATTTACCAAGCCATTTTGTCACCCTAACTTGCACACATCTACATAACATCTCATGGCACAAAATCAAGCATGTGAGAGCAACCAAATAACCACAACCAAGACAATAACATGTCATTCTCATGCCATTATTTATCATGCTTAAAACATCATACTTAACCCATTAAAAACATACTAATTTCACATTCACAAGAGGGCATTAACATATGAATAACTTAATAATCAGCATAAGCCATCATTCATGGCTATATATAAGATGAAGCATTAACAATTACAAGCTAACACATATGCCAAATTAATAATGACACATATAACAAATTGGCCTAGTCCCTATACATGCCATAGACATAAAATACTTGAATTCATTTATACCCAAAATGACAGCTTGACAGTGTGATAGGATCTCTTACGATTTCCAACCCGAGCTAGCTCAATAACCCTATAAGACATTGGAAGGGAAGGGGGGTAAGCTATATATATAGCTTAGTAAGTCCGTACGAAAATAATAAGCAACTCTTACAAATCTTTTATCAAGTTCAACAATTTAAACACAAGATAATACAAATTGCTATAAAGCTCACAGTTATAATTTTCATTCAGTCATAATGTTTACTCTATCAACTTATAAGCATAATTTAACATATCTTGGCATTAGCCTAACAACCATAATCCCTCCTTTGTAACATATTACAGCAATTCAACAAATCATTTCAAACCTCATAGTAAACATGCACATTAATTATTTGTACTCATGTTTTCGAGCGTATGTCTTAATATCTTTCAATTGCCTAAACACTTATCTTCCCTTACTTCCATAACTATTTTAATAGGCAATTATGACAATCTTTCCTTTTTCTCATATCCAATAAATCACAATTTGTGTGAATAAACATGTTATATCATAACTCAATTTAGCCCGAAAGCCAGACACATAATCGTTAACCGAATTTACCATGTATTTCATACATCACAAGTATTGACCAATAGTCACAGCATAAAAACATCACTGTGGAAATAATGAACTTACAATTTCATGAAGTCAATGCTTATAAACTTTACGTATATACTTGTACCAATTCATAATACTTACATACTCTTTCTCTCCTTTGACATACCCGTTGAATATCCCGTTGAACCATTTGGAATACTAAAGGATACTCGGGGATCTCGTACACACAGTACTGTACCAATGCTATATCCCAGATATGATCTTACATGTAGTCTTGTATCGATGCCAATAGCCCAGCTATGGTCTTACACAAAGTCTCATATCGATGCCATATCCCAGATATGGTCTTACACGAAGTCTCATATCGATTTCATATCCCAGATATGGTCTTACATGTAATCTCAGTAACCCTAATGTCAAGACATTTGTATCCTAACTATTCCTAAGGTTCAGCCAAGACTTTCGTTGTATCGAATCTTTGTCGGTCATTTCCGTAGTAACGTACTCAATAGCATTCACATTTCATTTCAATAATATAGCATTTACCACAATTATATCAATTAAGAGTTTATACACATATAATTTAATGCTTATTAAACATACGAACTTACCACGGCATAAAAACGGTAAAAAGGACTAAATCGTCAAATACTTATTTTTCCCCGTTCTAGGTCCAAACCCTGTTTTTTCTTGATCTATAATATCACATTTAACTTATCTACTCATTATACTATTAAAATCAGCCCAAAATAATGTTATGGAAAAAATTACATTTTTACCCCTAAACTTTTGACATTTTACATTTTAGTCCCTAGGCTCGTAAAATTATTTTCATTCAATTTCATTACACCCAAGCCTAGTTGAACCTATATCATGCTCATAACAACCCAAATTTTTCATTTATTCACACTTTTACTACTTATTTTATAACTTTTCAAACAAGTCCTTTTAGGTATTTTTACTGAAAATCACTTAGCAAAAGTCGTTTAACAAACAACAAACATGCATTTTCCACCATCAAACATCAAAATACACACATTTTCAACATGGGTAAAATTTTAGACTTTGACATCTCTTCAAGTTGATGGTAGAAATAGATAGATCATGTTACAAGGATTTCAAAAACATAAAAATCATTAAAAACGGGGCTAGAACGGACTTACAATCGAGTTTGGAAGCTTGAAAAACCCTAGCCATGATTTCTTCTTGGTACATTCGGCCATGGGAGGAAGAAGGACAAAAATTGGCTTTTAATTTGGCTTTTTAATTCATTAAATTACCAAATTACTAAAATGCCCTTAATGAAAAAAATTTAGAAACATACCAAACCATATCCTTTTTTGCCCACCAACTTAACCAATGGTCTAATTACCATTTAAGGACCTCTAATTTAAAATTTCATATCGATTAACCTTTGGGAAAGCAGATATAGTTGTAAATGCTTGAATGGAAAACCTTTGATTATTTTGTGAGTATTTGATACATGATTAATCTTATTTGATGATGGTTTGAACCTAGCTAAATTAGAAGCTAAAGCGATGTTTTCTTTGCAAATTTGAGAAGCTTAAAATGTGATAGTGAGTGGTAAACTAAACGAGTACAGTGTGAGAAGACTTTTGATTCTGGATTTCATATCGAACTTGATGACTGTTATCATTATTCCGAAATCCAGAATCAAAAGTCGTCTCACACTGTACTCGTTTAGTTTACCACTCACTATCACATTTTGAGCTTCTCAGATTTGCAAAGAAAACATCGCTTTAGCTTCTAATTTAGCTAGATTCAAACCGTCATCAAATAAGATTAATCATGTATCAAATACTCACAAAATAATCAAAGGTTTTCCATTCAAGCATTTACAACTATATCTGCTTTCCCAAAGGTTAATCAATATGAAATTTTAAATTAGAGTCCTTAAATGGTAATTAAATCATTGGTTAAGTTGGTGGGCAAAAAAGGATATGGTTTGGTATGTTTCTAAATTTTTTTCATTAAGGGCATTTTAGTAATTTGGTAATTTAATGAATTAAAAAGCCAAATTAAAAGCCAATTTTTGTCCTTCTTCCTCCCATGGCCCAATGTACCAAGAAGAAATCATTGCTAGGGTTTTTCAAGCTTCCAAGCTCGATTGTAAGTCCGTTCTAGCCCCTTTTTAATGATTTTTATGTTTTTGAAATCCTTGTAACATGGTCTATCTATTTCTACCACCAATTTAAAGAGATGTCAAAGTCTAAAAGTTTACCCATGTTGAACAAGTGTGTATTTTGATGTTTGATGGTGGAAAATGCATGTTTGTTGTTTGTTAAAACACAGCCTGCAGCACGGGCGTGTCCCAAGGTCACACGGGCGTGTGAGCCTTGTACCTTGGAAAATTTTGGAATTTCGTGAAAAATTCCCTGAGTTCCCGATTTAGTCCCGACTTGATTTTAATGCTCGTATAGGACCTTGAGGGTCCATCTAAGGGACGTTACGAATGATCTCGGTTAATGAATAGAGATTGACATGATTTATCTGAGAATGTTCTGAAAAGTTCAGGTAACGCTCCGTAACCCTGTTCTAGTGACAGATACAGGTTAGGGGTGTTACAAAAGAGGTATAATTTGCTTGATCCAAATTGATCCAATATTCAAAAATTTGTTACTCCACAAGATTGACTGTAACATCCTAGATTAGGGGTTATGCGTTCGTGTGTAATTCATGAGATAGTGGGCTCAGTGGGTGTGTTGGATGTGTAATTCATGAAATGTATGGAAATGTATGGAAATGTGTGGAAATGTATGGAAATGTAAGGCAATGTATGGAAATGTAAGGAAATGTAAGGAAATGCTTTGGAAACGTTAAGTTTAAAAGAGGAAAGTGAACATTTTTGGAAACTAGGGGATGTAAGGAAAAGATTTAGAAATGATTCAAAAGAGGAAAGTAAACATTTTTGGAAACTTGGAAATGTAAAGAAATGTCAAGTTTTAAGGCTTAAAAAGAGAAAACTAAGGCAAGGTGGCCTTAAGAAAAAAAATAGGAGGAATTTGACACACAAACAGGCTTGGAAAAGTGGCCTGGAAATGCCACTTAAGGCCCAGGTAAGTGACGCCACCTACATGAGCAAGTGGGCCTGAGTTCGAGTCACATGGGAAGCAAATAAAAGAAATTTTATTTTGCTTCCAGAAGAATTGAGGTGGACGGCACATGGCTATAAATTAGGAGCTTTTATTCTTTTATTTTTAAGAGATAAAGGGTGGATAAATAAGGGATAAATAATGGATTTATTTTAGATTATTTTCAAGAGATAAATGATGGATAATTATTGTTATTTTTATTAGGAGATAAGAGATAAATATTGGATTAAGTTTTGTTGATAATTAAAGTGATAAATCAAGGGATAAAGTTATCAAAATAGAAGAGTGGTGGCCAAGTAAGGGACTCTAGCCTAGTAAATTCGGCTATAAAAGGAAAGGAGAGGCCATTCTGCATTATTTTCTGTTCTTTGAAAGCCTCTGCCGAATTCTCTTCACCAAATCCTCTTCTTCTTTTATTTTTGCCAAGCCAAAATACCTTGTGTTCTAGCCGAATCCTCCATCTTTATTCTTCCTTCTCTTTTCTTTCTAATCCCTCCAAAAGCCGAAAGTTGTGAGAGCATCATTTAGCCATAGCCGAATCTCTGAAGGTTGAAGTGAAGGTGCAATCGATTTCTTCAAATAAGGGTAAGATCCAAGTTTGGTGTCCATTCTTTTCTTTTAGATTAGCCGAGAGATAATCTAACCCCATACATATTTTGGTTGCCGAATATGGAAGGATCTTTCGTGATTTACTAAGTGTAGACTACAAGGAAGGAGAAGTTCTTTTCCCGAAGGTACACCATAAGCTGCGTATTCCCTAGTTATTCGGTGAGTTTTGGGATTTAAAATCCACAAGGTAAGTGTCTATAGCATTCGGCCAAGGCCTATTTTAGTAGTTAGATCTATTATTATGTGTTTTAAGCCGAAAACTAACAGATTCAAGGGATCTAGTAAGTAGCCGATTTCAAAGGAGAAGAATACAAGTTTTCGGGATTTGACTATTGTCAATTCGACAACAAGGTAGGTTTTAAGAATACAAATCCTACTAGGATTTGGTTTTATAGGCTTTATGCTAACATATTAAGGTTACCAAATGTAGGAATTGAGATCTAAAGCAATAGATCGGTTTTTTCGGGATTTCAAGGAATTCGTTAAGCAAATCAGGTGTGTACCCCACACTACTTTATAATATGTATTATGGCTATGTTTATTAAAACATGTGTTAATAAGAATATGAAAGTGGCTAAGGTACCATGTTATGGTACTAAGTACTCAGGTACGTTTCCTACTCCTACTAGGATTATGAAATATGTTAATTATAACATGAGAATAAGAATAAGAATGTGAACTCTGGCATATCCATGCATATTGTTATTATATGGGGCATATGGGTTTGTTTGAAAGGGGAAGTGAATGTGGTGACCTAAGACCACGAACACGGTGACCTAAGACCGTGATATCTGAAAAGTGGTGACCTAAGACCACAGTAATCTGAAAGTGGTGACCTAATACCACAGTATGTGGTGACCTAAGACCGCAAATTTGGAGTGTAGCGGAAGGAGGGTCGACTTAGTAGTCCCCACGGTGTGACTGGCAGGTACGGGGGTGTGTAGTGGATGGACAAATAGGTTTGGGTTTGGGAATGCATCATTAAATGTATTCTATGATTTGAATGTGTATCATATGTATGCCTGATTCTATTATGACTTAGTGTTGTGTACACATTGAGTCTGTTGACTCACCCCGTTGTGGGACTATTTTCAGGTGACGATCAGTAATGGACCGGGCTCGGCAGAAGCTTAGGGATGGCCATGCACAACAAGGAATTTAATTAATTTGGATTTTTATTTTATTTTAAGTACTTTAAGTTTATTTTGGGAATTATTTGATGTAATAAGGCCATAAGGCCATAGTTGAATTTCTTTATTTCTTTTTACTTTTTATTATGTTTACAAATTATTATTTAAGGATCAAGTAAATTTATTTTAAAAATAAATAAACTCCAAGTGTTTTGTCATCTTAAATAAAAGGGAGTTTTAAGATAATATTAATTCATTTACAATTCAATCCCAACCCAAAAACAAACTTTCTTTCAAAACGCACAAGTTTTTCCTAAGTAACAAAAGAGTTTTGAATCAGTTTTCTTCGAGGAACATACCAGATCCGGTCAGGGCTCGTGGGCCGGGTTTGGGGTGTTTCATTGACCTTCAAATATGGGTCAACACATGTTTACAATATCATCTAAATCATTGTCCAACTGATTTTTTTAAAAAGATTGCCAATTTAAAATAAAACATGTTATGAGACTTGTGCAGTGCTAAGAGCAATAGGCACTGCTTACATAACCGCATCAATATTTAGCTCTTTTAAAGATGAATAAGGCTTTTGTTAGAATTAAGTGACCCAAATCCTTATTTAAAATAAAATACAATAATAAAATAAAATAAAAAAGAATCCCTATAGAACTACACTTCTTTTATTTTATTTTATTTTAAATAAGGTTTTTTAAACCTTATTAAACTCCATCTATTTGATATTGATTAGAATAAGGAGTTTCAATCTTACTACACTCCTATTAGAATATGGCTTTACAAGCCTATAAATAGACATAGTCTATTCCTCTTGTAATTTGATTCGAATTCGACATAGTGAATTTTCTTCTCCTCTACCCGTGGTTTTTTTCCCGAAAGGGTTTCCACGTAAAATCTGTGTGTGTTCTTTATTTTTTATTTTTTCTTTTCTTTGTGATATATTTGTCATTACCAACGTTATATTTTTCTCAAATTGGTACCGAGCTTCCGGGTTTTCATCTCGATTACGGTAATGGCGTCTTTGAAGTATGAAATTCCGCTGTTGGATCACAACACCAGATTTGTGTTGTGGCAGATAAAGATGCAGGCAGTTCTTGCACAGATGGATTTAGAGGAAGCCCTACTAGGGGTAGATAAGATGCCTTCGACATTGACGGTGGAAGAGAAGAAGCGCAAGGATCGAAAGGCGTTAACACAGTTACATCTGTATTTGTCTAACGAAATTTTGGAAGATGTGATGAAGGAGAAGACTACCGCTGCATTATGGAAGAGGCTAGAGCAAATATGTATGTCAAAAACTCTAACTAGCAAGTTGCATATGAAGCAACGTCTTTATGCTCATCGTTTGGAGGAAGGTGCGTCTGTGCACGAACACTTAACAGTGTTTAAAGAAATTCTCTCAAACTTGGAGGCCATGGAGGTTCAGTATGATAAGGAAGATCTAGGGTTGATTCTACTTTGTTCGTTGCCCCCGTCTTATTCAACCTTTAGAGACACGATTTTATATAGCCGCGAGTCTCTCACAGTTGATGAGGTTTATGATTCTTTGACTTTGTATGATAAGATGAAGCATATTGTGGTTAAAACTGACTCTCAGGGAGAGGGTCTCATTGTTCGTGGGAGACAAGATCGGAATGCTGATGATGATCGTGGAAGAACACGGGAACGGAACCCTCATGGTAAATCTAAGGGTAGATCGAAGTCTTCAAACAGAGGTAAAACTTGTAACTTCTGCAAGAAGAAAGGGCACATTAAATTTGAGTGCTATAAGCTACAGAACAATATTAAAAGGGAGGCTGCGAATCAAAAGGGAAAACAACCAAAAAATTTCGGTGAAGCTGATGTTGTAGAAGACTACAACGATGGTGAACTTCTAGTCGTTTCTGTCAACAATTATAAAGTGAACAAGGAGTGGATACTTGATTCAGGCCACACCTTCCACATGAGTCCCAATCGAGATTGGTTTACAACTTACGAAACAGTGTCTGAAGGTGTTGTTTTGATGGGAAATAATGCTTCGTGTAAAATCGCAAGTGTTGGAACAATTAAAGTTAAAATGTTTGATGAAGTTGTCAGAACACTTAGTGACGTACCTCATGTTCCAGAATTGAAGAGAAATTTAATTTTGTTAAGTACTCTTGATTCAAAAGGGTACAAATACACAGCTGAAAGTGGGATTTTGAAGATTTCCAAAGGTTCCCTCGTTGTGATGAAAGGGCAGAGAAAGACTGCCAAGTTATATGTTTTGCAGGGTTCTACTGTTATTGGTGATGCAGCTGTCACTTCCTCTTCCTTGTCAAATGATGATATTACTAAACTTTGGCATATGCGCCTAGGGCATATGAGCGAGAATGGCATGGCAGAATTGAGCAAAAGAGGACTTCTTGATGGGCAAGGAATTTGCAAACTGAAGTTCTGTGAGCATTGCCTTTTTTGGAAGCAAAAGAGAGTTCGATTCACCAGAGGAATCCATAACACGAAGGAAACGTTGGAGTATATTCATTCTAATACGTATGGCCCATCAAAAGTGCCTTCAAGAGGTGGAGCTAATTATATGCTAACTTTTATTGATGATTTTTCTAGAAAAGTTTGGGCATTCTTCCTGAAGCAGAAAAGCATGTGTTTTCTACATTTAAGTCTTGGAAAACTATGATTGAAAAACAGACGAGAAAACAAATAAAATACCTCTGCACAGACAATGGCTTAGAGTTTTGTTCTGATAATTTCAATAAACTATGCAAGTTAGAAAGGATCGTGAGACACTTGACAGTTCGTCATACTCCACAGCAAAACGGCATTGCAGAACGAATGAACAGAACGATCATGGAGAAGGTTCGATGTATGTTGTCAAATGCCAACTTGCCAAAGTCATTTTGGGCCGAATTAGCCTCTACTGCATGTTTTTTTATCAACCGATCTCCATCCATTGCCATTGAGAAAAAGACTCCACAAGAGGTATGGTCTGGTAATCCTGCTAATTATTCTAATTTAAAGATCTTTGGATGTCCTGCATATGCTCATGTTGATAATGGAAAATTGGAACAGAGATCCATTAAATGTGTTTTTCTTGGTTATAAAACTGGTGTAAAAGGGTATAAGTTGTGATGCCCTGAAAATAGAAAAGTTGTGATTAGCAGAGATGTTGTTTTTGATGAAACTGCTATGATACCTAACTTATATCTTAAAGGCTCTTCCAATAAAGAAAATCAAAAGCAGGTGGAGCATCAGATTAATACAGAGTCGACTCCTCAAGCCAGTACAAAAATTGAGAATAGAGTTGCTTCTTCACCACAATACTCTATCGCCAAAAACAGAACTAGAAGAGAAATCAAACCTCCAAAGAAGTATGCCGAGGCTGATCTAGTTGCTTATGCTTTAAATGTGGCTGAAGATATAGATGCAAACCAAGAGTCGTCTAATTATTCTGAGGCGGTTAGCTGTGAAGACTCAGAAAAGTGGATGTTTGCTATACAAGAGGAGATGGAATCACTCCATAAAAACAGAAGATGGGATCTTGTGAAACTTCCTAAAGGTAAAAAGGTTGTTCACTGTAAATGGGAGTCTAAAAAGAAAGAAGGGACTCCAAGAGTTAAAGAACCCAGATATAAAGCAAGGCTTGTTGCAAAAGGTTACAGTCAAATTCCAGGAGTGGACTTCACAGATGTGTTCTCCCCAGTTGTAAAGCATAGTTCGATTCGAGATTTGCTTGGTATTGTGGCCATGCATGATTTGGAGCTTGAGCAGTTAGATGTAAAAACTGCATTTTTACATGGAGAACTTGAGGAAGATATTTACATGCAACAACCAGAGGGTTTTACAGTCTCAGAAAAAGAGGACTATGTTTGCTTGTTGAAAAAGTCCTTTTACAGTTTGAAATAGTCACCAAGACAGTGGTACAAGAGGTTTGATTCTTTTATGACTTCTCATGATTTTAAAAGAAGTAATTTTGACAGCTGTGTTTACTTTAAGAAAAATTGTGATGGTTTTTTTGTGTATTTACTTCTTTATGTTGATGACATATTGATAGCAGCAAAAGATAAAGGAGAGATAAGAAAGGTCAAAGCCCAATTAAGTGAAGAATTTGATATGAAAGATTTGGGACTAGCAAAGAAGATACTTTGTATAAAGATTCTCAGAGATAGAAAAGCAAGTAAATTGTACCTAAGTTAGAAGGGGTACATTGAGAAAGTTCTTTGCAGGTTCAATATGCAGAGTGCTAAGCCTGTTAGTACTCCTTTAGCAGCCCATTTCAGACTTTCATCGGCTTTGTCTCCACAATTAGATGATGAGATTGAGTACATGTCACATGTTTCATACTCTAGTGCAGTTGGATCTCTCATGTATGCTATGGTTTGTTCATGTCCAGATTTATCATATACAGTCAGTGCAGTTAGCAGATACATGGCAATCCCGGTAAAAAACATTGGAAAGCAGTTCAGTGGATTTTAAAATACTTACGAGGTACTACTAATGTTTGCTTACAGTTTGGAAGAACTAGAGATGGAGTCATTGGGTATGTTGATCCTAATTTTGTTGGAGACCTTGATAGAAGAAGATCTCTCATTGGTTATGTCTTTACAATTAGAGGTTGTGCAATCAGTTGGAAAGCTACTTTGCAAACTACAGTCGCTTTGTCTACCACTGAAGTTGAGTACATGGCGATTGCTGAGGCTTGTAAAGAAGCTATTTGGTTGAAGGGACTCTTTAGTGAGCTCAATGAAGACCTTCAAATCAGCACAATATTTTGTGACAGTCAGAGTGCCATCTTCCTTACAAAAGATCAAATGTTTCATGAGAGAACAAAACACATTGATGTTCGGTATCATTTTGTTCGTGATATTATTGCTCGTGGTGATATTGTTGTGAGCAAAATTAGTACTCATGAAAATCCTGCAGATATGATGACTAAGTCACTTCCTATAACCAAGTTTGAGCATTGCTTAGACTTGGTTGGTGTTCATTATTAAAGTTAAACCCTTAAGGGGTTTTATGGAAGAGGTGGAGAACTTGTTCGTTGAGAGTTCGCGATGAAGAACTTTTTTATTGAGAATTCGTGTCAAGGTGGAAATTGTTAGAATTAAATGACCCGAGTCCTTATTTAAAATAAAATACAATAGTAAAATAAAATAAAAGAAGAATCCCTATAGAACTACACTTCTTTTATTTTATTTTAAATAAGGTTTTTTAAACCTTATTAAACTCCATCTATTTGATATTGATTAGAATAAGGAGTTTCAATCTTACTACACTCCTATTAGAATATGGCTTTACAAGCCTATAAATAGACATAGTCTATTCCTCTTGTAATTTGATTCGAATTCGACATAGTGAATTTTCTTCTCCTCTGCCCGTGGTTTTTTTCCCAAAAGGGTTTCCACATAAAATTTGTGCGTGTTCTTTATTTTTTCTTTTTTCTTTTATTTGTGATATATTTGTCATTACCAACATTATATTTTTCTCAGCTTTCATATTTAGAGCACGAATTTAAATTTACAATTCATCTTAATTTTCCCAAATCTCATTAAATTAAATACCCTTAATATAATTATATAAAAGATTGTGACAAATTTACATAAAGTTAACCCATACTTTGGTCATGAGATTGATTGCACACAAAATCATTAAAAGATGTAAACAAATCACTAACATACTTTGATAAAACATGCTAACAAATAAGATAAGCTATAAAATATGAGGAGTGTCAAGTGTAGAGGTACTCCTTGAGTCATCATAGGACTAGGATTGCACCCACTTTAGTATTGGACTCTTTATTTTATTACTAGTTCCAAATATATTATATATCTATCTAGATCTGTAATATTAGCTTAACAATAAATAAATGAAATTAGGTTGAAGTGAGTGATTGTGTTTATGTTTGGTATGACTAATTTCATAAATTTAATTTTCATTTTGTTTTAACGATTTAATTGAATTTTCAATAGTTAGTGGGAGATTAATCTTGTAATTAATATTTATTATTATTTTTTGTTGTAAGGTGGCGTGTGTGTGCAAGTTGTCTTATTATTTAGTTTCATTAGATTAGGATTTTTATCTACTTAGGATTTCCTATTAAGAGTTTTTATTAGGATTTTTGTTAGATAAATTAAGATAATTTGGCTTTAATATGATAATTAGAAGTCATCTTATACTACAAGTCCTTTCCACCAAATTTTCCTTATATTTTTCCTCTGTTTTTCTTCCCTCCACTACCATCAATTGCTTCTACTTATTGCTGCTCAAATATCTTTTAAATTTGCTTCAAATAGCCTTTAAATTTCCAATTAAACAAGCTTCAATTGTCGGCCAAAGTTACTCCATGGTTTGCTGCATTTTTTTTTTTTTTCAACATCTTTAGCTTCCTATTAATAGCTGCTTGTTGACTCTAAATTGTTGCACTTATCGGGTAGCTTGCTACTGCCAATTTAGTTAAATTGTTGTAGCCAATATCTATCAAGACTCCTTTAATTTGCTCCTCCGAATTGCCATCCAAATCAACATGTGCCTCTTAAATTCGTTACCATTGTTGCACAAATCAGCTTCTTCAATTGCTGGTCTAGTGTCCACTGATGCGTTGTAATTTCACATGTGTAAATGATTCCGTTTTACACTATCTCGAACTTGCTTTTAAGTGATTTTATGTTGTAGATTGAATTTCTAGATTGTAGGAATAATTAGAGTTTTAATGCTATTTTCATTAGTTTTAAGGATATTTTTAAAATTGTTTCATTATGAATTGTTCATCTTCAATCCATCCATCTTTAGTCCTAATCCTCAAAAACAAAATATTTCTCCTCGTTTGCACACTAGATAAGTGGAAAAATTTTGTATTTTTGTCCATGCATCAACCAACTCACTCTTGACCTCTAAAACTAGTATATTTCTTCCTTACTCCATACCTTCTTCAGCTCCTTAGTTAACTGTTTAATCTTTTTAATACTATCACCTCCCTACATCATTCATGTATAACTCCCTAATTTTCCACATAATATCATCAATCAGTTTCCTATTATTGGAAAAACTCCTCTTACTCCATCGTATCAGTAACCTGTTACACCTTTTTTGCTTTTGCACCAGCTGATATGCCCGAGGCCTAACAAAACTAGTCTCCTATCAATTCTTAATGATCTACCCACATTCATCATTATGAGCCCACAAAATTTTGAACTTAAATTTTTTTGGTCCCCATTTCTCCTTTATATCAGTATCAACAAGTAGTGGAGCATGATCCAACCATAGGAAGGTTAACTACTTGAGACTTTGGATAATTCTTAATTCGTAATATATTTACCAAGGCTTTATTAATTCTCTCCTTAATTATCCCACTTTTCTTGATAAAAAATGATACAGCACACGTACAGAACAGGATCGTAGCTTGTCTAAGTTGCATATTTAACCTAGATCTCTAGACGAACGTAAAATGAAACGAGAAACAGCAAAAACAAATTAGTTGTCACAAAGGAGAGTCAAACGAAATTAAAAAAAAAGACGAACCTGCTAGTAAAGAGTCCAATAGAGAATGAATTAGGGTTTCTTGGATGGAAAGAAACTGTCCTTCGACCTCAAGAAAACATCCCAACCAAATCTGGAAAAACAAAACACAAAACAGATTTGTTAGAAGTGATTTTAAAGACAAAAGCAAACTGTTTTATGCAAGAACGTTTGAAACAACAAGAAAAGATTAAAACTCCTAATTTTGATGTGTTTCTTCATGGAACAAGATAGGAGAACGTCTCTCTTGAAGCAATTTTAACTTAGAATAAAAATCAATACAATCAGTGAGCCAAAACAGCAAGAATGAAATTAAAATAAACAAGAAACGATAAATTAAGGCTAGAAAATAGAAGATGATGTCCTAAGAAGCCTTGGAAACATTAAGAATCCACGACTCTGTTCAATGGCTCTAATTCCCCCTCCAAGAAAGAGATATTGGCAAGAAAAAGCTTGAAGATAATTCCCACAACCTAAAAGATTGTTAAAACAGCTTCTAAAAGAAACTCAAGAGCAATTCTTGAAGAAAAACTCAAAGAGAATTATTATTAACTTTAAAAAATAATCAATTGTTCATCTATAAGGGTGGATGTCTATGCTACTTATAGGCTCCCAAAATAAGTTTTCCTAACCCTAACATGACAACTCATCAAATAAACAATTAAAATAATTCTAAGTGTGGATTTTTAATGGGAATTTGTCCAAAGGAATTAAATGGGCTCCTTGGGCTAAATTTTTACATGATGATCCACCTTTTAAAATAAAATGGACCTATAGTTTAAATATTTTACAATTTGGGTCACTTTGATAATTTGGCCTGATATTCAATTAAATTACTTTCTAAACTTCAGGATGGGCTTGTAGACATCTCAGTGGACCATTTTTTTCAAGAACTTGGTCTTGTGATTAATTTGCTCTAGAAATTGACTCATTCAAACTCGTACATGAAACCCAATGCGCCTTGGCTGCAAGATTGATTTCTTGGACCAAGATTTCCAAGATTTGAAATCTTGATTTTCTTGATTCTTGAAATTTTCTGAAACAACAAAATTGGACCAAGATTCAGTTTCTTAATTTTCCTGAAAATAAGAAAGTGGATCTTGATTTTCTTTTTCAGTCGTGTGTGCATCTAGGGCCTTGGTAACAAAGTCTTGGATGGTCTCGTTCAATCTTGCTCGGATTTGCTTGGCCTTCGACCTCGTTATTGGGCCTTGAAAAAATTTGAGCCCACCACATTCATAAGCCTGATTTTGGGTCTTGCGACTCATATCATTCCCCTCTTCCTCAAAAAGATTCATCATTGAATCTGAAACATCAAAGGGAGATAAGTTAGCAATATTAAAAGTAGAACCTACATCGTATTCATCGGACAGATCTATTTGATAGGCGTTGTCATTGATCAGCTTGAGTACTTGGAAAGGCCTATTGCCCTTAGGGTCCAATTTAGTCCTCCTTTTACTTGGAAATTGCTCTTTACGCATATGGACCCAAACCCAATCACTGGGTTCAAAGATAACTTGTTTGCGCCCCTTGCTAGCTTTGTTGGCATTTGTCATTTGTTTTGGCAATCCATTGTTTTGCCTTTTTGTGCATTGATTTCACCAACTCCTTTCTTCTCGCCATCTAAGCTAGAAATATTTTCCATCGGCAATGACACAAGATCAAGTACAGTTAGTAGGTTAAGACAATAAACAAGTTCAAATGGTGAATAGCCAGTTGTAGAGTGAATAGATCGATTGTATGCAAATTCAACAAATGGCAAACATCCTTCCTAATTCTTAAGGTTATTACCCACAACAGCTCGTAGTAAAGTGCCTAAAACTCGATTTACTACCTCAGTTTGGCCATCGATTTGGGGGTGACATGTAGTGGAATATAATAATTTAGAACCAAACTTACCTCACAGTACCTTCCAAAAGTGGCTTAGGAACTTTACGTCTCTATTAGAGACGAATGTGCAAGGTATCCCATGTAGTCACACCACCTCTTTAAAGAATAAGTCTGCCACATGTGTAGTATCATCTATTTGCAACAAGGAATAAAGTGTGCCATTTTTGAAAACCTGTCAACAATAACAAATATACTATCTCGACCCTTTTTAGTTCATGACAAACCAAGAATGAAATCCATCGAATAAATCTACCCATGGTGAAGAAGGAATCGAAAAAGGAGTACAGAGTCCATGAGGCATTACCTTAGATTTTGCTTGTTTACAAGCAATGCACTTAGAACATACCTTTTCAACATCCTTCTTCATGTGCGGCCAATAAAAGTGTTCTTGTAGAATATCTAGTGTTTAGGCTACACCAAAGTGTCCCATTAAGCCTCCACTATGTGCCTCATGAATTAGTAACTCTCTCATAGAGCAATGTGGTACACATAACCTGTTTAGGCGAAAAAGAAACTCATCTACAAGATAAAATTTGTCAGAGGCACTATTTCCACAATTAGCAAAGATATGTGCAAAATCAGCATCATTTGTGTACAAATCTTTTATATGCTCAAATCCTAAGAGTTCAGTATTTAATGTAGTTATCAAAGAATATCTACGAGTATTTATATGCTCAAATCTTTTATTTTCTTGGCCTTCGACCTCATTACTGAGCCTTGAGGAAATTTGAGTTCATCACATCCATGAGCCTGATTTTGGGTCTTGTGAGTCGTATCATTTCCTCTTTTTTTCCCAAGTAAACTTAAGCTCTTTGAAGTGTAGATTAATAAGCTTAGGCTCCTCAATCATACTTCTAAAACTTCTCATCTTCCTTTCATCCCTAAATCTACCCCTTTCCTTTTCATGGTGATAGAGAATATCACTGATATCAAGTTAATTTTATATGTTTAATGTACCTAATTTTGGTCAATTTTTTAATAGAATGCTACTAAACTTGTGATTTCTTGCTTAAATTTTATCAGGACGCAATTGGAGTGTCGAAGTTTAAAAACAAGCAAAAATTGGGCTAAATTGGAGTGTTGTGGGTTCAGTTCTCACGATTCCCTGTCGGAATGATAATTGGCCTGAAGCTAAACGGAAATTAGCTGAGCATGAAATTAATCATACTTGATTGAATTTAAGTGTGCATTTTAATGAAAGATAATAGGTGAAGAAAAGAGTGGACTGAAAGGGCAATTGCACCAAAATATAAAAGAGAAAAGATATGGCAGGATGCTCAAATGCTACTCACGTAAGAATGTGCTAATTGCCTTTCTAAATTCAAGTATGTTCCAATGCCACAATTATAAGCCTTTATATATACCTCTCAAAAAACCAATTTTACATGATTTATGCCTAAAATCATGCTTAACAACCAACCATTAAATCTTTTTTTTTTTAAAATATAGAATTTGTTGAAGTCTAATACTTTTATCAACCCAAAAATAATCTTCCAATTTTCAATTCAGCCCCCCAAATTGCTTTTGTTCCCATTTAGCTCGATTTTTGCTTGTTTTTTAAAATTCGACACTCCAATTTCATCCCTGATAAAATTTAAGCAAGAAATCAAAAGCTTAGTAGCATTCCATTTAAAAATTGACCAAATATAGGTACATTAAACATATAACTTGCTATCAATCACTAAAGTGTCTAACACAAAGCCAAGGTTTTGTAATAAATTTAGCCTTCTTCTTAATACTCTTCTAAACTATCTTTCTTGCTTCATACTCAATAGGACCATACACCCAAAAGACCCTTAAAATTGACCTATTATCATTTTCTTCCATATACATATCAACTAAATTTTTATTTTCCTCAACACCCCCACTTTAACCCCCACCTACCACCACACTACCAATCCCCTACTCAACTCTTTTGAATTAACATAAATTGCCTCATCCATCCTACACTTCCTTTTAAAAAATTCCAATCTATCCCTACTATTTTTTTGTCTCCGTCAAGAAAATAAACATAAGGTTGTAGCTCCTTCTGAGCTCTTTAAGATTCTGAATTGTCAAGAGAGACCCCATCTCTTGAAAATTCCAAAATAAAAGCCTCATGCCCCCCGATGGATCTTGTAGGATAGCCACCACAACTTTCAGTACCAACCCACCCTTGTATAAGAACATCCACTAGAACCCCTAGCAACCCCTTCCCAAATATTTCCCCACTCAACCTTCCATTTACCACTTTCTATCTCTCTAATTTTCCTCCTCCCTTTCTTCAGCGACCCACATATACCAACACTCTCTTTTACAGACTAACCATTCACATTCTCATCATGTTCCATCCTCTTCTCTTCCAAGAAATCGTCAATATTCTATTTCTTTTTAATCACATAAATGCTTTCTTAATCATCATCTAGCTAGTTTCTTTTTGAAGAAATTTCTTGCACTCATCTTACTAGCACTTCCTCAGCAACAACCAGTTCTCTTTTTCTGTAGCAAGTTTTACCCTTTCATTTTCACCATTATCACCTTCAGTAGATAGGAGCTCAACAAAATATGGACTCCAACTAGTAATTACAACTTTACTATCATCCCTTCCTACTTGCCCATCCATAAACTTTTCTTTAATGCACAAAGCAGTATCAGCACTAATTTCTCCTGTGACCCTTTATCTAGCCTCCATAGCCTTACTTCCCCTCCCATTCCCTATTCATTTATCCTCTCCATTTTCTTTGCTCCTGTAACATCCTAAAATTTAGAATTTTATGTGTTGCATTATATCTTGCGTGAGGCTAGTTAAATTATTAATCGTGTATATTTTAAGTTCCTAAGAAGGCTCGAGGTTGAATTGGGCCTTAGTAAAAATTTGGTGTTTAAAGCCTATTAAGAAGAGATAGTAAGTGGCATCAAGGCTTATGGAAATAAATGAGTAAATTGCTAGCATAAATGAGCATATGGTAAAGAGGATGTGGCGTCACATGAAGGGCTTTAAGGGAAGATGTTTGAATTCCACTTGGTGCAAATTTTGACTATTTTTTTTTTTTTTTGTATTCCTTCCCTAAGTGTCGGCCATGGTGGTATTTAAGGCAAGGAGGACTTTTTAATTTTGGTATGGTGGCTAAGGAAATATGGTAAGGAGGAGGATAAGGGATAATGAAGGAAAGAATCAAAAGAAAAGGCAAGGGAGGGGAGCATGTTGGCCTTTTTCATGGATGATGTTTTGGAAAGTGTTTATGGTCAACACTTATCCTTTTGGCAAAACAATACACAGTTTGGGAGGGGTCTTGGGGGTAGCCGAATTTTGCTAAGAGCATTTTGATAGTTTTGGTGCATGAGAGGTATTATTTTCTCTTTGAACATTTTATGTCTCTTTTTCCCAAATTTTTTTCACTTTGCTTGGTCGAAACCTCCTATACCTTTTGTTCATTTTTTCTACTTTGTTTGAGCCGAAATCTTCAATGCATTTTGGTCATTTCTCCTTGATAACTGAAACACACCTTTATGCTCATCTTCTCTTTGATAAACGAAATCATCTAGTACTATCCTCCATCTCTTCTTTTCTTTTTACCATTTCTTCAACTTTCTCTTTTTCTCTCTATTGACACAACATTGTTTGGCCGAATATTCTTGCTTATTTTTCCTCCATAACCGAACCTTAGAACCCTTCACCTCTTCTTTATTATTTCTTTCTCATTCGTGTTGTCACTCACTCCTTTGATCAATCGGTAAGTGGTTCTATTCTATCAATTTATTTTCTTTTTCCTAGCCGAATGTGTGTTTATCAACATTCGGATATTCACTTGGTTCCAACCGAAATATCTTCCTTTCATAATTCTTTACAATGTGATCACCTTCTAATGTAGAGTTATAGTGGAAGGCCGAATCTTTGACTCATCTGTAGCCATTGTACAATCGTTGGGAATCGGTTTTATAATCATTAAGGTAAGGGATTCATCATGGTTCTTTTTGGATTTTTTTTCGTTGATCGGTTATTTTGCTAAGCGGGATAGTGGTTGTGTCTAATCGTTTATTTTTAGGGACTAAATCACTCGATCTATCTACTTGTTGATTCTACAGAAATAGTGGTAAGCCGAGCCCTTTTTCCTTAGACAATCGATATATATATATATCTTAATATCGTTTTGACTAAGATTTTACCCGATGGAGGCTAGGGGTACCGACTTGAAAGAGAAAACGAGTGGAGAACACAAAAGGAGCGGATTTGCGATTTCCACTCCTAGATTCAAACGAAGAGCGGTATCGGCAGTTCGGGATTTTCCACCAGGTTGTGGACCATCATCCGGAGAGAATCGACAAATCGTGGCCGTTCACGATTTTGAGAGTAAGTATTATAGATCGCTTGGTGTAGTTTTGGATTAATAAAAAATCTCGCCCGTTAAATTAATCGAGTGTTATGTTGCCATAGGTGTCGGCGATCAAGACGGTTTAATTCTTACCGTAATCAGGTGTGTAATCTCACACCGTAAATCCGTAGAAATATGTTTTGGTAACATGTCGAATAGTAGATTGTTATCATTATACGGCTAAAATCGTAAAATTGGCATAAAACGAGGAATATGCTTAAAGTATACTATTTTGAAAGATTTGACAAAATCGGCATTAAGATTGTTAAAATTACGAAAATGCCCTTATGGGACGAATTACGAAAATGCCCCTAATGGGCCGATTTGCTAGAATGCCTTAATGGGCCGGACTATTATTGCTTAAATGGGCTAAGTCAGTGTAATAAATAACTTGTTAAAGGGTTACTATTTATATGTGAACATCTATTTTTGTATGTTGCATTTTCATATATTGCATGGGTTGGGAAACATGTTGAAGAAAAGAGTAGCCTAGTGGCATTGCCACAATAAAATGTTTATTATGATGTTTACATATGATATCGGTGGCTTGGCCACAATAAAATATTATAAATGGCAAATTGCCTGCGTTTTGGTGTGATTGGCGGGGTGGGTTGACTTGATCCCCACAGGTGTGATTGGTTGGTACGGGGGTGTGTTGGATGGATGGGTTGGGTTGCATACTTTGCAATTATATATATATTCTGTTATGTAAATGGGCTTAGGCCCAAGATGATGCTAAATGGGTTCAGGCCCAGTGAGCTACGGTAAAAGGATTATACATTGAGTTCTAGTAACTCACCCCGTTTCCTTAATCCTTGCAGGTAATGCTCAGTTATGTGGACTTGGGCCATGGAAGACTTGGTGGAGGCCATACTTCAGAAATGGTTTTTATTGAACTTTAGGTTTCTATTTTGTTCACTTATTACTTTTACTATTTTGGGTTTTATGAGGTAATAAGGCCTCTGGATTATTTTGTTTTGTATTATGTTTGACGTACTTATATTTTGCTCAAATTACTTTAAATGGGATTTTTCTAGAAACTTAAAGTTTTTCTAAAATGGATTCACAAATGGATTTCATAATAAACTTTTATAAATATTTTAACCCGGAAATTTTCTCTCGAATTATCAACAATACTTTCAAAAGTCACGGTTTGTAAAATCACTAGTTCATATTTATCGATTTATCAATCAATCTTCGAAGTTAGTAATATTTTATCAAATATTTCAAATCAAACTTGTTTTCTTGATTTTAACAAATAAATACTTATTTCCGAACGAATAAAAAGGACTTAACATATTTTCCTCATGTGACATGTCAGATCCGGTCATAACGCATGGGCCGGGTTTAGGGTGTTACAGCTCCAATATTTTTCCCCTACTTACCCCTATTAATCTCTTATCCCCACTTCTTTCGTCTAAAACTTCAGCCACTCTACACTTTCAACTTCAAAAATCTTTTTTACTCCCCCTTATGCCACCCACTATTTCACCATTCCAACCTCTCGCTAAATTCCTCACCCTTTCACCCTCATTCTCTCCCATACCTTCCTTTTACCCCTCCCTTATGTTACTTCCTCCAAAATCCCCCCACCTTCTTACTTTCACCATTTACAAGAGTACAACTCAACTCATCTTCACCCAAACCTTTTTAATCACAGTATTATCCCGTATACACTACAACTTTCATCCAACCCCCAAACATTTTAACTTGTCCTTCACCTTCCTTATTTTCCTATCTAAAATTACAAGTTCTAGCTACATACCCAATCCTCCCGCATCTAAAGCAAAAATCACCAACCTTCTCATATTTTATTTCTTCACACACTTTATTCTTACACTCTCTCAACACCCCAAACCTAAGAACTAATGTTTCCCAATATCAATTTCAACTCTAATCCTCAAATAACTTCTACCCCATCCCTTCTTCCATACTCTATCATAAACTTTTACCAAACTTAGATTATTACCAATCAATTCAACATTTCTAATAGTTATCATTTCCAAAGGAAATTTGAAGATTTGAATCTAGATATTTACCTTAGAAAATTTCAGCTCCTAACCTCCCACCGCCTAAGATTTAAATGTATTCAAAAACAATTGCATAATTTATCATGGTGGTTCAATTTAGGAAAAATAAGTGTTTGACTTTGTAATGAACTCTTATTAAAATAATTAAGGTTATCTCCGATAAAGTGAAAATTTAAGTGTTGAAAATATAAGTACTAAAAAATTAAGTGTTGAATTTAAGTTATAAAATATGTTTAATATATTACTTAAAATTAAATACTGAATATAATTAGATTGTTTGATAACGGATAACATATTATTTTCTACACTTTTTTGTAGAAAAATTTCTAATAATTTTCATTGTGAATTATCAAACATGTTTAAAAAAATAAATTACTAAAATAATATTTTATTGTTGATTGAATCTTTTTAATACTTAATAAAACATAGCCTAAATTTATACAATTCTTTACATATTAATAAATTAGTTTACATGTATGATAAATGATGATAGTAATGCAACCACAATAATAATGAGAATACCAATTTTATAATAATAATATCGATTTTATAATAATAATGATACTAATCATAGCATAATTATTATTATATTAATAATATAAGTAAAATAATTATAATAACAAAGATAAAATAGAATAACATGTATAAATAAATGATATAGTAGATTGATTAAATAAAATAAAATGACTATATGGGTAGGATATTAGAATGATAAAATATAAATAAACGGAAGATGCATGATTAAAAATAAATAAATGGACATGACATGCAAGTGCCAGAAATAATAAAATAACAAGAACACCAAAAAAAATAAAAATAAAATAAGAATTTGATAGTAAGATAAATTCGTATTTTTAATATATTTATTTTTGGCTAATTATCAAATAAAATGCTATTAAATTTGAATTTTTCTTATCAGGAATGAAGTTGGTGTGCTGAATTCAAACTCTTACAAAAAAAAAAGGGCTAAATTGGAACAAAAAGCAAAGAGAAGGGCTTGATTGAAAGATTAAATGTTCAAATATAATTGGATAAAGATTGAAGAGTTGAAGATTTTTTTTTGGCTGAATAAAGATTAAATGATTTTTTATATTGTTACAACTCTGTAATTACTTTAAATTTGATTTTTAAATTTTGAATTATTTAGTGATAATATTTAAAATTATTTAGTAATAATATATTTAGAAAAAATCTAGCTAAATCTTAGCACTAAAAGTATGTATAAATACCTAATAGCTACAACCAATTGAATACACTTTCGCTTTGGCTTTAATAATTTCTTCTCTTTTTTTTTCTCTCTTTTCCAGCGTCAATTCTCATACTGTTTCATTCAATTTTTTTACTTTCAACCTTTTTGGTTTAATTACTTTCCAAGGCCCTTTTCCTTCCCACTTTCCATAATTCCATTTAAATCATTTATTATGATTCTTTTCATGATTAATTAAACCCTTTTTAGCTTTAGCTCAGAAATTGCTCCAACAAAACTATCGTGAGATACGAACCCGCTCAAAAAAACCTCTCAATTCGGTATTTGCTATCTCTCTAGTATATTGGATAGTACAAATTCGTCCCTCAAAGTTGATTCAATTTCAACTCAAAAAGCGCGCATTGGGTTCGAATCGTTTGGCGTACAGTTGGGAAGTTGAATCGGCGATGATGTATTCAAAATTCCGCGAACAAATTGGCATGTTTAATTGGAAAAAGCTAGTTGAATTCCGTCAAGGGAGATAGTGATCGGATTTAAACGACCCACACGGTTGAGGTCGTTAATTCGAGTTGGGCTTTTCAGGTCGCAAGGCTGTCAAAGTCTTAAATTATGGGTACGTGCCACGTGGTTGGAAATTCGACAATGGTTGATTTGCAGGTGATACCGGGATCGACTACGAAAGGAAGAGTTGGCGGTTTGAGGGATCCTCGATTGCTATAATCAGCATTTCGCTTGGAAGGGAAATTTTGTGTAACACCCCTTAACCCTTATCTGTCGTTAAAACAGGGTTACGGAGCATTACTCGACTTTTCAGATCAAATACGAACATTACATAATTAATCAAACATAAACATCATAATTTAATCAATGAACCCTCATAGGTACTTAATATGTATTATCAAAAACAATTCAATAAAACCTCATTCAAGCCAATTTCCAAATCATACAAAATTTTCAATCTAAGTTTTGCCTATTCATTCTTACTTTGCAATAAGTTTAACATACCATTTTATAATGCCAACATAACATATATATATATATATATATATATATATAACTAACCAATATCACAACTTATAATATCATTTACAATCATTTACCAAAATGACATACATAAGACATCCTAGGTACATGCCATTACCAAAAAGAGATATACTTCACCACTTTGAGTTTGGGATCGGCTTTGGATGCTGATTTGGCAATTCGACTTTAACCTAACCTAATTAACTACACAACTAGCTTCGTAAATATTAAAAAAATATTTACGAATCCGATTTACAAGAAAGGAGCCCCGGAAATGCACTTTTTTTTTAATTTAGTCCTTTTTAATTAATTAACTATCTAAACATTAAAATTTTTTAACGAAACTTTAATACCACCTTAATGACACTCCATAAATATTTATAAAAATATTTACGACTTAGTTTATAAAAACAAGGTCCCGATACCTAATTTTCTAAAACCACTTGAACTTAATAAATCACTTATTGTAACACCCCTTACATGTACCCTATGCCGGAACCGAGTCCGAGACATTACCAGACTTAACAATACATTTGGTCAAATTAATTAACACAAATACAAAATGACTTAGTCAAGCCCCTATACATGCCATAACTTTAATCATTTATAAATAAAGATACCCATAGATAGCTTGATAGTGTGAAGCGATCTCCGACGACCTCCAACCCGAGCTTGTTTAGTAGGACTCTATAAGATGGGAAAGAAAAAGGGGGTAAGCTTATAAAGCTTAGTAAGTTACACATGAAAAAATAATAATAAGCATTAGCAATGAATTTAGCTTACTACTAAGCTGCCATAACTTGCATAAATAATGCTAAGTTCTTACTTTCCCAACTTATTTGTAACCTTATCAAAGCCTCAAAATGACAAATCCTCACAACAAGTTCTCAAATTGATACAATCATTAAATCACATGCTTATACCTTATTACTCATAGTTCACGTTAATCTGTCTACTTGAGTTGCTGTCACTAAATTATTTATTTCTTGAGCTACAGAGCTCCAAATTTCAAACCGCTAATTTTTCCTAAAACTAGACTCATATATCTTCATACCATAAAATTTTCAGAATTTTTGGCTTAGCCAATTAGTACAGTTTATTCATTAAAGTTTCCCCTATTGCACTGTTCAACAATTCTGACCACTTTTCACTACGAATCAATTTTCTCCTTGTACAGAATTCAAATGATGTTATAATTTGTTTCATTTGAAACTAGACTCATTAAGGATTTCAAGAATGTAACTTATATCCCATAATTATTTTTTTCCAATTTTTAATGATTTTTCCAAGGTAGAATAGGGGATCACATAATCATTCTGAACCAATCTCTCAAGAATTTAAATATCTCAAAATATAAAAATCCTTTGTTTGTTTTGTTTCTTTTATATTAAAATAGACCCAATAAGCTTTAAATAAATATCTCATCCAACTTATAATTCAATTTTTACTATTTTTTCTGATTTTTCAAATTCACGTCACTGCTACTGTCCAGAGCAGTTCTATTGTAAATCTTTGCTCTCTTTCACTTTAACTGTGTTCATCACTTGCTTATACCAGTCTTTCCAATTTCCGATTACATATCGAGCATATTGCTCATACGTTACACATGCATATACCTACACTTATCACTACAAGCCACACATAATTTCACTTAGCATATTGCTCATACGTTACACATGCATATACTTACACTTATCACTACAAGCCACACATAATTTCACTTAATCGATTTTCCCGATGAACTCATCGGTAACCTTACCAAAGGCTCAGAATACAAAGGGGACCTTACTTAATAGCTTGCTTACATACCCGCAACATTCTCACTTAACACATGAGCACTCTTTCATAATATAGTCATATTGCCAATCATGTCATAAAGTGTTACAAGCATAATTGAAAACTCATCACTTACTTAATACTTGATAATCTCAATTACTTACAATCTCAATATTAAATAAGCCTTAAATGCATACCTGTACTCTTTCTTCATGTTCTCACCTTGTCATTTCTTTGACTTGCTCTTTGGACTACTCGTGACCCTTTTTCGTTTTGAACTTACCATTGCCATGTCTTGACATGGTCTTACGTGGTATCCTTGCCTTATGAACTCACCAATGTCATGCCTTGGCATGGTCTTACATGGGACATTTGCCTTATAGTAACTCATCAATGCCATGTCTTGACATGGTCTTACATGATTTCCTTGCCTTATAGAACTTATCAATGCCATGCCTTGGCATGGTCTTACATGATATCCTTATCTTACCAAATGCCATGTTCCAAACATGGTCTTACATGGTATCCTTGTCTTAGTGCCAACGCCACATCTTGATGTGGTCTTACATGGAGTCCTTAATCAATGTCGATGCCATGTCTTGACATGGTCTTACACGGGATCTTTGCCTTACCAATGCCATGTCTTGACATGGTCTTACATGGTATCCTTGCCTTACCAATGCCATGTCTTGACATGGTCTTACATGGTATCCTTGCCTTAATTGCCATGGTATAGCCATGGACTTTGAGATATCAATTCCTTGTTAAGTCATAGCTGAAACATACTTGCTCAAATTCTCAAGGTTAGTCACATAACTCAGCAATAGCATTGCTAAAAACAATAATTGCATAAAAATAAAATACTACTCAACTTACATACTTACATTCTAAATCTCATCATGTCATCAACTTAACTTATTCTCCTCAAACTATGCTAGTCAATACTTTCTTATTATCATACAAAGCCATAATACAAAATATGGTCTAACATATAAATTATACAAGTTCTCTTTCCAATATCGAATTATTATCGACATTAATCATTATATCTGAAACTCAATACTAAAGTATTTATGTCCAAAATATCGATTTATCATCCAAATATGCATAATTAAATGCTTATTAAACATATGAACTTACCTCGAATGTCGAAACAATCATTTTGCCAACTTTCCCAATTTTCGATTTTTCTCCAGTTCTAGGTCCAAATCTCATCTTTCGGGGTCTATCAAGCTCCTTAGCTTGGCCGAATATGGCTTTCTCCATGGCTGCCCTTTTTTTCTTCTCACATTCGGCTGGAGAAGAAGAGAAGAAGGGTGTTTTATTTTTTTATTATTCTTTTACTATTTTTGTCTTATTATACCATTTAACTTAACTTCCAAATTTGCCCTTTTTCTTTTCAACTAACTTCAAAAATACCAAACAAATATCTTCCATCAACTTATAAGTGGACTAATTTCTTCATAAGGACCTTCACTTTAAAAACCCATCACAATTACACCCTTTATCATCTGAAACACACACTTCGCACTTATAACAATTTAATCCTACTAATCAAATTAAACACTTTTTCGATAAAATTTCTCAACGAAATTTTCACACAACAATTTAATCACATTGTAGACCTCAAATTGATAATGCAAGCTATTTCATACTTAAATCTTCTAAGACCTCATATTTTGCAACTTATTTAATTTAGTCCAAAAGTCAAATTGGACACTTTATGCCTAAAATTTCTTCATGAAATTTTTACACATGCATACGAACATATCATAAACCCCATAATAGTCATAAAATAATTATTTCTACTTTAGATTCATGGTCTCAAACCACTATTCTGACTAGGCCCTAATTCGGGATGTTACACTTATATAACATAAATTATCAAATCAAAAACCCTTTTAAAAATCACATTTGGCTCGTAAATATTAAATAATAATATTTACCAACTTACTCGTCGGATTTGTGGCGCCAAAACCATTGTTTCTGACACCACTGAAAAACGGGCTATTACATTTTGTTTTAAGGATCGATTCAAGATTGGGGTACACCGAGGCTAAGGCTAAGCTTAAAAAATATTTTATTTATCCATTTATTTTTATATTTCCGAATCTATTTTTATTTTATTTTATTTTATTTTTCGTATTTCCTTATTTTATTATCTTAATCCATTTAAAACCCCCATTTTTATTTTCAGCATTGCAACGTACTGGTCGTGGGCACGTCTATTACCACGACAACGATTCTGGTCACGACAAAAGGCGAAATTAGACAACCAGTCCTTGTGGATTCGACCCTACTACTCTATATTTCAATTTACTGTTATTTTATCGTAAGAATTTATATTTGGTGGTTTCGAAGCCCATCAATGACAATAATAAATAAAAAAATGCACTAATAAAAGCATATATACAATCTAATTTTTAAGTATGTATAAAAAATTAGCCTTCCATTTTTATTACTATTATAAAATTGGTATTCTCATTATTATTGTAGTTGCATTACTATCATCATTTATCAACACATTCTTTTATTTATTTTATTTATTTATTTTTATTATCTTTCTGTTCATTACCCCAATATCGTCCTTCCATTTTTACTTACATGGCTATTTCGTTTTATTTTACTATCATCATTTCATGTATTATGTCACAATATATTGATTCGTTTTTGTTAAATATATATATATATATATATATATCGTTTTAAAAAGGGGTTATCTTCATTTTATATAACGTATAAAATGTTCAAAACCGAGATAATGTTCATTATTTTTGGGATTCGAAGAAGTCGTGCTCCTAACTTACTGAGTATGACATTTTCCTAGAACTGAAATAATCGAATATCCTATTTAAAATAACAAAAAGATAAAATTTAAGTAATGATTAAAACGGAGATTATTCTGGTTTTCGAAAACTAAAGGCGTCGTGTCCTAACTCACGAGGCATTATCCTTCTTCTTGATTAACTCGGAATAAAGCCTTTTCTATTAAAATATCTTAATACAAAGGGATCGCATTTTAAATTCTATTCAAATTTTTAATTTTCGACACTAAGACATCGAGTAATCAATTAGGTATCAATTTTGGGCGTAACGAGGATGCTAATCCTTCCTCGTGAGTAACCGACTCCCGAACCCACTTTCTGGATTTTGTAGACCATCGTTTTAGTATATCAGACCTCTCATTAAAACGATCAAATTACGTGGTGATTCGATCACACCTCATGAAAGTGATTGGTGACGACTCCATTTTAGTTCTTTTTAAAATAAAAGTCGATTTCAAAAAGGTTTCGACAAATGTATTGAAAAAAATTTGCATAATTTATCACGTTGATTCAATTTAGGAAAAATAAGTGTTTGACTTTGTAATGAACTCTTATTAAAATAATTAAGGTTAACTCTGATAAAGTGAAAATTTAAGTCTTGAAAATATAAGTACTGAAAAATTAAGTGTTGAATTTAAGTTATAAAATATGTTTGGTATATTACTTAAAATTAAATATTGAATATAATTAGATTGTTTGATAACGAATAACATATTATTTTCTACACTTTTTTGTAGAAAAAAACAAATAATAATTGAATTTATTCTCTATTAAGTGATAAGTAAATCCCTATTTACCTATCATTTTCTACACTTTTTTTAGAAAAAAAATTTAATAATTTTCATTGTAGATTATCAAACAGGTTTTAAAAAATAAATTACTAAAATAATATTTTGCTATTGATTGAACTTTTTCAAGACTTAATCAAACGTAGCCTAAATTTATACAATTCTTTACATATTAATAAATTAGTTTACATATATCTTGTGTTCATTTTATTTATTTTTTTGATAATTTAATGTTATTTTTATGTTTCAATTTATTCTATAATTTACATATTTTTTTACTCTAAATTATATCTGACAGCAGATTAATATAAATATCAATGTCTAAACATAATAAGAGGCATATTTTTAGAAAATTGTAAACATAGAAGGTGTTATTTGGAGTGAGAATTAAAGTATTCATGAATTGTTTTTCTAATATATTTATATATTGAGAGTAGTTTTACTTTTTCTTAGAGAAAATTTTAAAATATAGTGTTGGAAGGTAATGAATATCTCTTAAAAAGTTGGTGTATTGTTTTTGAATTAAGTTAAAATTTTATTTTCTACAGACTTGTTAATGGATTCATTAACTCCCATCAAATTTCTCCGGAAAGAATCAATCTCCCTCAACCATTTTATTTGTAAATTTTTTAACAATTAGTAGTTAATTACTTCTTAATCCATAGTTAAGCAGACATATTAGCCCCTCTTCAAAAGACTAAACATAAGAAAATTCAGGGTCTGGACATCACATTAAATCCCCACAAACACACAAAAATAACAAAACAAAATCTTCATACAATACAACCAGTTTCTTCCATAAAGATCATCCCCTCCTCAAAAAAAAAAAACAGAAGAAACAACCAACCATGGAAGGAAGACGCCTTAAAACTGACGACATACAATATGTAAACTTACAAGAGTACATAAACATCCCCTACCTTAACTGATAAAAAAAAAAAACCACTAGTTAGTGTAGGGTTAACCTTATCCAAAAGAGAAAAAAAAAATACATAAGAAGCTGTGATCTGCATCTAAAACGAAAGGTTTTTACAGTCTGGGTATTTTTGTGGTTCATACAAACAACTATTCAAAGGGTTTCATTTGAGAAACCTAAGAGATGTCACCATTTGCTTGGGAGTTATGGTAGTAGAGGCACTGCCACCGCCTTCTCCTTTGTTTTTCCCCATTGCTTTTGAAGCAGCTGAAGCAATAGCCTTAACCATGCTCTCAAATATTTGAGCCTTGATTTGGCCTCTCCTTGGGGGAACTTGGCTCCTATACAAAGAGACAACAGTGTGAGAAGATTGAAAACCCATGAATCATCTTTGAAAATCCAAACAGAAAAAGATAGATATTACATTTTAATGACAGTTTATGTTAATGAAAACATAAGTCTAGCAGAGTCCTAGTCTTACAACAGAACTAAGAACCAAAAAAATCTATAAGATAGATTAAAGATAAGAATAAGGAAGGTGGAGATGATGAAATCACAATGCTTTTCGGTGAAATGTAAAGGATGGTGAGGAGTTTATTTTATAGGGTGCAGAAATTTATATTAAACTAGTAGTGCTGTCAACTTCATTGCAAGGAGAGCCAGCTCCTTGGCTTTGACTGGAGGGTGTCCCCAATTAAAAAACAAGGGATTTTGGTTTTAAGTGAGGCATCCCAGGTAAATGAAATACTTGGTGCAATTGAGGCTGTAGTTGGGTGTAAGAAAACTCCAATCCCAAACAAGGTGATTGGATTATTATTTATATAAAAATTATTGGATTTAACTAAACTTTTGTTTTTATGCAATTTATAATGAATCTTAGTTTTTTACTAAGTAAAAATAAATATTTATATTGAAATTAGTAAAATAACTTTTACAATATTATTTTTTAAAAATATTATATAAAATTTATTTTTATTTACATTTAAATTTAAATTTAAATTTTAGATACATTTATAAAAGATTTTAAAATTTTACAAAATAATATTCAAAAGTCATAATATAAATATCATTTTATCAAATAAGTTTAAATTTCAAAACTCAAGCTAAATATAAAAAAATTAAAAATTAAATTATAATAAACAATTTGAAAAATTCAAAAATAAAAAATCAATCCATGAAACTGATGGATTAAAGAGTTGTTTTTATAATGTTACTTGAGGATAGGGGAAAGAGTTGCATAAGTTATATTTATCTAAATGGTTTAATCCATAAATTGATATTTAAATTACTCTCTTTCTTATCTTAGTATTTAAATTTTTTTTCATTGTATCTCAAGTTGATATTTTCCTTAGTTAAACCGTTAAGTTTATTTTTTTAAAAAAAATTTAACCCATCAATTAGTACCTAAATTATACTCTTTTTCCTAAGTTTATGCTTTTTTTTTCTTTTTTTGTCACAAATGGTACATAAATCATTCTTTTATTACTCATTTTACACTAAAATGCTATATATGTTTTCAACCAAATAATAAACTACTACGTCATATTAACTTAAAATATACTTTTTTAATTCTTTTATTTCTCTCTCTTTATTTTTTTTCTATTTTGCTATTCTCTTTTTTTTTCTTTCTTCTTCTTTTTTAATATCTAGTAATACCAACAATGCTTGAAATTTACCCTCTCGAGGTCGAGACGCTAGTGGTTAATTTTGCTTTTGAACTTTACCGCATGATTGCTCAACCTGACAGGATTAAAAAGGTTACTTCATCGATCAAAACCACTATTTTCAAAATTGGACAGACCGGATCGATCGGTTGAATCGAGAATCGACCGGGGTACTATTCTAAAAATAGGGGTTGAACCTATTGACCTGCGGACCGAATGAATTGGTTTTCTCAATTATTTTAATTTTATTTTTTTATAAATTTTTTAATAATTTATTTGATAGAATCAAACGAACTGATCAAATCGAGAACTATGGCCTAAACAGTTCAACCATCAATCTGGTTTTGAAGAAAGAAAAATATATATATAATTTGTCTTTTTTACACATGCCAATTTTCAATTGATTATCTTTCTTTTAAATAGACTTAACAGTTTGACTAACAATTGAATTAATAGAGATATCAACTTGAAAAAAATAGTTTAGGTACCAAAATGAGAAAAAAAATGTATAGATACTAATTTGCGTGTTAATCCCTTTTTAATGGACTTAAATGAAGGTACCAACTTGAGAAAAATTATTTAGGTACCTAAAAAATATATATCAAAATGAGAAAAATGTTATAATTTAAATACCAATTTGTGGATTAAGGCTATCCAAAATAATCATTTTTGGGTTTCAAGGATTTCACTTCTGGCAATGGGCCCAAACAACGGTCTCTGACACAAAAATAATGGGCCGACCCACAAAAATAAAGCCCAAATAAAAGCAATAACGGTTAGTAGCAGACCATAATTGGCGGGAAAGATCAGCAGAAAGGGTAATGGCGAACAAGCTGATCAGCGAAATCCCACTCCCCAAATCCATCGCCAATGTGTTCTCCGCCCGTAATATTTCTACTGCCAAGGTTTTTTCTTCTTCCTTTTCTTCTTTTATTTTTGTTTTAAACTCTTCAATTTCAGTGATATTTAGTAGTAAAATTTTTTTTTTGAAGGACGCTTTATCTTTAACGGAATTTGAGTTAATGGAGTTGTTAGATGTGGGATTAACAGAAGTAAGATCTGCATTATCACAGATCAGTGAGATCGTTGCTCCACCATATCAAACTGTAAGTGATTTTTTTCCTCAATTAATTGGGGGTTTTTTTTCTTTTTAGTTTCTAACAGATTTAGGGATTTGGATTGATACCCAGGCACTTTCTTTAATGGAACAAAGGTTTCAAAACGAGTACTTGGGAGGTCATTTTCCAACAGGCTTGAAAGGACTGGATGCAGCTTTATGTGGGGGAATTCCTTTTGGGGTTTTAACTGAATTAGTTGGTCCAGCTGGAATTGGCAAAACCCAAGTAAGAAGTTTGAAAATTTTCATTTACTTTCATTAATGGATTTTAGAAGTCTCTTAAAAATTATAACTTTGGAGAATCCTTTGCTTTTTATTTGTAAACTATAATTGAATCAGGAAAATAAGTAGTTAATAAATTTTTTCATATTTTGTTTGGTTAAATTCCAGTTTTGCTTGAAGCTTTCGCTATTGGCTTCATTGCCTACAAATTATGGAGGCTTGGATGGTCGAGTGATATATATTGATGTTGAATCTAAATTCAGTTCAAGAAGGTAGCTAAATCGGCTTTTATTCATACCCGTCTCTGTTTCGGGTTTCAAGTTTCTTTGCACCCTTTTCTTTCAGGAGGAAAATATTGAACTTTTTAAGTTATAAATCTGCCCCTTCCCAGATTGTTAGAAATTGGATTGAGAAGTTTTCCTGAAATATTTCAGATGAAAGAGATGGCGCAAGAGGTATGCAGAATCATATCTTTCTCGATTTTTCAAGTTTCTTTTCGTTATAATATTAGCTAAGAACGAAAAGAATGGCATATTCATTTGTATTGCAGATGGCTGGCAGGATCCTTGTTTTGAGGCCAACATCACTTGCAGAATTTACACAAAGGTTTGTCACTGAATGAGATTTCTCAGCGACTCTTATTACTTTGTGTTATTACCTTCATGTGCTAATTTAACGATACTCAACTAACATTATTAAAATTATTTGGTATGTTACTTATTACTCAGTTTGGAACAAATCAAAGTTTCACTCCTCCAAAACCAAGTGAAGATGCTAGTGATTGATAGCATGGCTGCACTTGTTTCAGGGTAAGCTTTGATTCGGATAAATGAGTTGTTATGATGTTTATCACTAACTCTGTTCATCATTAATAGGAAAATTTGCAGAATTTGTTTTTCTTTTATGCAAGAAATGACGGTTTTATTTTGTACAGGGAACATGAGCAGGGTGCTCGTAGACAACAGACATTGAGTTGGCATATTTCCTTCATTAAGTAAAAGAAAAAACTCAAACCCTCTAATTTGTTGTTATTGCTTGAGTTAATCATCTCTTTAGTTCGACTTATATATGTTGCTTATTTGAAATACATGTAGGTCGCTAGCTGAATTTTCACGAATTCCAGTTGTAGTGACAAACCAAGTAAGATCTCGAAACCACGACGATGCCTCTCGGTATTCTTTCCAAGGTAAATTCGCATACTCTGATTGTAAAATATTTTCCAGACGTATTCTCACAATAGAATATAACTTGTGCAGTTCAGAGTAGGGATGGAGCTATAGAGACTCCCATGCAATATGATTCGCATCTTGTTGCTGCTCTGGGGATTCAGTGGGCCCATGCTGTAACCACTCGTTTAGTGCTCGAAGCTAAATCAGGTTGCTACAATACATTGTTGCTCGATCCTCCTTTAGTGACGTGTTTTTCTTCTGCATGTTAGAATGGGATGCTTTTGTTAGATGGTTTGTGCAATATCGAAGAAATGTAAATATTGCATCGATTTCATGTTTATTTAAAGATTCAGTTGCTTATTTTCGGTCTTCCCTTCTTTGTTTTGAAAAAAAAGCAATAAACTATATGTATGTATCTAATGTTGCTTTTATTGGAGAAACTTTCCTGAAACTAAAACCCGATTTCCAGTTTTTAGAAAGAGCTAAGTCTCATCTACCTGTTTGCGATCGCACTTTGAACAATTTATTCCTATTGCAGGTGAGAGGTTTATAAAGGTGGCAAAATCTCCCATATCTCCCCCTCTAGCTTTTCCTTTTCACGTTACTTCATCAGGTATTTCATTGCTAAGTGATGATGGAAAAGAAGTGATGGGACCTGAGATAAACGCAATTCACTGTCAAGGTTCGTTCCGACAAACTTTAGTTAATCCGTTCAATATTCTGAATATATTATCAAGACTATCACTGGCATGGTTCCAGCGATGGAGCTCCTTTTTTTTATGATTTCACGAATGCAATTTCTCGCGGAAAACAATCTGCTAAAATATTCAAAACACACTTAGTTTAAGTTTACAGGATAATAGTAGAATAACCATTTGGTTTTTGTAGTAAATAGTTACTGGAAATTGTGTTGCAATGGCAAAAAATGCAGGGCACAATGAAATAATCAATTTTGGAATGGAAGGCTTGCATTGATGTATCCTTTTCAGGCATGAATGAATTCATTTCGGAAAATAAATCAACAGAACTCATTGTTAATCCACTTTACAGGTCAATCTAGGAATTTTTTTTTTCTTGAATTTCTGTGAATCTTGTTCAAGATGAGGCTTCTCTTCCTTTTCCTTTTTAACTTTGTAAATCCTGCAAGATCAACTCAAAAAGTATGCTAATGTCTGTCTTTACAGTAAAACGGTATAAGGGAAAGGGAACAATAGTTAAGTCCTTTGTTGGGTTATCCCTCCCTCTATTTGTAATATGTACAAAATGAAAATTTCCAGTCTTTTTTATGGTAATAATTGCAGTATTAGAGGGGTGGTGAGATGAGATCAACACCAATCCATGAACAGGAAGAATACTTTTTTATTCATATAAAAGATTTTATATTCTATTTATTATCTGTTATTTATGTTTTAATGTTGCGTCAATATTAATATTTTTTTAGTGTGGAATTATATATAAAAAAAAAGTACTTAGAAATAGCCAAACATTCAAAAATATCAAAATCTATATAACAAATCAAAAACAAAACCTTTATATAGAAATTAAAAATTCTATCATGTACAGTATGGAAATTAGACCTGTTCATGAGTTGAGATATTCGTCTGAGTTTGGGCAAAAAATTAGGCTTGATTCTAACCTAGCCTGACCTATTTTTAAGTTAGTAATGTTTAATGTTATGTTATTTTTATATATTATGTAATTTAGAACACTTAAAAATTAAATCTATAGTAATATATAATACTACTACTATGATGTAAACATTAAAAATTATTAAGGTGACTATATATAAAATTTTAATAAATAAAAATATATTAAATTATTAAATATTAAATTAAAAATAATAAATATATTTTTTAAAAATTTTAAAAAATAATATAGACGGGTCTAAATGAGTTTGGATTAGCCATTTACAAATATGGACAAGCTTAAATTCAAGTCAGACCGAGCTTATGCTAGCATAAAATGTGTTAATATCATAGCTTCAGCCCATGAACACCTCGAGTGGAAACTACATATTTAGAACACAAAGACGGTTTTAAAAGTAGCATCAACAAATAATTAAACGTATGGTTTAAAAGTAATTAATTAAAACGTGAAATATGCACGATATTATAATGGAAAAAATAGATTAAATTGTAAGTAAAACAAATTTAAACACTTAAGTACATCATATTAAAAAAATTTAACTACACTATAATTGTTTATCATGATATTGTCACCAATCTTGAGTTGATATAGAATTAAAACTTAATCAATAACATTATTAATATATAGAATTATTGACGTAATAAAGTGTGTATAATAAAACTGAAATGTACAAAACATGTTAAGATAAAGTTTTTAAATACGAATTAACCGAAATTTATATTTTTTTTTGTTAAAACATATCAAAATAAATAAATTGATAATATTCATTTGACCGAATTAACCAAATTAAAACTACATATAATTTGTATTATTAATTATTAAGTTCTGTTAATTCGATTAATTATCCGATTTCGAATCGAATTAACCAATAACCGAACTTTCAAAAAATCATTATCCGACCTCCGACCAAATTAGACCGGTTAACTAAATTAGATCGGTTAATTCGGTTTTAACCGAAATTTCAATACTCCTACTTGCATTCCATAAACCATCCAAATACCTTGGTTTTGGTTTGGGTTGATGTTTGGTTTTCATTCTCAGCCATAGTGACATGTTTTAAGGTTTAGGTTGCATATCACTAATAAAAGAATGCACATTGTAATATCATAATTATATAATAATTAATTTATACATTCATAATTTACTTATATATCAGTTGATGTATTTTATGTCCTTAAATGTGTATGTTATGTATACTATTTTTTTATAATATATATACCGAATATAATTATGTCACATTATAAAATAATTTTATATTATAATATTTATTTTAATTATATAAATATTAATTATTTTTTGTTTAAAATAATTCAATTAATTGAATTGATCAAATAATAGGAATAATCACAAATCTAAAAATTTGATTTTTATATCATTGTTTAGTTAAGTTTAGGGATAAAAAAGAATGAATGAATAATTGAATAAAATATTAAAAAAGATATTTTTTATAAAAAATTAAACATATTTATAATTATTATATTTATAATAATTATTATTTTTAAATTTAAAAAATATTTATATTATTTTTTATACATATTAGCTTTGGTGATTAAATTTGTAAAAGGCCAATGTTTGAGCCTAGAATCAAAATATTGAACATTTTGTGACCCTTTGACGGATTTGTAGGTAGATTTCACAGTGGATATCCGTACCTCTTATCCGAATATTAAATGTAGGTTCAAATAATAGAGATATTCAAAGAGTTAAATCTACATCCGCATCAGATAATATTTTTACTACTTGAAAAATTGTCGTCTCTATCTAGACTTTGTTTTTACTATCCATTATTTATAGGGATAAATCTGCATCCGGAACGGATAGTATTTTTATTATCCGAAAAATTACCATCCCTATCAGGACTTTGTTTTGAGTTTGAGAGAGAAAGGAAAAAGAATTGAGGCTTCTTTCTTTTATTTATTTTTTTAGTTTAAGAGTATATATAAATATATTATGATTTTAAGCCAATTATAACAATTTATATAAATCAAATTAGTTTTAAGTTCATTTTTTAATTTTTATATTTTAGGCTTATACAATATTTTGGGCCTATAATATTTTATTATTAATAATTTTAGCTATCTAATTAATTATATGATTTTAAATCGAAAATTCAAAAAACTTTAACCAATCCCGATCAAATTAGCTTTGATGGCTGACTGAAATAATTCAATTCCATCTATTAATTTGATTAAATTCGAATTATGTTCTATAAATTTAACTTGCGACTATTCCTCGTTGTGTAACAACACTTTGTGATTAATACTCCTTAGAATTAAGCAAGTACATTGGACGCACCAAAATGATTCTTTTATAACTACTACCGTTGAAGAATTGAAAGTTCACCTACCACTTTTTAATCGAATTTTTTGTTCAATAACCTCCACTAATCTTTTTTTTTCCATCAATAATGCTGCCTAGGGTTTGTATAACTTGAGTTTGAATAGCAAGATTTTTATTATTAAAAAATAATTATTATTAAATAAAGAAAAAGAATCAACAAATAAGATTGATTTTTTTAAAAGAAAAAAGAAGCAATAAATAATAACTTAATTATATGATATGGGGAAAATGCACGAAGACAAATGGGTAGCAGACAGAAATACAAGAAATAAATTAAAGAACGAAAAATGTTTTCATATTCCCCTATAATCCCAAATCCCCTAAACACACGCAATGCAGAGTAAAATGTACATTTTAAATTATAGCTGTAACCATTTCAGCGGCCTCTATTTTTTTTACCCAAACTCGAACCTCCAAAGCCTACCCCCTGGATTTTGATAGGTTCCACCAGCTTTTCCGCTCAAACGAGCAGCTCCACACACAATTACGCAGGCACAGTATAGAACTAATATTACTAAAATATTTCCTTATTTACCAGCTCATGCTTGTTCCGCACACACCGCCTATCCTTTTAGGGCAAGCTATCACGGTTGAGGGGGTGTGCCAAGGCCAATGCCAACGAGACCAGTTACAAGTCAACATGCCCATCCTCAACAACGTGCCAACCAAGATTGCGCAAAAGCATTCATTCTACTTCTTAGCATAATGCAATAATATCGGCAAAGAAGCAACAAACATGGTCCCGACAACTATCACATCCCAAATGTTCTGTTATATAGATCCCCTGATGCAGCCATCCTATACTTTGAATCTTCATACCCGGAATAGAACTTATTAAATCCCAGTCTTTCATTTCTTAGGAGCTCTGCCACACCAAGGCCATTACCACTCTGGACCTCATTCCATCCGTCCCAATGTCCATTTGACATGTTATGTGTATTTCTCGACTGTTGGAGATTCAACTGTGCAAATGCGGACATATTGTTAACTTGTGATTGATCCATTAGCCTAGAAGGAATTCCATAAGAGTCATTCAGAGATGAAAAGCTATCCCCAACATCATATCTTAAGTTTTGATGGGGAGAAAGCGATCTCTGCATCAATAGTTGGAATCTGGCCTCGTTTTCATACGGGCTTAACTGTTGAAGAAAATTCGATCTCATGTCTAAGCCTGAATTGTTGAGACCTCCCTGAATTCTACCCTTACCAACTGCCAAAATTGCGGGATCTATAAACTCTATATCCCCAGGGCCACCAATACCGCCACTTTGAGGAGCCTGATAAGAATTTCTTAATAGGGATGAAGAGTCCATCAAATGATTACCTATACCAAAGGCAGTCAACATTAATTTAGCATGCAACAAACTCCCAAAATCAAAACCCAAAAAAATACAATTACCCGATGTGGCGTCAAAAGCATGATTTACTCTCTCAATTGAAGAAAAGCCTGGAGGTGGCGCCCTGCTAGGAACAGAGAATCCAGGAGGGACTGGAATTTGAGCTCTTGAAGCTGCTAAACATTGCATAATTTATCAGTAAGAACTAAACACGCACTTGGATATGAAACTAAACGAAATGACATGAAGAAACAATGGTCAGTGTAAACATAAAAGAAATAAAAACAAGTCACTAGCAAATTGAAGTCAGATAAAATAAATAAATTTTGGGCAAAGATGGTGCATCACGTACAATTTTAAAAACCTACTTATAATTTAATCTGTTGATGATGTTGCAGAACACGTTATGAACATATCGTTGTTGTATGATTGAAATTTATAAATAAATAAAAACAGATGCCACTGAAGTCAATATTCAAAATGCAAGAATAAAGTTCAATAAGAAAATTAGCACTGAACTAAGATAAGATAGCAGGAGCAGAGTAAATTCTATGACACTTACCAGAAAGCTTATTGGAAAAAACTGAAGGACTACTAGAAAAATTGTCAGATTCCTCAAAGTTACAGGAATATAAACCATTAGAAACTCCAAATTTGCTTAGATAGGAATCCCTGTTGTCTGTAAAATCTTGGCCAGAAGGATGGTTCTGTGGCATTTGCCCATAAATATTAAAAGAGGACTCAACATCAGCGAGACGATATTTAGAATCCTCTTGTCTGGCAAATGAGAATCTGGATTGATTGTGATTTGGTGCTTTCCACGAACTAGATAGTTTGAGAGGATTGGCCCGCTTGTCACTGTCTCCCAACAATTTTGCCAAGTTCTGAGGAGAAGTCAAGGACTCATCCCATGTATCAAAATCTAGTGACAATATGTTTGAAATTATGTTGCTCTCTCCAGTACCATTACCATCGTTGCTCTGAGAATTGGCAAGGATTCTTCCCAACTGCTTCCCTTTCTCTTCATTTGAAAGCAGAGGGGGACTTTCTATTGTAATATCAGAACCAATACTACTGCTTATGTACTTGTCAAAGTATCCATTAGACAAAGAAGAAATATTAGCTCCCTGAAGACATGAATTGTCACGTGCTTTATCATCTACCAAGAGAGTATCAGCATTCAAATTAACGGCACCAATAGCTTCATTATGTTGCAAAGAATGGGACCTAGAATGATTTGATAAATGGAGCGAAATTGGTGAATTTGGCACATAACTTGAACGAGTAATGACTTCTGGATCCTTGAGTCTTTGATTATCAAAAGACAATATGTCTTCCTCTACTTCAGAACTTGTATTTTTCTCAGCTTGACTACGTGCATCAGTTTTAAAAACAGACTGCTCTTTTGAAACGCACACCCCATTGGGAGATGTCACAGAACTCCCAGCAGCTGCTGTATTTAATGGTTCTCGATAGTAATCAATATGAGATTGTTGTAACCCCTGATTACTGGGTGAACTGCTACATCCATGTTCAGAAGAGGAACTGCTCGGTCTAACTTCATCAGAATGTCCATTCAAGACGTTCCCATCCAAGGTCAATGTTGACATATCAGAGCACAACCTCTGCGTGTCCCCGTCAGTATTGGAAATTATCGCCGCTTTCTCACCAGAGGAAATAAGAGTCTGCCCACCATTATCAAAAGTGGTGCTTGTAATAGTTGATGGTATATTAGTGCCCTGGTCATCATGATTGGCTGCTGCTGTACAAGATAACTGGTTGCTCAATGATTTGGAAGCAGTTACTCGTTCAGGTGAAGTAGGTTTCTCTAGTGTGGCAATTCGACAATCTAAACCAGCACTCTGTTTCAAAGGTTTTAACAAATCAGGTTTACCCTTTGTATGCATAGGATGAATCTCCTCAGATGGCTTCTTTATAACATCAGTATGTAACAAACAAGCTTGATTGGTGTTTGTTACAACAGATGAAAATGGTAATGTGCTGCTGACTGTGTCAGAATTCTGCTTAGGAGGTCCATTTGTACATGCTAAACTGACCGGTTGTGGTTGGTTTAAAGCTCGCATTCCCCTGGCAGAATGATGCAGAATTTTTAGTACCAGAAATTAACATAGAAGTTTGTCAGAGAACAAATTAAAGGACATACCATGATGCCCCGGCGGGAAGAGCAATAGATCTACCAGAGCTTCCATTTGGGGGAGAACTTTTAGGAACAGTCACTGTTGTATTCTGTGCAATATATAAGTTTACAACCAAGTTAGGTGCATGAGCCAAAATCAAGAATGCATGGTGCTTAGACCATTTCCACCTCATCCCATCTGTGATACTATTTGACAAATTCATTTGCAATGACTCAAGTTAAAAACAAACAAGCTATTAAGAAGTTTGGCGAAGGTGTGCTTGCAAGCAGAGTAGAATTTCACAATTTTCCTAAATTTCGCAGCTAATATTACCCTAGGAATTCTTGTTTGGGAGTAAACAACATGAACTTACATTTGGAGAACTTTTAGTAATCAGTTTTGCTGCAGATGCAGAACTGTTGGGGCAATAATCATCTGCCGGTGGAGGTAGCATATTTCCAGGACGCCGTTGCATATTGTTTGTTGCACCAGTTATTTGTTGAACCCTATTTTAAAAAACTAAGTAAGCTTACAAATCATACAAGATTTTGAACCAGTTATTCGTTGAAGCTTACTTCTTTAAAAACCTAAGTTAATAAATCATGCAAGAATGACATCACTCAAAATTAAGGGAGAACCTAGAACACATGCTTAGACATGAAATGTTGCAATAAAATAACTCAAAAAAGAGAGCAAACAAATCCAATTTTTTATTTGGAACTCCTATTTGGAAAGTGAAAGACTACAATAGAAAACCCATTTTATTGAAGGAAAATCCTTTTTGATAGCTGGTACTTGCAAAAAGAAACGGTGACGATCCAGGAAGCACCAATAGAAAGACAGATACTTTGGAAGCATTATCAAATGATACAACAGACCAACATTGCAAACAATTCCAAAAACAAAGTTGCATGCAATCTCACTAGAAGTAAAGAAAGAAGATGAAGTAGAGAAAACAGCCAAATGAATATACCTTGTGTATGCTGATATAATTTCATCTTTTGTGAAACTATCCTCTTGAGAACCAATCTCATGCAAATATAGACAATCAGGATTGCTGCAAGGCTGAAACCCCCAAAACAACTTCTCAATTATTTTTCTATTACAATAATAAATGTCATGTTTTACTTCTATATTTTCCATCATTTTTCTTGCCATTTGACAATTTCAAATCTGGCATTTCACAACCTTTTCATATTTAGCCCTTCTATTCTAGATGTTATTATTTTGTTTTGACCATGATGGTTATTGACTTCAATATTAATTTTATCATCGTTATGGTCAAAATTTATTTTCTATAGTGTCCATGGATTGGGATCCTTTATCATGACACTATGTTTTCTTTTTAATTTTTAATTCCAATATGTTCAATATTTTTCTGTAACTAATTCCTTCTAACTATTTTGGCCATTAATTAAATGAATTAGGACTCAGCAAATTTAAAGAGAATACAAGTATTGCCCTCAAGTAAAATATCATTAATTGTTGGAATTAAGAATATGCATGGATAATTTATGCAGTATTTGTTAAAGAACCACTGATCATGATAGATCAGTGAAATTGGTACAACCTACAACTTTTATCATTGATAATTTTCTATTTGTTTAAGCTTGTCATTTAATTTTTGGTTGCTAGATGGGCTTAGAGTTAATATAATTTCAAAAGTTAGCAGATATTTGACATCAATCTACACGGGACGATGTTTTTTATAATTATATTACCTGACTTTGCACAATTTTGCAGTCTCAATTAGTGTGTTGTTTTTCATAACTACTTTTTATATTAATTTTAGCAGCAATAACATAATAAATTAACTCTTCAATTCAAAAAATAAATTAAACAAAAATTACTTCTAAACATACCACATTTCTCAGCCATGCATGACAATACTTTGTTGTACCAAAGCATGCCCTGAAATGAATATTCCAACTATTAGATATGTTAACCAAGACCATGTATGCATCCAACCACTAACAAATGAAATAACACCACAAACACATTCTCATACTTTAATGGTCTACCATCCAAGACAAACCCATGTACAGACTGGATACACCGAACCGCTTCCTCCTCTTTTGAGTAAGTAATATATCTGTTCATGAGGTAACCAAATGTAGTTGAGAAAAGAAAAAACTACACTACAGAGGAACAGAAAAAGACCCAAAAGAACCTTCAAAATAGTAAGATGAACTTTCCTCTACATGATATAATATTCTTCTATTAAAGATCCAATACATAAAACAAGTCTTAATGACTGGAAGATTTAAGACCAAATAAATTTGATTCCACACTTACACACTACATGTATTGTTTGGAAATTGCTGAATGACACCGGCTGCAGTCCGAGACATAGATACTTTTAGAACTTTCCCATATTGTCCAAAATAATCTCTCCGTTGGAGAAGCTGCACAAAAGAGATAAATCGTTAGGTCAAGATACCAGTACTATAGTTAGCTTGCAGATATACACAATGAGAATGGAGTACATCTTCATCTGCCAGATTAAGTGGCAACCCAACTATGTAAACAAGATTCCTTTGAATAACTCGCACACTACTCAGTTGCTTCCTTCCTTCGGATGATTTAGTCTTTGCCTTGTGTGACTTCATTTTTCTTTCCATATTAATTTCAGCAACCATTCTGCTTATTGAAACAACTATATACATGAGACAACGGCAGGTAAATATTGCAATATGTTTAATGAGAATAAGAAGCATTGGAAGCTTGACAACCTCTCACATTTAGCAGCCGTCCCTACTATCCTTTCTTTATCATAAGCACTACGACATGCTGGACACCTCCCCTCTGTATCATCCTTCTCAGCCATATCCATTATGTGATGCCAACACCAAACACATATCTGCTTCAAAGATCAATAGAAATAAGGACTACAACACAAATTAACACTCCTTTTTCCATACTGTCACTTTATTTTATCTCTTTTTACTTCTTTCTCTGATATCTAGAATGGGCAAACAAATGTAGGAAACTTTTGATATGAAAAAAAATAATAAAATTCAAACCTCATAGCCACATCTGCAGGGCTTGAGTTGCTGATCAGTCAAATCCATCTCTTCCGCGCAAAGGGGGCAGGTCTTTTCTCCCTCGTCACTCATGATTTTCTGAACCCTCGAAACAAATAAATAACTACATAAAGATATGATTACTGTTATACTCTAGAAACAGAGTCACTGAAACCTCAATTGAATTTGCCAAAATATTTGCCTAAACCACCAAAAATCCCAATCGATTTATAAAGAAAACACCACAACCAAAACCTTACACTATTTTGATAAAACACAAACCAAACACTAGAAATTCCTATTTCAGACTTCAATAATCTGAACCCCTAATTTCCAGAAAGAAAAAAAAAGAAAGAAAACACTAACCACCAAAATAAGCCTCGACCAATTAGCAGATCCAAAAAAAAAACCAAAGCCACCTAAACAAATCTCAAAAAAATCCTCAATCCAATATCGAATCAATAACTGCCTACATGCAATACATTAAATCAATAAAACAACACAAATTAAAAAAAAAAGTAATCGTAAAGAGAACGCTCCCAATATATCATCAAATTTGTATAATTAAAACTGGATGAGATAAATTATGGATCTAATAAAGATCGAAGGGCAAATTTGATATTTTAGGGTTTCAGATTGAGAGATAAATGACTTACAAGTTAGGTGCAGATCGATAAGATAATGAATCTTTGAAGACGAGATTGTTCACAAAGAGAACACCAACAACAACACCGCCACGCCAAGAGAAATCCACCAAAGAAATTTAGAGATAGAGCGAGCGAAAGAGACGAGAAGGGTTCTTTTGGATTTCTGGTTCGATTTCTCTGTTGCTGGCTTTTATTTTTTTTATTTTTAATTATTTTTTTCTCTTCCTTTCCCTGTCATTTAAATATTGTGAACTTCCTACTCTTACCCTTGGATTTTCTTCTTATTACGGATTTTGCCCTTGCCTTTTCCGGTTTTGTCAAGCTCATTACCTTTATTTTCTTCAACCCGGATATGTATAGAAGGGTCCCTCTCTTGGGTTTGGTCGTGATGTTTCCGATGTCCTCCACGTTGATATTCCCTTCCAAATTAATGGTCCCGATTAATCCTTGGATTATCAATCTGAACCCCCAGTCCCACTGACCATTTTTAAAGCTGGAATATTAAAATATTAAAAGAAAATATCAATAAACCTATAAAAATGAAGGAAATTATAAATTATTAAAAATTTTATCAAAATCACAAATATAAAACACAATAATTTATGTTTAAAAATAGCATATCATAATTAATTGAGTCTTAATTCGATTGTCATAGATATTGTTGCTAATATAGGAAGATGTGGGTTCAACTGCGCTGAAATGTATTATTTTCTTATTTATGAGTTGAGATGAGATTACTCAAAAAAATAAAAGAAAATTAAAAAACATACATAAATTTATTCAATTAGATCAATGATTGCACAATAGATCAATACTCTTCAAATTATTCAATTGCACTAGAAACTAGAAGAATGTACAATTAATCAATACTTTTAAAAATGCATATACACTACAATGTCATTACTTATTTACCTTTGTGCATAGATTAGTTCATTTAGATCAATAGTTGTATAATGAAGGACATAACTAATTGAATTACACTTGTAATTAGATTAATATACGACTCGTCAATACTCTTCAAATTACTACACTATAGTGTTAATACATTTGTACATAGACCCGATTCAATTGGGTCAATGTCATAATTTACATAAAAGTTTGTTTTTCTTTTATCTTTTATTATCTTGGGCTGAATTTTAAAAATTTTAATTTTTTTTAAATATTTAAATATTTTATTACTTTTAACTAAATCTTTTTGTTTCATATGCAAATCTGTGTTTATGGTAACTTATTTGATTTTTTTTAATGAAACCTATTAACTACATTTGTTTTCATATTAGTGCACCAGATGGTAGCATATAAGCAGTGCCACATAGGCTTTGTTTCTTTTTGTGTACAAAATTAAAATGTATAAAAAATATAAAAAAATTAGTTAAGACTAATACAATTTGTTCGGGTTTAAATTTTACCATACGCATATTTTAACTATTTTTTAAAATAAAAAATACAAGAATACATTTGAAAATATAATTTATTTTAATTACAAAATGTCATTTCCATAATTTAACAAATGAGTTGGTGACTCAGTTAAGAGTGACACCAACTTAGTTAAACACTTAAATAAAAATATAGATATTCTCTATAACAATTAATATTTAATGCTCTTACTATTTTGAGTTAATATTTGATACTATAATACACCACCAATATATAAAATAGTGTTACATCATAAATGTCAAAATTAAATTCATTAAATTTTATTCCTAATAGGAGACGAAGTTAAAAATATTTTTTGAAAAGGTGAAATTTGAATTATAAATTTTTTAGGGAGATAAAATATAGTTTATTACTATATTAAAATAAAATTTTATAATTTTTATAAGACTAAAATATAAGTTTTTATTTTTTGAATGTCAAATTAAATTTTAATTTTTAAAGAGTTAAAATATAATTTTAGCATTAAATTCAATTTAGTAATTTATGGAAAATAAAAATAAAAACTAATTTATATTTTAGAGAAGGCTAAGGCATTTGCCTGCCTTCTCTAACGTTGCGTCTTTTACTAATCATGTGAAATTATTTGATTTATTAATTATGTATAAATTACATGTTGTTAGTGCATCGAATATTAATGGTTTAAAGGATTTATATATTTTTTTATTTGACTAAAGCGATGATTAAAATTATTGCGAGATATCTGTTTAGCATGAATTTAAATCGTATTATTCCATCTTTTATTCTAACATTGTATCTAAAAAAATATTTATATTTCACATTGATTCATTAACTTTTTATGATTAAATTTAGAATTTCAATGAATAAACTGTTATTTACGTAAATGAGTTTTGAATGAAGTTATAAGGTTTTGAGGTTTTTTCATTTTTACATTTTTTTAAATAAAAAGGCATTTGGTATGATAAAGAATATATATCTCATTTTCTAAGGATTCCAACTTTTTGTACGAAAAAAATAGTTTAGTTTCCTGGTAACATAAATATTTTATCGGGAATTACTTTCCTATAAATAATATTAAGTGATCCCTTTAGTGAGCGGTGGAAAAATTATTTTCCCGTGTAGATGGAAACTGAAAAATTTTGTTAACAAAAAATTACTCATTCTTTTATTTGAATTTAACGTATTAACTTATTCACCTAAAAGAAATAGCTACCTGTTCTTTTGTTTCCCGATCCTTACGCAGAGGCGGATACAAGGGGGCCTGGCAGTGGCCCTGGCCCCCCTAAAATGGAAATTTTATATTTAGGTTCTTGAAATTTTTTTAAAATTTTAAATTAGTAAAGATAAAATTATAACTTGGCCCCTCTAAAATTATAGAAATTCGATTTAATCTTATAAAAATTATAAAGTTATAGACCATAAAAAATTGAATTTTCATTCGGCCCCCCTTAAAATTTTGTTCTAGCTTCGCCCTTGTCCTTACGAGTTACGACTTCAATTAATTGTTTTTTGATAAATTTTTTTTGTAAAAAAAAACATAGCTCCAACCTTAAGCTTTCAATAATGAAAACTTTGACAAATTTTTTAAATATATATTTTTTTGGTACAATGATATTTAAATTTAAATTTGTTCATGAGTTGGGTCAGGTCGGGTCTTAACAAAATTTTAGGCCCGTTTGATATGCTCGTTCCAAAAAATGGGCTTAAAATTTTACTCAAGCTCAACCCAAGTAAAAACGCCTAAACTCGAGTCTGATCCGGCCCATATTAATTTTTTTTATATTGTAAAAATATATATAATGCATCAAAAATACTAGAAACATTAAAATAAATGTTTCCCAACAAATTAAAAATAAATTTAAAAAATCTTTATACTTAAATAACACTAAAATAGGTACAATATAACAAGCAAAAACCTCTAAAATGATAACAAAATTAATAATAACAACAAAATATTAGTAACATAATAGTGAAATGGCAACAAAACAGTGAGAAAATAGCAAAAACAAAACAAAACAGTGGGAAAACAACAGTTTCTTTCTTTTTTGCAAATTCGGGTCAGGCCAAGACCGAGCCAAAAAGCTTTATCCGAGACCCGACCCATTTTCTAAATGCACATTATTTTTTACCTAAACCCATTTTTCAGACTTATATTTTTACTAAAATCCTCTCACTTTTTACATGGGTTTTTGACCCAATCATAGACAGATATATTCAAACTCAAGCTAATCATATAATATGTGAAAACATTGAATTTTTTTTTTTTAAAAATTAGTTATTGATAAACTTAGAATTTGATTATAAATAAATATTTTTTATAACTTCAACTTTTTTTAAATAGTTGAAAAATAATTTATACACTGTTATGAATATCTTATTAAGTGAATGTCCATCATGATTAAGATAAAGTTTTAATGTACTTTAAATTTTAATAGTTATTAGAATTAGATCACTACTTCTATTATACTTCTTATGCCTATAAATAGAGACTCTGATGAAGCATTGTAATGATCCCTTTTGATCAATAAAGTACATTCTCTATTGCTTTCATATTTTCTTTGTTCTTTATTCTCCCCATCTCTCTTTATTTTATAACACGTTATCAGCACGATCTTGCTCAAAGTGATAGTTCCTTTTATCAACGATCAAATTTATCCTTCATGATTTTCAATATCTTTGACGACAAGATGCAAAGTTTTTATAGGAAGTTTCTTTTATTTAATGTTTCATATCTGATTATTATTTTTCATTCTTCTTTCATTATACGTTATCATTATTTTGATTAACTTATTTTACTTTTTGTTCTTAAGGATTGTGAAAGATTTGATATTGTTATATATATGAAATCAAGAAGATGCTTATAATCACTACTTCTCATCCATGGTAACGATGTTGAAAGATTCAATCTCATAATGGATCATGGTGATGACGATGATGTTAAAGATCTTCAGGTATATTTTACTATATTTTATTTATTATATCATGTTTTTTATAATTGGAGACTAATCATTACAACATTAATAGATATATTATGGTTTAAAATCTACGCATGTTTGCGATGGAGATTATGAAATAAAGAATCTATTGGGATGTTTATAATTATGAAATAAAGAATCTATTGGGATGTTTATAAGTCCGTCCTACTAGATTTGTTGCATTCCCCGAAGTGAATGTAAACATAAAGAAAATTAAATATATAATCATGGACCACTAAAAGTGAGAACATAGTAATAAATAAGAGAACAATGAGAGCTCTCAAGATAACTTTTCAAAGGGTAAAGATGATGAGAGTTCTCAAGATAACTTTTCAAAAGGTAAAGATAACTTTTGTTATCAATGTGATGTGAAAGATTATTGGCCACATATGTGGCGTATGCCAAATATTTTGTTTCTGTTAATATTTTTTGAGGAATGATATGAAAATGTAGTAATGAATTATATCATTACAGATTGAAATTATTTATCTTATTTGTTACTGAAACAAACAAATATTATTCTAATATTTGATAATACAAAATTAGTTGAAAGCTCCAGAAGAGCTAATATAGCATTATCTAAAAAGCACAAAATTTGTGATGTTTAATGCATTACTTTTAAAAGTTATTTGTAATGGATTTCATATTGAGATTGTGAATGAGGAAAATATTATATTTCATATGAATAAAAAAAGGGGATTGAGTTATTAATTTATAATATTTATGATATTCTTTTGTCATCATCCTTATTAAAAGGTTGAAAGCAAAATATTTGACTGTGAAAGATCTACTTATGAGCGATAGAATATGATAATTCTATCTAAAGCTTATCATGGTTGGATGCACTTAAAGTTGCAATTTTTTTTTTAAAAAAAATTTGTGAGTATAACTCTACAGTATTTAGAATAAGTTTTCAATTAAAATTACATAGTAAAATATTACTGATGAGAACTTGCAAGAGAGAAAACTTATGTATGAAAAGTCATTGGTTATGTACCTGATATACACATGGAAAATAAGATCCACTCTCAAAGTTTACTGTTAATAGATTTTTGGGCATTTGAAGATTTTGACATATTCCCTGAAGCGAATACTGCATATAATTATTTGGAAATTATATTTATTGACTTGGTGGCATTATAGACTTCACATTGATTTAGATATTTTCAGTAGTAAATGTCACAATAGTACTTATATGTGAATAAAAATTAAAAGGAATGATAATAAAATTATCAATTTATTACAATTTAGTACAATTGAAACACATGTTAAAGTAAACTAGAAGTTTACTAATACAAATGCGTTTACTACTTGGCATTACCAGTTAGACTATCCTGGATCGTATATGATGCGAAAATTAATTGATAATTCATATGGGCATCCATTAACGAACTAGAAGATTATTTAATTTAAAGAATTCTCATTTGTTGCTTGTTCTCAATAAAAATTGGTTTTTAGAAACTCACTAGCTAAAGTTGAGATTTAATGTCTTACATTTCTTAAATGAATATGGGTCCATTCATCCACCATGTGGATGGTTTTGATATTATATGATTTTTTGGTAGATGCATCTACAAAATAATCACATGCGTTATCAACTCGCAACCTGTCGTTTGCGAGATTGTTTGTTTAAATGATTAATTTCAGATTATGTAATTAAAACAATTCATCTTGCTAATGTTGGTGAGTATACATCCTAAGTTTTCAATGATTATTGCATGTCAATTGGGATAAAAGTTGAACATCCTGTAACTCATGTTCACCCACAAAATGATTTAGCTGAATTATTTATCAAATGCCTCCAATTAATAGCTAAACCATTACTTATGAGAACAAAATTCTCTATTTTAGCATGAGATTCATGCTTGTATTGATTTACATGTTGTACGCATCAAACCAATAAATTATAAATACTCTCCATTACAATTTATTTTTGGTCAAGAGCCAAATATTTCCTATATTACAGTTTTTGGATGTGCGATATATGTTCCAACTGCTCCACCACAACGCACAGGTCATAATAAGAGGTTGGACATGTATATTTATATGAGTCTCCTTATAATATTTTTGAGCAATTAATTCGAGATTTAATTGTGATATGATTTGTCAGTTTTCCCAACATTAAGGGGAGAGAAACAATAACTTGTAATGAGTTAGGGGGAGAGTAATTGAACCATAAATTCAATAAGGATAACTCATTACAAGTTAACTGTTAGATGTATTTACAACTTTAATGAGAATAACCAAGTGTTATATACCATCTAATATTTTAATTTGAATCAAAGTCCTAGTAGGACAATAAGTTAGAATAAATAATAGATTGATCGATTCCAAAGATGAAAATTATTCTAAATGGTCATATAGTTGAGGCAAGTGCTCTAGAAGAGACCTAAGACATAACTAATAAGTAAAACTTCAGAAGAGATTCAGGTATCTGAAACTGAATTTTAAAATAGTTATGTCAATTCGAGAAATGTGGAACCGAATAATAAAAGTGGTCAACAATGATTTTGCATGCAATATTATTATTGAAATAATGAAATAAAATGAGGATCTTGAATAAATCTAATGAGAAATATAGATATGGAATAAATTGATCAAAATAGAAAGACGCAACTCAAGTACAATTAAATTCGTAGAGTTTTAGGACCAGTAGTCCAAATATCTAAAGGTATAAAGCCAACGAGGGTGCAATTGAAGTAGTTTTGCAAAAGCGGAATAAAAATATGAAGTTTTCTGCTAAGTCCTGGCATTGATTATGAAAAGATATAATATTCTTTTGTGGTGGATGCAATAACCTTTAGATATATTATTAAATTGACAATTCATAAAAGACTTAACTTGAGTTTAATGGTTATTATTATAACCTTTTATGAATCACTATATAGTAAAGTTTATATTAAAATCCTTGAAGGATTTAGGATGCTAGAAGCATATTGAAATTCTCGAGAAATTATTCATTTATATGAATTGAAATAATTTGAATACATGTGGTAAATTTGACTTAGTGAATAGTAGTTGAAGGAGGATTATAAAATGATCCAAAATACCTATTTGTGTTTTTATAAAAGAATCATGATTAAAGTTTGTTATGATTATTGTTGAATCTCCTGAAGAGATTAAAATATATTTCCCCAAATTTCCCTCACTCGTGACTTTTAAAAGAATAGTAATATAAATGCTTATCAATTACATTCAAATAGTCATTTGAAAAACTAGTGTTCAAGATTGAATACGTAGAATATGAGAAAACATGTGATATTTTCATGAGGGGGAGTAAATACGCGTTGCACTCTTTTTCCCTTAATCGAGGTTTGTATCTCGTTGGATTTTCCTGGTAAGGTTTTTAATAAGGCAGCATATTATACGTATGATAGATTGTGTACTCTTTTTCCTTAATTAGGTTTTTATCCCACTGGGTTTTTCCTAATAAGGTAACTGATGAGGCATTGTAATGATCCCTTTTGATCAATAAAGTACATTTTCTGTTACTTTCATATTTTCTTTGTTCTTTATTCTCCTCATCTCTCTTTATTTTATAACATACACAACTGGTTATGTGTTTACTCTACTAAGAAGATGAATATATTTTTTTGATAATTTATTCACAATTGATTATGTAGTTTATTATATATAAAAATTATATAAGATTAGAAACACATTGTTGTTAACATTAGAAATGGTTTAAGTGGTTTACTATTTTAAGCTATATACACAATATATTAATATAATTTAATTTATAAGTACAATGTAACATTTGTACATTTTCACAATCTCTAAGTCAATATGTAAGTTGTGTTTTGAACATATTCATGTATCGAATTTGAGCAACATGTAAAAAAAATGGAATAATTCAAATATTTATTAATAGTAAAAATCATTGAAAAATATTAAGATTCATTAATCTTATTTGTTATTTAAGAGGCAATTTTATAAAATAATATTAACATTCTTAAGAATACATTAAAATGAATCAAACATATTAATAAACTAATTTTTGTGATAACATCAACGTCATTCAAAAATTAGATAATAACATGTAAACAAATATAGTGGGAACCAGAAATGGTTTCACACAATAATCAGTTTAGATTCATATCATCATTATTAATCTACAATCTTTTTTGTTTATCTTATGTAACGTTAATTTGTTTTATTCCTTCTATAAATGCAACCTTTGACTGCGACTTGTAGCCTACCATCGTAAACGATTTTTTCTTCTTACCTTCTGTAATAAAAGCTTGAAGACAATTTATCATCCTTTCTAAATTTGCCAATCATACTCTAATTAATCTTAACATCCCAACATTCATCAAATTTAATATCAACGTAATTTCTTCATCAAACGACAAAAATTTTATATTATAAGTATAATAATTTGATTTTAATCTCTATTTTTAATTATCAGAAAACAATTATAATATTATTATGCCAAAAATAAAACTCAACACCATTTTTTAAACCAAAATAAAGTTAAAAATCACCTTTTTAATGGAAAAAAATGATTTCTAATTTTATTTCAATAAACGCATTATAATGTGAAAAAAGGATACTACAAACATAAAATATACTTTTATTGTTTATTCTATTTTGTTTTAGATGAAAGGTATTTGATTATTGGGCATGTGTCATTTTCCCTGTGATGTTATGATTCCTTAAATCAATTAATAGCAAATTCAAATATTTAAATATGGGTTTTTTATAAAAATATATTAAAAAATTAATTTATTATAGAAATAAAGTAGAAACAAATTAATTACGAAAATAGGTTTTTTACTATAATAATTTTGAGTATCCCCTCACATATGACTATACTAATGAATTTCTTTTAAAAATAAATATGACAGGGAAAGAAATTGAAAAAAAAAATAATTAGGGCACTAATTTGTCAAGCAACACCCTTAATTAAATAGAAAAAAACCTATTGTTTTAAGGATTAAATATAGAGAAAAGCCATTAAATGTAGGAAAAATGTATTAAAGTACTAAATGTATGGAAAGACCAGTAAGGCATTAAATGTTGGGAAAAGGGTGTTGGAATCATAAACTAGTTTTTTTTTTTTTTTCACTTTTTTAGTTTCTCTTTCTTTTTTCCTAACAGAAATTTTTTTTTCCGTTAATGTGTCAAGCAGCCGCACAAATTCTTTAAAAACCTTTTCAGCTTTTTTAATTTTTATCTATCGGATTTTAAAAAAAATTATTACTGCCGTCAAAGTGTCGAGCAACAATCAAAACTATTACACTAAACACCTCATTTTTATAATTAATTTGTTTCTATATATTTTTGTAATTAATATTATTTTTATAAAAAGTGCCCTAAATTTTAAATAATTATTGAAGCGTAAATTGTTATTAGAATTTGATGGAAAAAGAAAAGAAAAGGGAAATATCTAAATTTTATCACAAAAAATTAATCATGTCATGTGCGTTTCGATTTGAAGTAGGCAAGTCCTTGCCCACTGATTTGATAGAATGGTTAATGACTTAGGAAAATTGTCGGCAAAAATATAGTTAAATAAGAAAATGTATAAATATTTGGTGGCACTTTCTTGGTTAGTGATAAGTTGCACAATTTGGCATTTTTTAACATAAATCAAACAATATCGGAGGAAAAAAAAGAGTAACGTTTAAGATGGGATTTTTTTAATCCAAAAATAATTAATTATTGGAATTAAATGTCAGACTGCCATATAGGATTTTTGAGAAAAGTATAATAAAATTTTGGAAAATGTGTGGTAATCTTTAACTAGATAACAAGTAAGGGTAAAAATAAAAGTATTTAATATATATTAAATATAAAAATAAAAGTCAAACCTTTCACACTTTTTATTATTTTTTTGGAGTAATTTCAATTTAAAAGTTTATGATTAAGTGTTTCTCTACTTATATATTTATATTATGATTCTTAATTGGTTTTGAACTTGTTTAATTTTTTAATTCATTCAATTTTGTCCTTGGCTACAATTTTTGGAATTTAATATCCTATAGTAAAATATATCAAAGTTTTGAACCACCGAGGTTTAATTTTAATTTTTTTATCAATTTAAGAGTATTTATCAACTATGCAATATTCCTTTAACTATTAATGTAATTGAATGATTATGACTTTAAACCAAATGAATCGAGCCTATATCCGAATGTATTAACATTGTAGTGTAGTAACTTGAAGGGTATTGACCAATCGTATTTTAATCTAATTACAAATGTAATTCAATGAGTTATGACATTCATTATACAACTACTGATCTAATTGAACTAATCTATGTATGAAGGTAATGACATTTTAGTGCATATGTATTTTTAAAAGTATTGATCAATTGTACATTCTTCTAATTACTAGCGCAATCGAATAAATTGTGACATCAACCGTATAACCAATGATCCAATTGAATGAATTGTATAATTATTCATACAACAATTGATCCAATTAAATCGGTCAATGTAAACACAACATTGAATATATATGTTTAGAATTCAATACCATATAGTAAAATATATCAAAACTTTAGACCACCAATGTTTAATTTTAAATATTTTATCAATTTAAGAGTATTTATCAATTATGCATTCCTTTAACTATAAACTTAATTGAATGCTTATGACATTGAACCAATTGAATTGGGTTTGTATACGAATATATTGCCATTACGGTGTAGAAGTAATTTGAAGAGTATTGATCAATTGTACATTTCTCTGATACTAATGTAATTGAATGAGTATGACATTAATTATACAATCATTGGTCTAATTGAATGAATCTATATATGATTTTTTAATTTCTTTTCATATTTAACTTTAATTAAACTATGAATTAATCAAATTTTTGAATAAATGGGATACAAATAACATTTCCTTTATTTATGTAAATTATAAATTTTTTATCTATTTCATGTTACAATATAACTTTTAAATTTTTTTATTAATTGAAAATTTTATATTTTATTTTTAAAATCATTTATACTTTTTTAAAATTTGAAATTTAGTCTATGTACTTTTAAATTTAAGAATTTAACCTATCTATTTTTTAGATTTCAAAATTCAGGTCCAATTGTTAACATTTTTAATTTTTTTTAGTTAAATCCTAGTTAATTAGAACACCATTTTTTTAATTACATGGCTATCAAGTAAGGTTTTTTTTTTTATTTCAAAGTGTCACACCAATAAATTTAACACCCGATTACCAAATCCGAGCTACAAGATGCCACATCCGTTTCTGGAGCAACTATGATTCAATTTACCCTTTTATATATGCTATTAACAATAATATTAAATCTCAATATGATTTTTCATCATTTCCAAGTTTTATACGAGATTACGAAAGCTCTTTTGCTACTTGATGTCAAATTAGGCCAAATTGTAAAATTTATAAAATATTGAGTTGATGTCGCGACTTCGGAGGTTCCTCGTCATGACACAACTCATTGACTTGACCTCGTCACAACATTAAGGGACCAATGTCGCGGCGTGACCACCTAATTTCAAACTGTACCAAATTGGGACACCTAAACAACCAAACCAATATAATCATTTCAACAAATTTACCAATTTCATATGCTCATTTCTAACTTAAGTATCACATAAACAAATACATTACACAATTAACCATTTCTACTTTAAACCAATTCATTTCATCCAACCTATTTAACATTTGCATTCCAAGTCCATATTAACTTCAAAATTTTAAGCCACAAGATAAACCATACCAATTGAACATGTCAAATTAGCCATTACTAACTTTGAATTTCAACATAGTCATACGTTATACAAAACCGACTCAAAACTTAGGTATATGTCATATATTAAACAAAAAGGGACTATACTAACATTGTTAAGTTGAGGATCACAGATTGGATGCTGAAATCACCTCCTGGAACTTCTAGTTCCATCTATACTTGCACATGGAATAAATAAACCGTATGTTGAGCGATAACGCTCAGGGGTACTTCCATGATTCAAGTCAATATAACACAAGTACTAAGTAAATGCATATAACCAATTCAAGTTCAATGTTTAGCCATATCACTTACATGTACATTCAAGAAGGCTTCCGATATCAAATGAGTTATGCATGTAACCATTTTGTACATCAATTCATTTGATATTAACATTTAAACTTAACCTATCAAGCCATTCATTATTACAAATAAATTTACCAAATCATTCCATTTTTCAAGTGTCGATCCTTATTTATTTTGAACATTCAAAATTATTTATGTATCAAACGTATGTACCTTTGACATTAAGCTATTCAATTTTCATGTTCAATCGATACTAAATTAGGGGTGAGCAAAATCCGATTCGATTAAAAAAACTCGATAAAATTTTTAAATTTTGAATTAAATAGTTTGAGTTATTTGAGTTAATCAAGTTATTTGGATCAACTCGAATAAAAAATTAAGTTTTTCGAGTTATCCAAAAATTTGAATAAGAAAAGGCAAAACTACACCATTTTGATAAATGTTTACCTTTTCTAAAGTTAAAAGTCAAAACCATTAAGTTAAAAGGCAAATCTACATTGTTTTGATAAATGTTTACTCATTAAGTTAAAAGGCAAAATCATTATATTGTTTATGTAGTTAAATAATTTTATACTTCGTTTAATAGTTAAATAATCAGTTTATGTAAACGCAACATTGAGTATAAATAATAGGATTCGTTAACTCAACTCGACTCGACTCGAAATTTTTTGACTCGATTTGATACGATTTGAAAAAAATTCAAATTGAGTTCGGTTGCTAAAGTAGGATTCCTCAACTCGACTAACTCGAAATTTTTTGACTCGATTCGACTCGACTCGATCAAATACTTACCCCTATACTAAATCAGCTACATTATTTCACTTATATTTCTTTATCAAGTCACTAAACCATGCCATTTCAATTTGAATCACTAATCATAATAACATATCATACTAGTTCGTTTCAATGTCCCATTTCATTATCATTCTGACAAATTATTTTATCAATCTTTTTTATTACATTTTCAAGTTTCACATGCCAATTATAATGTTTCGCCCGATGAAACCTTAGTAAAATGGACTCGGATACACGGGTAAACTACACCACACCAGGTTCCTCGTCCAAGCTAAAATTACACAAGGTTGTCAGTCCAGGCTAAAAGTATACAAGGTTGCTCGCCCGAGCTGAAATTTCACTAGGTTAGGTTACTAGTACAAGCTAAACCTATACTAGGTTCTCCATAGGGACATATATCCCGTACTCCACAGGGACATATATCCCGTACACGTGCGCATATAACCCTATTGACATGTCAATCGTATCTTAATATTTTACTAAATTCACATGGGCATCGATTTACATTTAGGCATTACCAATTCCTATAATTATCCATATTTTCATATCGTACCTTATACATGATCACATGTTTCATTTGCATACCTTGTAATCATTCAAACTTTCATATTTATACCCTATACTATTTCACATTTACCTATCATACCCTGTATTTGGTCAAATTTGTATTTTCATACCCTAGATACTGTACTTATCACACAGCACCCAGTTATTTCATTTCATTTCATTTCATTTAATTTCATTTCAATTCATATATATCACACATAATTTCACATTTAATTTCACAATTTCATTCCAATTCATCATCAACACACAATTAACTCATACTATATAGAATGTTAAATCAATTTTCATATTACACTTCATGTTCCCAATAAATCATAACACTTTCCATTTTATTCAATTCAGTCCACCATCTCTAGGGGCGAGCGTTCGATTGAATCGAATCGAATGAAAAAAATTTCGAGTTAATCGAGTTGACGAATCATATTTTATCATCCTAATTTGATTTGAAATTTTCTCGAATCGAGTCGAGTGAGATGGAATTCGAATCGAATCGAATATATTTGTTCGAGTTAAATTTTAAAAAATAATTTTGAGTCCTTGTAACCATTGTCACCTATCGTAATAAAATTTGTCCACCTTAACCAAATTTTTTTATTAACTTTCACACCAAATAATTTATTTATTAATCTTTTATATACGGGTTAGCTTCTTTGCTTGTTTAGTTCTTTCAATTATCTTCAGATTCTTGTCACTATGTATTTTGAAATTAAAAAATATATTAAACGTAAAAATGTGATTTTTTAATAAAAGTTATTTTAAAGATAAAATGTGAAATTGATACCAATAAAAAATTTTAACACGAATATTTTATGGCATAATTAATAATTCAATTTTAATATAAATATTCAATATGACTAAACAATTCAATAATATAAATAATATAAAATGTGAAATTTAATTTAATAATATAAATAGTAGATATAAATAAAATTATTACTATTTATGTTTAGTGATTTTTTTTTGGATAATTTTGATTTTTTATTTGAGAGTAAAGGGTGAGAAGTAAAAGTTTAGGGGGAAAATAAAAAGTTTTGAAGAATAAAAGTTTGAGGGAAAGTAAATAGGGGGAGTAAAATTTTGAAGGGAAAATATTAAAAAAAATTGGAGGGGGGATGGGTTTGGGGTAGATGGGAGGTGAGATGGGAAGGGAGTAAAAGTTTTAGGGGAAAAGTGGGAGGGAGTAAAAATTTGGGGGGAAAATAAAAAGTTTTGAGGGTTCTTGGGAGTAAAATTTTGAGAAAAAGTAAATGGGGGAGTAAAATTTTGGTGGGAAATGGATTTTGGGTAGATTGGGGGGTTGGGATGGGAGGGGAGTAAAAGTTTTGGGGGGAAAGTGGGAAGGAGTAAACGTTTTGAGGAAAAAGTAAAAAGGTTTGGGAGTTTGGGGTAAAAATGTAAAATATTATAGTTTGATATTCGTATTATTCGAGTTATTCGAATTCGAAAACTCAACTCGATTCGAACTCGAAATTCGAAAAAAAATCGAGTTGACTCGAATAACTCGATTCGTTTAACTCGAAATTTGAATTTTTTTTCAATTTTTTCGAGTCGAATCGAGTTTTGCTCACCCCTAACCATCTCGACAATCAATATCAATCATAGCAAACCTGTAACAACCCATTTTTTAGTGAAATCGGAATAGTGGTTTCGGGACCACAAATCTGATCCGAAAATAAAATTTATTTTTATTTTATTACATGGTCCGTAATATGTTAGAAATGTCATGTGAAAATTTTGATAAGAAAATTTTATTGATTATGTGTTTAATTACGAGAAGGACTAAATCGCATAAAATGCAAAAGTTGAATTCTAGTAGCTATAAGGATTAAATAGCTATGAAATTCAAAATTAGAGGTCCTTATATGGTAATTAGACCATTAAAGAAAAGCATGTAGATATTTTGGTAACTCATCCATGGAAATTTAGAAAAAGGGCAAGGACTAAATTGGAATTTGAAAATATTTAATTAATTAAAAAGATGATAAAAGATATCATCTTATTTTTATGTCATCTTCAACCTAAAATACATGGAAACCCTAGGAGAGAGAGAGAAAAAAATTTCATGGCTTAATTGGGTAAGTTTCCTTGTCTCGTTTTTAGTAATTTTGATATTTTTGAAACTGGGATAGCTCAGTCTATCTATTTGGGGGATCAATTTGAAAAGTTATCAAAGTATGAAATTTGGGTCATGGATGTATATGATGAAAATTAGAAATTTATGGTAGAAAATGAAAGGTTGTTGATAGATAAAAACTTTTACAAAGTGATTTTTGATGAAAACATGATTTAGGGACTAAAATGTAAAGTTATGAAAATTGATGAAAAATTCTAAATTTTATAAAAAATATGTGCTGTAAATTTTACTTTGAAATTTCTATTAGGCTTGGAATAGGGAGTAAATTGCATGAATTTTATTTTCCGAGCCTAAGGACGAAATTGGTCTTTATAGAAAAGTTAAGGGCAAAATGGTAATTTTACCTATGACATAAATTGAGTCCAAATGAATATGAAATGTGTGAAATTGATGATTAAAGTTATTTATATAGATCCGGACAACACAAATTCGAGGTTTGATTGAGGAAAAGAAAATATTTCGGATTAAGTAGATTTTATACGCGAACCAGTGTCGAGGTAAGTTCGTGTAACTTAAATGAGTATGAAATTATGTTAAATTGAATGTTATGTTTGAGTTATATGTGAACTATGTTTATGTAAATGATAAGAATTCAAGAAATTGATACATGCTTGAAATTGAATGAAAAGGGATTAAGTTCCGTTTGAACATTGGATTTCGATGGATAAATGTAATTTCCCGAAATGAATGAGGTCCTGCATTTGTTGCTGACGGGATTTAGCTCAGATGAGTAATCCTTTGACCTCATTTCTGATAGGATTTAGCTCAGACGGGTAATCCTGATATAAGTCTCTCGAGCATATGTTATGGATTAGATTTAGCCCAGACGGGTAATCTAGATCAAGCCCTTTAGAGCATATGTCATAAAAAGGATTTAGCCTGGACTGGTAATCCTGTTGCATAGATGTGGCTCGAGAGTGTGTTTTTTGAAATAGTACCTTATGGTACCATTAGACATGAATTGACGGATATACTCTTTTGTACACTTTGTGTGTATTACCTCATTATCCATTGAAATTTCAATGATTTAACGGATAAAATATATGACATGACATGAGAGATATGGGATGAAAAGAATAATGCCTTGAAGAAATATTACATGATGAGCTCATCTATGATTACTTGATTTATATGAAAATTTTGTGACTAACATGTTTGATTGAATGCATGTGTTTAGGCAATTTTGCCAAGTTGATGGAAAATATGATATTGTATGCTTAGATTTAATAAACGAGATTGGTAAGTTTAGTTTCCGTTATACGAACTTACTAAGCATGTAATGCTTACTCCGTTTTATTTTTCCCCTGTTTTATAGTGCTCGGAAGCTCGCAAAAGTTGGAGATCATTGGAGCATCATCACACTATCCACTAGCTTATTTTGGGTATATATAGTAAAATCATTTTGGTATAATGGCATGTATAGGCTAACTTGGCCATAGATGGCTTAAATATGTGGTTTGTAATCTAGCCATTGGAATGGCTAGTAATGGTTGTTTTGATATACTTGTAATGTCATACTATGATAGCTATATGCATGTTAATGGTTGTTCAAATTATGCCTAACATATGGAATATACCAAGGTAAGATTATAAACATGTTTGTATGTAATGATATGGCTTGTTGAATGATGGAATTTGCTTAATTTGAGTGCTTGAATTGGTTGGTATTTGGATGTGAGTTTTAAGTGCAGGTCATTGGTGTGATTTTAGGTGAGAAATGAAGCTAGAAATGGCTTTATTTTGTCTACACGGGCAAACACACGGGCGTGTGTCTAAAGTATGACACACGGCCTGGTACATGGGCGTGTGGTTAGGCTGTGTGTCTCCTGCACCTTAAATTTGAGAAAATAGAATGCTCAGAATTGAGCACACGGGCAGAGACACGAGCGTGTGTCTTAGCCGTGTGTGCTACATGGCCTCAAACACGAGCGTGTGTCTTGGCCGTGTGAAACCTGGACCTAATTTCGAAAGAATTTAATTAACACACGGGCATGCGGCATGGCCGTGTGCACAAGTCAGAGAGTTACACGGAGTCGAACACGGCCTGTAGCACGGGTGTGTCCCTTGGACCACACGGGTGTGTGAGCCCTACTGTAACATCCTGAATTTTTGGGCCTATGCGTTTAATGGGTGAACATGTGTAATGAGTTAATTTAAGTGTTAAGGGTCCAAATTGGGCTTAGGCTTAGGCAGAGGCCTTGGTTAAAATTATCTATTTGGGCATTATAGGGTTTAAAAGGTAGTATCTGTGCTTAAAACATCAAAATGGGCTTGTGGCCCAGTGGTCAGTGGTGCCACTTAGGGAGCAAGGAGGTGACACCACACAAGGGAATAAGGGGCCCAAATTTAAGTTTCATGGAGCCCAATTCTTTTAGTTTAAGTTAGCTAATTTTCAGCATTTGGGTTAGGTGGAGTGGATGGCAACAAGGCTCAAAAATAGGAGGATTTAATGAATAGATAATTATATTATAGTTGATAATATGGAAGATAAAAGGAGAAAAGATAGGAGCTATCTACAAGGCTAGGAGTTAGCCGAAATTTCTATAAATAGGGAGGGTTCTCTTCTTTATTTTGCGACAATTAGGGTTTCCACCTTTTCTTTCTCTTCTTTCTTTTAAAAGCCGAAAACTCCATTATTCTTTTCTCTTCTTTCTTCTAAAAGCTGAAAACCCCATTATTCTTTTCTCTTCTTTCTTCTAAAAGCCAAAAACTCCATTACTCTCTTCTTTCTTCTAAAAGCCGAAAACTTCATTATTCTCTTCTCTTCTTTCTTCTAAAAGCCGAATCTCTATAGATTTCTTCGAATCATCTTCTTTTCCTGATTTTCTCAAAAAGCCAGAATCCTCTGGGAGTAGCCGAATCTTCTCTAGTAAGTAGATCTCTTAGATCTAAAAGCAGGAAACACTAGTCCCTGAATCTCATATCTCTTTTCGGGATTTCAAGGCAGATAGCGGTGGTGTTAGCTACGGATAGCGTCGACTTAGAGGGTCTCGTTCTAACGGTAATCAGGTGTGTAGATCCTTATCAAATAAGTTTTATTTTGTATTATACCTGTTAGGGGCTGAAAAGCCGAAAAATGAGGTTGTATGAACAGTCGTGTGTAGATCCTTATCACATAAGTTTTATTTTGTATTATACCTGTTAGGGGCTGAAAAGCCGGAAAATGAGGCTGTATGAACAGTCGTGTAGATCCTTATCACATAAGTTTTATTTTGTATTATACCTGTTAGGGGCTGAAAAGCCTGAAAATGAGGCTGTATGAACAGTCGTGTGTAGATCCTTATCACATAAGTTTTATTTTGTATTATACCTGTTAGGGGCTGAAAAGCCGGAAAATGAGGCTATATGAACAGTCGTGTGTAGATCTTTATCACATAAGTTTTATTTTGTATTATACATGTTAGGGGCTGAAAAGCCGGAAAATGAGGTTGTATGAACAGTCGTGTGTAGATCTCTAACACACTAATAATCTGTATGAATATATGTATGTTGATGTTATGGGCTAAAAAGCCGGAAAGTGGCTGTGTAGACAGTCGAATGAAACCCAAAAAAAGTTAGGCAAGGAATGCCAAGTACGTAATCATAGAACTTCTTTATGTGTATTGATGTATGCGAAAGACTGTAATCTCTTAGGTAGTAGATTGTTTGATTTTGCATGAATGTATGCATGGGGTGGGTTTGATATGAAAAGGGGAAGAGCATGATTGGTCACATAGTGATCGATGGTAGAAAACCCACGTAATGAAATGATTGGTCACATGGTGATCAGTGGTAGAAAACCCACGTAATGAAATGTTAAGGTCACATAGTGATCGGTGGTAGAAAACCCACGTAATGAAATGTTAGGTCACTTGGTGATCAGTGGTAGAAAACCACATTAAATTCCTGAATGATAGGAATAGGCAGTACGGCTGTCGTTTTGGTGTGTAGCGGATGGAGGGTTGATTGTAGAAATCCCCAAGGTGTGATGGTTGGTACGGGTTGGTGTGTAGAGGATGGAATTCTAGGATGGGTTGGGCTTTGCATCATTTATTATCTGTCATGTGATTATGATTGTTGCCATTGTGTATGGGCCAGGGCTCATAATGTGTTTGTGGGCCCAAGCCTGTTATGTGTTTTCGGGATTTACACACTGAGTCTTGATGACTCACCCTATTATTTTTCCCTAACTTTTCAGATGAGCAGTAGATCGTGGACATGGGAGCCGAGACGAACTCGAGGGGCCATCAAGTTTTTATTTCTATAGATTATTTTCGGTTTTTCCTTTAAGTTTTATTTTGGGAATATTTAGGTAATAAGGCCCCATAGTTTATATTCGCCTAAGTAGTTTTTTAATATTTGCAACTTATGAATTTATGTCAGGGGTTTATTTATACCTAATAATAATAATACAAGGTTTCTTTTCAAATGTCACTTATTTATTCAAATATTTTCTAATTAACTTACGATTTCCAAAACCAACTTAGCAAAAGATTTTAACGTTCAACCCGTAGCATACCAGATCTGGTCGAAACGTATGGGCCGGGTTTGGGGTGTTACACCTACACCTTGGAAAACAATTTTGAAATGTCGCGAAAAATTCTTGAGATTCGATTAAGTCCTGACTCGATTCTAATGTTCGTTTTGGGCCTCGAGGGTCCATTTAAGGGACGTTATGAATAACTTCGGTTAATGAATAGTAATTTACGAGAATTATCTGAAAAATATTCTGAAAGTTTCGGTAATGCTCCGTAACCCTGTTCTGGCGACGGATATAGGTTAGGGGTGTTACAAAACCAATTTATACGATCACTATTTATTCACCTCAATAATCAATCATGCAGTATGACATGAATATGCAAAGGAAAAAATTGATCTCGAATCATAAAAACACAAACTGATATCTTACGTCACTCATCAGCAACTCTCGCTTTTCTTTTCTTTCTCAAAGCCCGACATCGTTTTTCTCTATGATCGGTAATTCAATAAATAAAGCAATATCAGATTTCATTCAGTCCACATCCAAATACAAAGCCATACATCTTTTGCATTTTATTCAATTTTGTCCCTGAACTCGGGATAAGCATATCTTTCAATTCCTAACTTCGAATTAAAATTTGATTTCATATTGTCACACCTGATTTCTCTTGAAACCCAAAAAGTTGGAACTTTTAGGGGTTAAATTAAAAGAGAATGTAAACTAGAGGCCTCTACTGAAAAATTTGAGAATGTTAGTAATTGGAATTGGACAGGGTTGAGAACCAAGTCTGGTTCGGTTGGGTTAGAACTAGCTTGTCTCTTAGTGGGAACATAATGATTTTAAATAGATGGCTCCTAAACGATTGAAGACCGAGAGAAAAAGGCTATAAATAGCCTAGATGTGACTTCCAGGAGAGGATTCATCTCAATTCTGTTTCATTTCCTTCTTTTTATTCATCTTCTTCATTGCTCCGAAGACGGGATGATTACAGAAAGCTTTGCATGGAGCGGTGATCATGAATTTTGGGTCGGGAATAAAGGATCTAGTAAGCTAGTAAGATTCTAAGTCCTTTAGAATACATAAGATTTAGGAACCAAAGTCAAGGACTTCCATAACCCATTTTAAGTATTTTGCATGTTTCTGGAAAACTAAGTTTTTAGACCAGGATTACTAAGCTTAAACCATGAATTGGTTGTCTTGCTTAACTGCTAGGAGAAATGAAGCTCTGGCGTCCAGAAAGTTAAACAGACAAGGCGAAGAAGTATCAGGTGAGTTTTTGCACTCAACCCCTGAAAAGCTAAGGATGTTGTAAGGTTGCATAGGTTTATGAGTATCCGCCATTCTAGTTCAATGTGCATGAATTAGTTATGATTCCATGGTATTGCATCCATGAAATGCATGTAGGGGGAAACATTGTTAGGTTTAGGCGAAGTTAGGAAAGAAAAATGGGAAAGCAGTGATTTTGTTATTGTTATAGGGAAACAAATAGTATACCTCGACAAAACTTAAATTATTGCTATAGGGAATGTTTCGGTATAAAATTTTAGCAACGAACAAAATTTGTTGGTATATGCCTTTTAAACTATACCGACAATGATTTCGTTAATCAAAATTGTTTTGTTATTTACTATTCCAACAAGCAATTCCTTATGGGTGATAAGGTCACATAATTACTATATATAGTGAAAGATTTAGTAATGATTTTCATCGGTAAAAATATTTTTATTATTTTTATATTTTAATTGGTATTTAGTATTGGTATAAATATAAAATTTGTCACTTATGCCAATAGCATTAAATTAATTTTAAAACATTTTTAATAAAGAAATATAACTTATTACAATAGTAATTATTTAAAAATGTTCTAAATAAAAAAGATAAACTATACTGGAGGTTACCCTAAAATAGTGTTGTTCCTATTTTGGTCATTCTATTTTTTTTTGTCAAATCCGTCACCATCATTAGAAAAATTGACCAAATTAGTCACTCAACTATTAAACCTTTAATGGATTGCTACTGGATCGGCAAAAAAAAGAAAAAATTATTTTTTTAGTCCCTATAAAAATTACAAAAATTTTAAATTAATCCCTTAAATCTCCATAAAAACCCATATTAAATAACATAAAAAAATGTTAGATCTAGCCTCCGATATGCTTCCACCGCCGTCTTGCCCCACTATCTCATTCGTTTCCTCCTCCGATCTGGACATTGAAGTAAATTTCTTAATTACCCATGTATTCCCATTTATTTATTTTCCAACCAAAGTCAATAGCGACATTAATAGTGGAGGAAGGTTTTGAATCAATGATGGCATTTTAAATACCTAATTAACATGTGTCTCCTAATTCTCTTTAGTAGATTCTTTTCAAGACAAACAAAAACGATACATTAAATCTGATGCGAGCATCAAGGCCCAATTTCAAGCAAATGGACGTGATGAATTTAGCTTTCCTCGAGGCCCAATTATTGGCTCTAAGTCCAAACAGATTAGAGCCCTCGGAGGAAGCATTACAAACCCATAATAAGAAAGACCTAGATATGCTCAAGAATCAAGAGAAATGTTAGAAATGTTCAGATATATCAAACATTGTAGAATTTGAGGAAACATTGAAAGATGTTCGGAATCTGAAATTATGGCTAATGTTAACAAAGAATGTTATTACAATATTCTGAAAGCAAGCTGCCAAGCAGCTGAACTAGCACCATCAGAAAAACATTATTGCCAATAATCATATGTAAGAAACTAAAGACAAAAATACACGAATCATAACCCGCTTTCACGATTCTTCTTTGTTTAGAGCTTTTCTTTGTCCATACAGTTTTTCTTCTCGAGCTCGTTTTGCAGCAAGTGCTTCTTCATCGAGCACTTGTATAGGAGACCATTCGGGCAATTTCAGCGAACTGCTCTTGTCAAACATAGATTCACTGAAGGCGTGTAATTTAGGTCTTAACTTAAGTGCAGCAAAATCGACTGCTGTCCCAACAACAGCAAAGATAAGTGAATAGCGATAAGCACCGAATTGACCACCTAAAATGCCACAGGAAAAAAAAAAACCTTTTAAAAATAGCACTGGCACAGAATCACACAAGCACATGGAGAGAAAGCGAGAGGGACTGATGAAATTTACCTTGAAGACGACCCAGTATAGCACCGGTACCAAATCCAGCTATTGCAGAATTCAGTAGATCATCAAGTCCGGTTTTACGAGTAGCTGTTACAAACTCACGTGCTCCTGCACGAATTAAGGAGAAGAAAAAGGTTCAAGGAAGCAACATCCAGATTTACTGTTAATAGCATTCGAGGCCTGTTGCAAGTTTAATGCATTTCCCAATGTGGAGTACACGACATCATCAACCTAGGTTGATCTACTAATACTAAACCTATAATTTTCGTATAAGCCAAAGTCGTATCAACCTCAAAGTAACATATTTTTATCCAATAATACTACTGCAAATCAAAAACCGAAAAACGAGAGAGTAGTTTTCCTTCTGTATCTCTGCTATAGGCTAAATCTTGAATGGAGGAGTCTGCATTAAACACTATGATGCTAACTCACACATGACCACGAGTATGGTACCAGATTATGTTATGAGAAAGAGAATGCTTTCCTGATTCTTATGACCGACAAGACGAAAAACGAATAAACTCCCTAATAAAACTAATAAGACATTCTACCCTCGTTCATTTCCTTCCGACCTCACCAATCCGTGGTGTCAAACAACCAAATAGTAATCCAAGTCAAGAAAGCAACTCGTTTATTTCGAAAGATCAAAGCAAAACTTTATCATGACTTGCATTTATATACGAGTACAAACGAAGGCAGCTAAAGAAAATATGATCTACCATCACAACCAATGGCATAAAATTAGTAGCAGGAATTCATTTAAGTCCCTTTTCGATTGCTCTTAAAGTTACACACAATTCAACATTTTCTTAACTAATTTACAATTGGGGGGGGGGGGGAAGAATTTGGGTTTAACAAATACGGAAATTAATAGTAAATAAAGAAAGAATACCACAATAGCAGCCGGTGACAATAGCGAAATTAGTGGCGTAAGTAGCTGAAATATTAGCGAGGCCGTACACTTTCCGATGCTTTGAAACCAACCCAACGCCTCCACCGGCAACCCCTGTTTAAAAACAAAGAGAACCACGCCTGACATTCATGAATCCTGGTGTTTCAATGAACAAACAGTACTAAAAGTGTGAGAGAGAGGGCAAAAGACAAAAGACCTGCAAGGATCGTCGGGATCAATATCCGACGCCGCCAGTCCACGGAGGTTGATGATGATGGTGATGGGGAGTCTCCTTGTTGGTTCGGGGATGCCATAGTTTCAGTCCGGAAACCTTTTTCTGGGTTCAACGAACTAGAGACACTCTGTGGACAGGGAATTAGGCAAGAGAGTTATGTTGGGTCGGGTCCCGACATGTTGTTATACTTGCAAGGAAAGGCCCAAAGGCCAAAACCCAGAGTTTTTGTTAAGTTTTTTTTGGGCGAAAGTAGCTGTTAAGTCCCTCTGTTATAGAGACTAGGTGAAATTAGTTCCTACACTATTAAATAGATCAATCTAGTCTTTGTTCTATTAAAAGGAAGGATAAACTACACCATTAGTCATTAAATTATGAGTAAGTTTTCGTTTCGATCGCTTAACTAAAAAAGTTATAATTTGGTCATTCAACTATTCGAAAGTTTTCATTTAAGTCACTGAATTATTCAAAAGTTTTTTATTTAAGTCATTGGGTTGTTAAGTTTTTTTTTAAGTTTCGCCAGCAAGCTCCAAGTGACGGTTCAACGATTAGTATAATGGAATAGCACATACCAACAAGTAAAAGAACATACTTTAGATCCAAGTTGATCTGACTATCAGTGTCAGAGATCGAAGAAAAAAGTTGTTTGGATTTTGGTTCGTAGATTTGTAACGTCAAAAGTAGTTTCATGAAAAAAACTGAACTGTAGAAGGGATGGGGATAGAGAGCTTTTGATTAGTGCAGACAGTGCAAACAAAGAAAGCAATATAACATCGGTTTTAATAGCCTGGTGATTTAAATGAAAACTTTTGAATAGTTCAATGGCCAAGTTGTAACTTTTTTAGTTAAGTGACCAAAATAAAAATTTATTCATAGTTTAATGACTAATGGTGTAATTTACCCTATTAATTTTTATCAATACAATATTAGTAAAGGGTAGAGATGGAAAAAGATTTTACTCATATCATATTAAGCATTTGAAAAGCATTTATCACTATTCCAATGGTTAGGTTTTCATTTGTGTTTAATAGACCGATAATCTGCATATGGCATAAAATTTGACATATTTGAATATTGATTTTATCTACAGGTACCAATTGGTGAAATTATTCCAAGATATATAAAAGAAAATATTTTAAAAAGTTGAAATCCTGGATGAAACTTGAAAATTCAATTGAATTGGTCTTTTTTTTTTTTTAATCAAAGGTGTTATAATCTATTTTATGATTTGAACCTTAGTAGTATTTAAGTAAAAAAAATTCAATAATAATTACTTCAAAATTCAAACTTAATCCAAATGCGATAACATTTTACATAATTTTAGGCATAAAAATTATTTTTGTTATAGCTTAATTGAATATTAAGTTTATTTATTTAGTCTGGATAGTTATGTTTTGGTTAACTTTGTTTATTTGATTTGGGAATTTTGGATTTGATTTATAAGATTTTGGGATTGATTTAGAGCTTCGTGTATAAAAGTTTTTGTAAATATATCTGGAGTTCATGTAAAGATGAAATCATAAATATAATTAGATAAAAGAACAGACTGTTGAAGTCCGTTAGAATTTTAAGGCATATTGGAGCATTCAAGCATCGTTTGCAGTAAAAAGGGGCCGCAAAAAATGACATCAAAACAAGTTTCAATGTCTAGGTTCTGCTTTGGGGGTTTAAAAAACTAAAATTAAAGCAAATCTTAGCATTTGCATGGCTTTCATCAATCTTAATATTTTTTACCACTTATTACAAGGGCTAAAGCACTATAGATAATGAGATCTATATATATATATATATATATTGATTGGCTCTAACAGAAGCCTTTAATGCACTAAAAAATGGAGACCTTTCAACTAGGATTCAATTAAATTACCTTAAAAACTTAGATTATTCAGCCTCACAAACCGTTCATCTTTTTTTCTTCATGAAGCTGAAGTATCTGGCCCTACCTCTTCTGAAGCCGAGGAGCTATCGGCTCCTCGTTTGCTGTCCAGGTCGCTGTTCTCTATTACAGGTTCGGATCTCTTCTGGGGTTCGACCCCGAGTCTTTGCTTGTATTCTGTAATATCATATTCAATTATAAAATAAACACGTTTAAGTGTTTTGATTAGATCATAAAAGGTCAAGATAATAAGGTTTAAAACCGTGAAGAAAGGGTTTACTTTTGTTGGTAATCGAACGACGAGTGTATGCCAAGAACTCATCCCACTTGAATCTACTAAGCTCTTGCTTTTCCTCCACAGGAAGCTCAAAGTTCGGTTCCCTTCCGCACATGAATGCAGCTCTACAGATAAAAATATCAACCAATGAGTCCCGAATCCTTTACAAGAGGCTAGGAAACACATACCTTTATAGATTTTTCATTCGTACCATCCTGTATGTATTTATCATAGACTTACATGAACATTTTTGAAGAAATTCATTAACAATCATTATGAACAACATAAAAAGCCTAACTTATTGTCACCTATCATATAAACGAGCAGCTTCTTCTTGCGAACCAACAGTCCCTAAGTGAATCTGCTTCTTGTCAACTTTTATTGCAGCCTGCCATTTCATATTTTTGAAGTATACACCCCTCATGAGACACGGTTCTTGGTTTTGAACATGCTTCCTCCTATGTCTTTTCCTCCGCTTAATCGTTTGTCCTATAAACAATAAAATCATACATTGGCATCAGTCAAAATGTAGAAAGCTAAAATGGCTTGAAGCATCAAGTCTTGATGCTGATGAGTACTGAAATGCTTTATCTAGAAGCAACATGGTGTGAACCGGTACAGTGACACATTATTTTCCTCTTCATTCTAACCTACAAACATTGGTCAAATACTATATCTTCCTCGAATTGCTTATGTATTTACGTCAACCACGCCAACAGGATTCTAATAGTTAAAACAGTCCGGGTTTTGTGCCTTTAAGTATCTGAAGATAAAACCATTCCCATAACATCATTTCGCAAAATCATTCTCGGTCAGTAATTTACCTTACTGCCGTGCTTGAACTAATGGGTTCAAAACTATGAATTTTTGATGAATGAATCGTGCAATAACTTTGTACTGCTATACAAGAGAGTAAAGGGCACGAGGGAAAAAGCTTTCAGAGAGTTTTAGCATAACCTGGGGGAACATAAACTACAAACCATTGCAATAACGGATGCACTACCAAAGAGGAAGTAAACGACCACAGCATAAAACCAACATAAATGGCCTAAGGTCCTTCATGCCTAAGTTCCTTCTAGTATACAATATCTCTATTTCATGAAAATGACCTAATTTATGTATTTTGTACATGCATCAAATGGCAGGGTACCTGAAAGAAAGGCACTATATTTTGGTTCATTTTCTCTTACTAAGGATAACATAGAAAAAAAAAAGGCCGTAAACAAAGTCAAAGTTTTCCAGCTTGATTGATTTAAAAATTACGCAAAACAGGAAGTTTCTTAAGAGACAAACCTGAAAAAGGTTGATAATGAGGCTCTTTTGATGAACCAGAAACATTTGGTGATCCAGAGTCAACCTTAACAATGCTTTTCTGGTAATCAGCACCGAATAGTTATAATACAGAACTGTTTAGTAATAGAAATGGAAATTGAATAGTACGTGCCATTCAGTATTTTACCTATCATGATACTGATACAAAGTACATTTCCAGTATGCTATATACGGAGGCACTTAAAATACAATTTTAATCAACAACTGAGGGTACCCCAGGATGCGATGGAATGACCAAGCATTCCTCATCGTTCCTCCAAATCGGCAGAGGAGCCGAGGAATCTCATGATCACAGACATAGCATACATAGAACAAGGATACAATCATTACCATTGGCATTACAGATGAAGACATAAACCTTCGTATTCGATGGTTCTCATCGAGATCAGATAAAGGGGGTCCAAACAAGTAGCATGTACCAACCATGAACACTAAAATATGTTCATAAATATGTCAAAGTGTACAAGAAGATGACATAAGTGAGGCAAAAGCATCCCTAATCAAGGGAAGAACGATAATAGAATCTCTGCAAGTGATAAGTTCATACGAAATGGTAAAGGAAATAGTAAACAACAAACTCACATAAATGCAACCAAGAGGTCAAAGTAAACGGTGAAACTGTGATGCATTCTTACCCCATGAATATGGTTGACGGAATCTGAGGGCATGGGATGCACACTGATTGATTTTGCATTTTGACTCGAACTTTCCGGTGGATTTCCGTTACAAAAGAATCTAGAAAGTGGACTGAGAAACGAACTCTTCCCTACAAAAGGTCACTAAACTTGTTTGATTAAAAGTATTTGTAATTCGCTCAAACAAACCGACCCTAAATACACAATACATAGTGAAAGTTCATATTCATTACTATCAATAGAAGCATATTTATTATGCAATATAAAGCACATCTCAATTAAAAGTTTACCAGAGCAGAGTCCAAGAAGCTTCCGTCTCCGTAAGCTCACCATGTTCGCAACCCGTTTTAATCAATGAACAACGGTTTAATCGGTCGTCCTTTGCATTAATCCTTATATATGTGCTCCTAAGATTACCAAAAATGTGCTAGAACTTAGAAGTGGATTAAAGAATAACACAATAGGAAAACAACATAAATAAACAAAAATCAACAATCATTGTTATATACAGCTAAAGGAGAAAAAGGGTCAAAATAAACAAGGAAGATCATAAGAAATATGAATCAATGCAAGTAATTTAGACAAAGAACTTCAAGGAAAACTGGAATTGCCAGTGAAATTCCCAGATATTAATCAACTATTTTCTCATCATCAGCTACATTTGATTTCATTAATGCTTTACATAAACAAACAACAAAGTTGATTTTCTGGTAAAAGAGAAACTACTCATAAATGAAATCAAAGAACGATATGAACAAACCAATGCAAATGTTTCTCAGTGTACTCAGTGAGTCAGTTCTCAAAGTTCACCAGGCTCCGGATAAGGGAGCAACGTGACTATGCAGTAATTTCTTTTAATGTATAAAATAAAAGATAAGATAAATTAATCAAAAGCCAAAACATCCATCATTTGAAAGTCTAATAAGTCCGCCTAAGAAAAAAAAAATCCCAATTTTCTCTCTGTGGAAAATAAGTCAACTCCACCAACCTACCACCTTCCATGGAAGCAAAGACGGTAAAAACACACACACACACACACACGCACAAAAAAAAAAAAAAGGAAAAGGAAAACCCAGAAAGCCAAAAGGCCTAAACCCATCAAAGCTATCACCCATTACAAAGAAGAAGATAAAATCATAAATAGCCATTGTTTTTTTTTTTTCAGCTGTTGGGTACCTGAGAAAGAGAAAGAAAAAAAACGTAGTAGCTGACACAAAGACACTGAGAAACCGATGAGAGCAAAGGGATAGAAAGACAGGTTCTTTTTTAAGGTTAAAGCTAAAAAAAATCAGGTAAAAATAGAAAGAAAAAGAAACGGGGTTAAATAAAATATTCAGTGTTTTGTTTCTAAAGGGAAAGATGATGAAGGAAGAAAAGAATGAAGGAGAGTGTTTTTAACAAGTTGGTGGTGGTGGTGATGGTGGCGGCGGTGGCGGTGGCGGTGGCTCATGCATCTATTTATCTTTTTACCACCTTTTGTTAAAATTATTTGAGCCCTTTTTCTTTTATCAAAGGGTGGCGGAGGATAGTTGCCGGTATATAGAGAGAGAAAAATAAAAGTCAAAGCAAAGCAATGACCAATGACCAAAGGTTGAGTATTTTTTTTCTAGTTAAATTTTACTGTTAGTCCCTATACTATGTATAATTTATGTATGGGTAAATTATACTAATAGTCACTCAACTATCCATAAACTTTTTTTGATCACTCAATTATGAAAAATTATAAAATAGTCGCTTAATTGAGTATTCAATTTTTTTTGGTCTCTAACCTGAAGATGATGTGAAATCTTTTAAATTTTACATAATAACAATTTTAACCCTCAATTTTTATATATTGTGTCAATTTAATCTTATTCTAAAAATTTTAACTCTCAACAATTATATATTTTTAGATTTTTCTTTTTGAGAAATATGTTTTTAGATTTTGAATTTTCAATCTTGATACAAATTATTATCGTAATAGATCCATTAATTGGCTTTTTTTTATAGTAATATGTAGAAACAATAAGTTGATATGATATTAAACATACAATAATATTTTTTTGTATAATATTTTGAAAATAACATAATTTAACGAATTTATTAGTTACCTTTTAGTCTTGATTAAATTTCAAAATAAAAAAAGTACACTAAATAAAAATTATGCATAGTATAAAAACTAATAGTGGGTTTTTTACCAAATTAATACAAAAAAAAATATATTATCCAAAATGGGGTGCACTTTTCAGTATTTACGAAAATGATACATTGAGGGTGGTTGCGCCTCTGTCAGAGGCGGCACCACCCTCTGTCAGGCCTACCACCCTAAAAAAAACACACTGAAATAAAAAAAAATTGAAACAGAATTTAAAAAAAAAACACGAAATGACAGAACCCTGGTCAAGCCTATGCCACAGGCGGCACCGAATGTGCCTCTAGCAGAGGCGGCACCGGCTGACACGAAATGACTACTCCTGCATGTAATTTCGGCAGGTTGTGGCTTTGGGGACCTTATAATGGTCCCCAATAATGAAGTTTCAGCAGCAGCTGAGAAAGGGAAGAAGAAGAAGAAGAAAAAGAAGAAGAAGAAGAAGGAGGAGGAGAAGGAGAAGGAGGAGGAGACGGTGGCGTCGGAAAAAGAAAGAGAAAGGAGGAGAAAGAAGAAAAAAATAGAAGTATGAATTTTTTTTTTAAATAATGGATCAATGGATGATGATATTGTTGTTTTTATTGTGTTGATGATTTTTGTTGTTATTATTATTATTGATTATTATTTTTTTATTTGTTGTTGTTTGTTTGTTAGTTTAGTTTAGTTATTGTTAGTTGTTAGATTAAGATTAGTAAAAATGTTTAAATACTACTTTAGTTAGTAGTATCATTAAATAGTTGTTATTATAATTAGTTTAAAAATGTTGAAATAATAATTTAGTTAGTAAGTTATTATTAGGATTAGTAAAAAGTTAGTAATATTGTTAGTTATTATTATAATTAGTTAGTTAAAAAACCCTAAAATAATAATTTAGGTAGTTAGTTAGTATATTGTAAGTTATTCTTAGGATTAGTAAAAAATTTAAATATTAATTATATTGTTAGTTGTTAGTTATTATTAGTTAGTTAAAAACCCTAAAATAATAATTTAGTATATTGTTAGTTATTGTTAGGATTACTAAAAAGTTTAAATATTAATTATATTGTATTATAGTTAGTTAGTTAGAAACCCTAAAATAATAATTTAGTATATTGTTAGTTAGTTAGTAAATTGTGTTTTAGGATTATTAAAAAGTTACAATATTAATTATATTGTTAGTTATTATTATAGTTAGTTAGTTAGTTAAAAACCTTAAAATAATAATTTCGTTAGTTAGATTGTAATAAAAGTTATTATGTTAGTTAAAAACCCTAATTATTATTTTAGTTAGTATATTGGTAGTAAAAAACAATTGTTAGTTAAAAACCTTAAATATTATTTTAGTTAGTATATTGTTAGTAAAAATTATTATTATTATTATTATTGTTAGATTAAATGTAATTATTATTATTTTAGTTTAGTTAGTATTATTATTGTTAGTAAAAATTATTATTATTGTTAGTATTACCTGCCTTAGTTATTAATATTGATAGATATATATATATATATATATATATTAAAAAAATAGTAAAATATTTTATACATTTGAAACATTATGTACTAAAATAATATAAAATAATAAAAGACGAAAATAATATATTTATATTAAGTAATAGAGTTTGAAAATAAGGAAAATACGAGCAAAGAGCTAAATAAGTGGTTTTTACTAAATTTATATTAAAAAAACACTAAAATAGGTACATAATAAATTAAATTATGTTATGTTTTTGTTATATTATTTTTATTGGCATGTTATTTTTTAGTAATTTAATATAAATTTAAATTTTTTATGTAGGTTAAAAATTAAATATCTAAGACGGCAATGGCTCGATTGATTAGTACAGTTCCACACATATCTGGCGCAGCTAATAATATGGTAATGTATTGTTATTTATTAATCGCGGGTTATATTAACAAAATAGGTACATAATAAATTATGTTATAATAATAATTTTTTTCTGATTTAACACTGTCAGGACTCGTACCGTGTATTAAGGGGCAGGGTGAATGGCTTAAGAAATCCCCCAGATGAACGATTGATGTCGTATATAGAGCAAGCTGGATTCGGGTCAGTAGCACTGATCTAGACATTTGACTTGCGGTATGATTTAATATCCGCACTAGTCGAGCGTTGGCGCCCAGAGACCCACACTTTTCATTTCCCTTGTGGAGAGTGCACAGTCACTCTAGAGGATGTTGCAGTGCAGCTTGGGCTCCCAATTGACGGGAGTCCCGTTACGAGCGTTAGTGCGATAGCTGACCCATTTACACTTTGTCAGAGCCTACTAGGGGACTCGTACGGCGATGATGAAGAAAATTTTTCGAGCTTGAAATTTACATGGCTAAGAGCGAGGTATGAACAGTTATCAGCTGATGCCACTGAAGGCGAGTTGATGTGTACTGCTCGAGTGTACATTATGCACATCATAGGGGGTGTACTGATGCCCGATGCAAACAATAATAGGGTTCATATCATGTACTTACCCCTATTGGCTGATTTGAGCAATGTTCGCTCGTATAGTTGGGGCTCCGCAGTTCTTACGATGTTGTACCGTGAGCTTTGTCGGACGACAAAGCCAGCGGCCGTAGACATAGGCGGATACCTTACGCTATTGCAGTCTTGGGCTCTGTATCGGATGCCATTCTTACCATCAATTACCCACCAACCATACATATATCCGCTAGTAAACATGTGATAAAATATAACTTGTTATTAATTGACAATTTCTTTATATTGATACTATTTGACTTGAAATTTATTTTTGTAGGTGGAGTATTTATCCGGGTATCGGGAGGTCGTACACTGTCCCGATATACCGGCTTATGATTGAACAACATGCTGGGGAAGGGGTAAGCGATTCCAATATTGGTTACGTGTTAGTTTGTATATCTTACGCACACCGTGTTAAATTTTCACAATGTTATTAATCATGCAGTTTATATGGATGCCATATCGTAGTCTAAAAATTGCAGCCGTTATACCCCCGTCCGCCTATATTCACTCGTATATGTGGTGCACAAACGCACCAATTGTCTGTTTCAATATAGTCGAGTGGTACCACGGGGATCGAGTGCTGCGCCAATTTGGTTGCGTCCAATATATCTCGGATCCGCCATGCCAGGTGGGAGCAGTCCATTACATAAATAGGAGAGGGAAACAAGGCTTGGATTGGGGGGTTAGGCATTGGGGATTTATTGTGATGTGGAATGATCACATGTCCCGAATACCCCAGATGGATATGGCTTCCGATTTTCAACCTCCATTAGAGTACATACAATGGTACTCTAGTATGGGGAAGCCATATATACTCGGAGGGCAGTCGACTGTAGTCCCCCCACAAATGCAGCGACATGAGGCATATGAGCCAGTGGCCGATATGGAGGCCGAGGCAGCTGCAGATCCTGATCCTGAGCCGGAGCCCGAGCAATCACATTCACATTCAGATGCACATTCGTATCATCCAGATGTGCCGGGCAATGACTACTTCCCGGGCTCGTCAGGAGGTGGATACCAGTACGGGTTTGATATATTTGGATCGTACACACCGTAGTACAGCACTCCTGTCTCGTATCCACTGTAGGACATCAGGCCTCCTTGGTCGTATCCACTATATCAGGGCACTCCTTCTAGCTCGAGTTCATCTATGCCCTTCGAGCCACATGATTTTTCGGCCATGTTTAGCACACCCTCACCTGGACCCCCACCGGATCCTGAAAAGGATGTTGGTCGTCACGGGCACCCACGACGTGAACGTCGACCACCGCAGAAGTATACACCTAGGACCACACCATCGAACCATCAATTTTAGGTGTTTCTTGCGGTTTTGATTTTCCTCTATTTTATATTTGCAAATATTACAATGTTTGTACTTTATTTGTATAAAATTAACTTGATTATTTGGAGCTTTAAAGTTTCGTAACAATATTTGACCATGCGATGGAATGTTTAAGTTTGATTTTTGGTCATGTATATATATATATATATATAGCCATGCGAAAATGGCTTAATCATTTTGTTTAGATTCGGTTATATGAGTTCATGTTTAAGTGTTTAATGTGTTTGGTTTTATCATTTCAACCATGGCTTATTTGTAACATCCTAGAAATAGTGATTCTACATTTTGCACTATTTATTGTGTTTGGCTCATTAAGCATGCTACATTGAAAATGTTAATTTGCCATGTCTTTTAATGATGGGATTTTAAATGGCAATTATGCCAATTACAAAGTAAGTGGATGGCAATAGTAAATAATCATGATGATTATTTATTTTATAAAAATACTTTTAATTTTATTATAAATTGAGTGGGTTAATAAAACAAATAATCATGATGATTATTTATTTTATAAAATTTCTTTTAATTTTATAATAAATTGAGTGGGTTAATAAAACAAATAATCATGATGATTATTTATTTTATAAAGTTATTTTAATATTATAATAAATTAAGTGGGTTAAAAAGAAATAATCATGATGATTATTTATTTTATAAAGTTATTTTAATATTATAAGAAATTAGGTGGGATAATAAAACAAATAAGCATGGTGATTTATTTATTTTATAAATTTATTTTGATATTATTAAAATTCATCTCCCATGCTTGTTAATTGTTTTAAAATTCAAGCATATTCAGTTTAAGTGTTAGCATAGGTGGTGTGCCGAAATTTCATAGGCCTTAGGCATTTGTTACGTTTCATTTTAGCATATTTGTTCATTAAGGGAAGTGTAGTGCCGTTTTTGGCAAGTGTCATTTGAGTGAGGGGTAAAGCCGAAACCATTCAAAGAATCTTCTCTCTTCCTTTATTTTGCACTTTGGTCATTTTGTTTGATTATTCTTTTGGTTTCCAAAGAAAGATCTTAGCACTCTTTTTCTACTCTTTTTCTCTCATCACTTTTTCTCTTGATATCTTTCTTATAATCTAAACTTCCATCTCAATTCTTGGCTTGATAATTCTTTTGGTTCTTGTGAGTGATAGCCAAAACATTCTCTCTTCATCACTCTTCTTCTAGTGTTGTCTTCTTATGCCACATATTTCCACTTGTACCATCAAAACTTTCTTACCATCATTCTTTGCCAATAGCCGAAATTCAATCTTCATCCTCTTTGTTCAGTCGATCGATCATTCTCATCTATTACTTCTCCTGTGCCGAATCTTTTTGAGTGACAATCGGTTTCTCTGCTGAGGCCGAATACCAAGAAGCAAGGTGCTGGAAAATCTTAGGTTGCTGAGAGCCTTTACGATCGGGTTTTGTTGTTGAAGCCGAGTGGTTGTAGTTCAAAGCCGAAGGGATTGTGGGTGTCGAATCGGATCACTCCAGTTGGATTTGTAAGGTTGGTCAATCTAAGGAAGGGAATGAACCCATAGTTTTGGCTCTTAAGTTTAAGAAGCGTGTTGTGTCGACAGTTCGGGATTTTTCGCCGGGTTGTGGTAGAGAGCCGACGTCTGCCTAGGATAGGCAAATAGCCGTCGTTCCTGCTAGCGAAAGTGTTCACGTAGATAGTTTGGTATTACGCTTTATCAGGTGTGTACTACTCACATGCCTTCTTTGATATTGTGTTATTAACTGAAATGGCCGAAAGCCAAAATAACTGATATGATGGATTAACTACCCTTAGGGGTAAGGTTGGAGACACCAGGTAAGTTTTTCGTTAATATTATGGCTGCTAATATGCATGTATGTATATTCTGATGTTATGCATGTATGAAATATGATCTGCTATATATTGTGATTTTGGTTGCATACATATTGTGCATAATGAAAAGAGCATGGACTCGAGATTGAATGAAGGAGGAGATAGAATCAGTGACTACGGTCACGAGTGACTTTCGTCACGAGTGGTCTAAGTACCACGGTGGCTGAAACCATGAATAATTTAATTAGTGACTTATCTCGGTGGTCAAGTACCACAGTGGGTTGGCCCCACGAGAACATTATAGTGACTCTGTCACGAGTGACTACGGTCATGAGTGGTCTAGGACCACGGTGGTCATGAACCACAGTGGCATAATGCCACGGGTGTTTTGGATGGAAAGCTATTCTGGGATGGGTAGCATTTGCATGTACATAACATGAGCTGTACTGAATGGGCTAAGGCCCAATTTATGTTAAATAGGGATGTACACACTGAGTCTCGATGACTCACCCCTTTTGTTAATTTTGCAGGTAATTAGTAGATGGCGGGTCTTGGTCCGAGACAGACTCGAGGCGGCCATGCGTTGCAATTTCTTTAAGTAAACTCAGACTTTATTTTAAATTTATTTCTATTTTGGGATTTCAAGTTGTAATAAGGCCGCTTTAACTTTAATTTTAAATTGGGTTTTAGATTTTTATGCTGATATTGCATGTTTTATAAACTATCGAATATGGAGTATTTAAAAAATAAATAAATAGTTTTCAAAGTGTTTAACAAAAGATGGATTGCAAGTAACTAATTAATTCGGAGTTTTCATTAAAATTACAACATCGTTTTAAAATGTCACTCTATGAGAATCCTAGATTTTGGCTTTCGTTAAATAACAGATTTGCTCACAACCTTTTTGATTTGATTAAAAAGAAGTCGGCACAAAACTTTCAATCACAACTGTAAAAATGCTTTTCAAAACAGACATAAAAAAAATGGTTTTCAAGTCACGTTGTTTCTTTAAAAATTTCAAAACCTCCAATCCTGTAACATACCAGACTTGGTCTTAGTGTATAGACCGGGTTTGGGGTGTTACAATTGTGGTATCAGATCCAAGGTTTCTAAACTCGACCGTGGGTATGGGGTTTAAAATGTTTTAAAAGATGGTTAGAAATAATTTAGAAATATGTATGTCTTTTGAAAGCATGGCACCCGAGTTTTCGGCACCAAATCCGCACGGTAAGTCTTCTGACTTTTAGTTGTTTTACATGAAGAAAGTATAATATGCTGTGATTGCTTGTGCTAAGAAACTCAACTCTAGAAACTGAAACCTTAGGTATGCATGAAATGAGGAGAACTGCTCATAATGCTATTTTCATAAAACTGTTCGGCAATAAACAGTGGAAGAAGTACTAATTCATAAAACGTATAATCAGATTAAGTCAAATCGGTAGTCATGAGCGGCCGTAGACGTGGACGTGGTATGCGCGGTCGTGGTAGAGGCTGGGATGTTGAAGTTGCACCTTCAGAATCTGGGCATGGGCCGGAAGGTGAAGTGCCCGCATCGCCAGTTGCGGAAATGAAATTTCAGGATCAAACTGGTGGAGATGATACTGTGTCCCAGGCTATGTTACGCGTTCTGGAAAGAGTGGCTAGAGCGAGCACGGGACTAGTGACTCGAAAATCTATTTCTGAGCGACTCCGAACTAATGGGGCTGAGACTTTTAGGGGCATTTCTGGTGTGGCTCCTAATGTAGCCGAGTACTGGTTAGAAACAGTGGAACGAATTATGGATGATCTTGACTGCACTGCGGAGGAGAAACTGAAAGGAGTTGTGTCTCTTCTCCGAGATGAGGCTTACCAATGGTGGCTCACGGTTAAAGATGGTACAGCTGTGGACCGCATTACTTGGGACTTCTTTAAGTCTGCATTCCAAGAGAAATACATTGGGTCAAGCTATGTGGATGCGCAGCGAACGGCATTTCTTAACTTGGTTCAGGGAAGTAAATCGGTGGCTGAGTATGAGGCAGAATACCTACGTCTAAGCCGGTATGCTTGTGGTATTGTGTCTACAGATCATGAGCGTTGTGTCCGATTTGAAGATGGTCTGAGGGATGAGTTGCGAGTACTGATAGCTCCACAACGGGAAAGAGAATTTGCTATTCTGGTGGAAAAGGCTAAGATAGCCGAAGAGGCAAAACGATCTAAAAGGCAGAATTAAGATAGGGATAAGGGTAGAAACAAGAGAAGTTTTGGACCATCAAGATCTACTGGGAATTTTCAGAAGAGGCCGAGGTTAGATGGGCCAGGTCAAGTTGTGAGGCCCGCTGCTACTGGTCGACCACAACAATGTGTTACGTGTGGGAAGTTCCATTTTGGAGAATGCTGGGTAAGAAGTAATGGATGCTTCAGATGTGGGTTAGTGGATCACCGGGTAAGAGACTGCCCACAAGAGCCAAACAGAATGCGACCAGTAGGTCAGAATTATGTTCAGCATGGTAGAGAGGGTCAGCAGCCACAGAGAGGTCGTGGTCCGGCCAGAGGAGGTAATGGTCTTGGTCGTGGACGTGGAGCACCGGGCAGAGGTACTGGGAACACAGAGGCGAGACAGCCTGGGTTAGTCTATGCAACTAGACGTCGTGATGAGGGCGATGCACCGGACGTAATAACCGGTACGTTCCTTATTTACGGATTGCCTTTTTCTGCACTGATTGATATTGGGTCAACACATTCATATGTTGCTAGAACTGTGTCTGGAACTCTGAACATAGACTCTGAGATTACTTCTAGGGAGATGACTGTACTTAGCCCTTTAGGACAATCTGTAGTGGTAAACAAACTCTTTAGAGATGTGCCTCTAGAAGTACAAGGGATGGTTTTCTCGGCTGATCTAATGGAACTTCCGATCGGGGAGTTTGATTTAATTTTAGGTATGGACTGGTTAGTGAGATATCGAGCAAACTTGGATTGTGCTGCTAAGCGCATGGTATTAAAGACTCTTGAGGATGATGAAGTAGTAGTGATAGGGGAAAGGAGGAACTACTTGTCTAATGTAGTGTCCGCTTTAAAGGCTGAAAGAATGGTGAGAAAAGGATGCGAGGCTTTCTTAACTTTTGTTCGAGCTCTGGAGGCCAAGGAATTGACTGTAGGGGATGTCAGAACAGTGAAAGAGTTCTCTGATATTTTTCCAGAAGAGCTTCTAGGGTTACCTCCGGATCGCGAGGTAGAATTCGGTATTGATCTTCTTCCGGGAACAGTGCCAGTGTCTATTGCTCCATATAGAATGGCGCCAAAGGAGTTGGTGGAACTGAAAGCTCAAATTTAAGAATTATTGGATCGGGGTTTTATCCGACCCAGTGTGTCACCTTGGGGAGCACCGGTGTTGTTTGTTAAGAAGAAGGATGGGTCAATCCGGATGTGCATTGACTATAGGCAGTTGAACAAGTTGTCGATTAAGAACAAGTACCCGTTGCCTAGGATAGACGATCTGTTTGATCAGTTGCGAGGCGCTTCGGTCTTCTCAAAGATAGACTTGAGGTCAGGTTATCACCAACTTAAGGTCAAGGAGACAGATATTCATAAGACAGCTTTCCGAACTCGTTATGGTCACTACGAGTTCCTGGTGATGCCATTTGGGTTGACAAATGCACCAGCTGCATTTATGGACATGATGAACCGAATATTCCAACCCTATCTGGACCGGTTTGTCGTGGTGTTCATAGACAATATTTTGGTTTATTCAAGTTCGAAAAAGGAACATGATTTGCATCTTCGAGTGGTTCTGCAAATTCTGAGAGAGAAACAGTTGTACGCCAAATTCAGTAAGTGTGAATTCTGGCTGAAGGAAGTTACTTTTCTCGGACATGTGGTGTCTGCTGAAGGAATTAGGGTTGATCCTCGGAAAATTGAGGCCGTGTTGGATTGGAAACCGCCTAGGTCTGTGGCAGAAATTCGGAGTTTTCTTGGTCTGGCTGGGTATTACAGAAGGTTTGTAGAGGGATTTTCACTAATAGCAGCACCGTTAACCAAGTTATTACGGAAAGGGGTACCGTTTGTCTGGTCGGATAAGCAACAGGAAAGTTTTGAGAAGCTGAAGAGGATCTTGACTGAGGCTCCAGTGTTGATTCAGCCTGAGGCTGGAAAGGAGTTTGTCGTGTACTGTGATGCGTCGCACACAGGTTTGGGATGTGTGTTGATGCAGGAAGGAAAGGTAGTATCATATACGTCTCGGCAGTTGAGACCGCATGAAGTGAATTATCCCGCGCATGATCTAGAGTTAGCTGCGGTAGTGTTCGCTTTGAAGGTTTGGAGACACTACCTATATGGGGAAAAGTCCATTATCTACATGGACCACAAGAGCCTGAAATACCTCCTTACCCAAAAGGAGTTGAATTTAAGGCAGCGGAGATGGATTGAGTTGCTGAAGGACTATGATTGTTCGATCGAGTATCACCCGGGTAAAGCCAACGTGGTGGCTGATGCGTTGAGCCGTAAGGTAATATCGGACTTAAGGGCAATGATGGAAGTGTGTTAGCGGAACTTCAAGTGAAGCCCTCTTGGGTCAGTCAGATAAAGGAGAAACAATTATCTGATGAGTCGCTAAGTTCGAAACTTCAGTTAGTGACAGGTGGTGAGACAAAAGATTTTAGTGTGAGCAGTAATGGGGTATTGTGCTTTCGAGGAAAGACTTGTATGCTAAGAGATTCTGAGTTAAGACAGAAGATCCTGCAGGAAGCGCATAGTAGCCCACACGCTATGCATCCTGGAGGAACTAAGATGTATCAAGATCTACAAGAACAGTTTTGGTGGCCGGGTCTGAAGCAAGAAGTAACTGAATTTGTAGGTAAATGCTTGACGTGTCAGCAGGTGAAAGCGAAACACCAATTGCCTTCGGGGTTGCTGCAGCCAGTAAGGATTCCACTTTGGAAGTGGGAAAGGATAACGATGGACTTTGTGAGTGGGCTACCCCTGACTCCCACGAAGAAAGATTCAGTGTGGGTAATTGTCGATCGGTTGACGAAGTCTGCTCACTTCATACCGATTCGGGTTGATTATTCACTACCGAAGTTAGCCAAGCTGTACGTAGTAAAGATTGTGAGGTTGCATGGGGTACCAGTGTCAATTATATCAGACCGAGACCCTAGGTTTACATCACGGTTTTGGAAAGCATTGCATCAGGCGTTGGGTACAAGACTAGACTTCAGCACAGCATTTCATCCACAGACTGATGGTCAGTCTGAGAGGGTAATTCAGATCTTTGAAGATATGTTGAGAGGCTGCGTCATTGACTTCAAGGGTAGTTGGGAGGAGTTTTTACGATTGGCGGAATTCGCATACAACAACAGCTACCAATCTAGCATTAAGATGACGCCCTATGAAGCGTTGTATGGTCGGAAATGTCGCACTCCTACTTGCTGGACAGAGTTGGGTGAGCGACAACTGTTGGGCCAGAGTTGGTTTCTGAAATAGAGAAAAAGGTTAAGCTAATTCGGACTCGGTTAAAGGAAGCTTCTGATAGACAGAAATCTTATGCGGATCTGAAGCGTAAAGACATAGAATTTATAGTATGTGATGCAACAGTAATACCCTCACCTCTTTTGATCAGGCAAATTTCGGGGCCGAAATTTCTTTAAGGGGGTAGAACTGTAACATCCTAGAAATAGTGATTCTACATTTTGCGGTATTTATTGTGTCGTAACCATTTTTTTGAGGAAAAGGGTTCGACTTTAAAAATAGGGAGTCGCCACCGATCTTTGTTAGGTGTGATCGGATCACATTTGTTTTAATAAAACATTTTGATTTACTAAAACAGTGTTTTTGGTCTACGAAAATTTGAAAAAACGAGTTCGGGAGTAGGTTACGTGCGAGGAAGGGTTAGCACCCTCGTCACGCCCAAAATCGGTACCAAATTGATTGATGTTGTCCTAATGTTGAAAACTGGAAAATATCTAGGGTAAAAATTTTAAAAAACAGAATTCGTTAAATTGGGATTGAATCTCAAGATTATCTCGTTTCAAAAGGATAAAAGTACCATACCCAACACGTTAGGATATAACACATTCATACTCTGACACCGAGATCGTCTTTGGTCTTTAAAGCGTATAAAAAGGTATTTGGTTATTTAGTTGAACGAAGAATTAACATCCAGCACGTTAGGATGTAATCTTTCGAACTTCTAAACACACAAATATTGCCTTATTTTTTTAAGAATGTTTAAAAGATATTGATTTTGTGAAAAGGGATTTTTATTTTACACAGCAATTATATGTTAATGTTTGTATTTTATAAACTATTGAACAAAATTATTAAAAGCAATTATGACATATTGACATTTAAAAAGGCAATAAAACAATGATAACACAAAATGTAAAAAAACATAATGATAGTTCCTACGCTAAAGTAACTGTAAATACACGATGAAGCATAAACAAATATAATAGACAATAAACGAATATAAATCTATTTAACGCATGCTTAAATAATAGATAAGAAGACATATATATGATTGAGCCAATATAAACATGATATATAGTGATTTTAAATAAATACATTAAATTACGTGAAAAAAATAAATAGAATATATTATATAACATAAACAAATTTTAGCTAAAAATACTATACGGTATAATATTATATAATATACAATTTAAAAACATATAACGGATAAAAAGATATCTAATAATTTTTTAGCTAGAAGTAATAAATAATAATTATAAAAATACATATATATATATATATAGAAATAATATGATAACAGTAACAATAATAATAAAAATACTAGTAATGATAATAATATAGTGATAATAAATATAACAATAACAATTGCTAAATACTAAAAAGATCAAATTGAGTTTAAAATGAAATTTTAGGGTCAATTCAAAGTAAAATAAAAGGGGAAAGGGTCCATTTGAAATGCGCGTGAAAGGAGCGGGACCAAAAACGGAATTATTCCCTTCCCTATGCGCTGCGTTTTGCTCTGGACTAAGTTAGAACAGATGGAACTATATTGGGACAAATTTGGAAACAATAGAAATCTGATTAAAAAGGTAAGAAAATGCGGAAGGGTCTAATGCGGAAATAGACCCTTCCGCGAAAACGCGCGGATCCTCTTTAGGGTACGGGTCGGGTCGCACGGGTCTCTTGAACGATGTCGTTTCAAAGCTACGGACGATGAACTTCAAACGGTGACGTTCCTTCAATGGCCATTAACATACCTCTAAAACGAAACTAACCTCACGATCCTCTCATTATACCAAAACCCTAGCCCCTTTCTTCTTCTTCCCTCAGCCGTAATCTAGCCCTCCCTTTTCTGTTTATCCCTAAATAACACCCACAACCAGTGAGAAACAGACGACGACTGATCTGATCTACCCTACTCACCCCTTCGTTCGACTCCGATTGCGACGGAGTGAGCGAGGGCTAGATTTCACACAGGTAACCCTTTATTCCTTGCACTCTTTCTTTTTCCTCTGTTTATCACCAAAACATTACTGCTAACAACGTGACGGGATATTTGAAAGTCCGATTCGACTACCTTATCGTTCTACTCTGATTGCGACAGAGAAAACGAGGGCGGAACCTTTCGAAGGTAACTCCCTTTCCTACTCGCCCCTTTTATTGTTTCCGATTTAGGGTCCGTACGTATTTGGCTTCATAAGAGTGCAATAAGCAAAGATAACAATAGGAAAACGAATGTAAAATCAACCTTTTTTTTCTGCTTTTAGTTTCTGATTAATGTGCCGGTCTTTTCCAGAAAGGCGAACCCTTTTGACATTGTCTTTCGAATGGCTTTATAGCCGAAGAATACAACTGTTTTTTTTTAATATACTATTTTGTCCCATATTTCTCTGTTCTGCTGCCTCTATTTCTCTGCTTGTTGGCTTTTCCTTGCAGGGCACGGGCGAGGCGTGCGTAATGGAGAGGTCAGAGACACGTGTTGACCGAGGTGGGAATGCTGGTGATGGCCGACAGTGGTGAGCGTGGTGCTCACGTGGGGCTGCGGCGCGTAAGGCCTGTGCGTGGGGCTGCGGCGCTCCAGGGAAACTTAGGGTTTCTGTTTGACTAATTTCGTTGGGCCGTCCGGGCTGACTGGGCATTGGGGTAGTGTAGGGGGTTAGGGTAAATGGGCTTGTAATTGGGCATTTGGGTTTTTGTAATCGGGTTTTGCTTATTTGTATTAAATTTGGGCTTGGTTGTTGTATTTGGGCTTTGAGTCTCTTTTGTAAGTGGACATTTAAATGGACTTTTTGTTTTTTTGGACTGTTTTATTATTATTGGATTTTTTGCTTTTATTATTGTTTTATTTTTTTGTTCTATTACTTGATGGGCTCGGGCCAAAATTGGTTATTACAGCTGCCCCTCTTTGCTCATTGTCGTGAAACGAGAATAGAGCAAAGAAAATAGATGAACCAATTTTGCCCGGTCTTGGCCAAGCCTTGACTTATTGGTCCTCGTCTTCCTCAAATGTCCTCAACCCTGTTACTTTGATCCACTCCACCGCTGCTTCTGCGAGACATGACCCGTAGCTTCAATTCACTTTTCCTCAATTTTTTGAACTTGCTCCAACTAGAATTGTAGCTTCGATTTACTAATTGCTCCACTAGGACTTCGATGAAATCTGAATTTTTCAAACTGCTTCCTTACTCTCGCAATATGAGTTGACCTTTTCTTTCTTTCTCTTTTTTCCTTTTTTTTGTTTTTTTGTTTTTTTTTGGAAACAGAAATTGAAAAATAGAAATTTAGAATACCTCAGTGTGCGTAACTCGAGGTCCAACTCATTCTTCGCATCATGAGTTGATTTTAACAGAAATTGAAGAACAGGAATTAAAAATACCTCAGCGTGCGACTTGAGGAGTTGCAAATGGAAATTGAAAAACAGAAATTAAAATACCTCAGTGTGTGACTTGAGGCTCAACTCACCTCTCGTATTATGAGTTGATTTAAACAGAATTTGAAAAACAGAGGTTAAAAATATCTCGGCGTGCGACCCGAAGAGTTGATTTTTGCAAACATGCCAATTGAAAAACAGAAATTAAAAATATCTCAGCGTGCGACCTGAGGAGTTGCAAACGGAAATTGAAAAACAAAAATTAAAAATACCTCGGTGTGTGACTCGAGGCCCAACTCATATTTCGCATTATGAGTTGATTTTAACAGAAATTGAAAGATAGAAATTAAAAATACCTCGGCGTGGCCCGAGGCTCAACTCACCTCTCGTATTATGAGTTGATTTTTTGAACAGAATATTGAAGGACAGAAATTAAATACCTCGGCGTGTCCCGAGGCTCAACTCATTTCTCGTATTATGAGTTGATTTTTGAACAGAAATTGAAAGACAGAAATTAAATACCTCGGTTTGCTTCGCTTAGGAAGGCAAGATCTGCTATGCTCGATCTGCTTCGCTTAGGAAGGCAAGATCTGCTATCATCGATCAGCTTCGCTTAGGAAGGCAAGATCTGTTATCATCGATCAGCTTCGCTTAGGAAGGCAAGATCTGTTATCATCGATCAGCTTCGCTTAGGAAGGCAAGATCTGTTATCATCGATCAGCTTCGCTTAGGAAGGCAAGATCTGTTATGCTCGATTTGCTTCGCTTAGGAAGGCAAAATCTGCTTTGCTTGATCTGCTTCGCTTAGGAAGGTAAGATCTGCTTTTCGATTTGCTTCGCTTAGGAAGGCAAGATCTGCTATCTTCGATCTACTCCTCTCGAATTATGAGTTAATCTTTTATCAGAAATTGAAAAAACACCTCAGGGTATGACCTGAGGCTCAACTCACCTTTCGTATTATGAGTTGATATTTTTTTAAAAAAAATAAAAAAAATAAAAATTGAAAAACAAAAATTGAAAATACCTCGGCGTGCGGCCTGAGGAGTTGATTTTTTTGCAAACAGAAATTGAAAAACAGAAATTGAAGATACCTCAGCGTGCGACCCGAGGCCCAACTCACTCTCGCATCATGAGTTGATTTTTGAATAACATATCATCTAGCGAAACTCGGATGTCCTCTTTTCCTTTGATTCAATATAGCTATCGTCAAAACTTCTTGCTTTACTGGCGTACCTGTATGCATCATGCGTGATGTTGTCATGATATGCACGTGTTTGTCTTAAATGCTTTTGTGCCTACATGATTATGCCATGCGCCCTGGGTTTGTTTGCCAGGTATCTCTTTTTCGTTACGACTTTCAAGACGACCTGCGTTCATTGCTTCGATTCTTGACTTTCCTTTTATGTTTCGTGCCCGTCCTCGAGTTTTATGAGTGATCTGCGTTTCGCGTATATCACCCTTTTGCCCCCTGTAACTTCAGGGCTCATCTCATTGTGACCTGAGGGTATAGGATTTGAATATCTTCCATTCATCCCACTGCGACTCTAAAACATAGGGCTTGTCTCTTATTCAGCCCACCCTCTTATTATTCAAAGGTACAGGATCTGTATCAGTTTCCTTCTAACGATCACTCTTTAGGTGACCCAACCCAATGTATATGCGTGATGCTCGCATGAATGCAGAACTTCATTTCCTTTCGAGAATGATTCTGGTTTTGCACTAGGGTTAACAATGCCCATTTTCTGTCAGGATTGTGTCACTGACGCGGTACCTTGTCATTTTGTTCAATCACCTTAATTTAGACTCAGATATTTCCAACCCTTAAGCTCGGTGAATCTTAAGCAATAATCCTGTTTCAGACTCCTGTATTGCTTAGAGGTTTCCAGAGTAATATGTGAAACTCCTTTCATGAAAGTATTATTAGTCCAATAATCGTTATTTCAATGCAAAATGCTCAAAAAGGACCATAATGATGGATGGAATGGGAGTTTATTAGGAGTATAGCTCGAATCAAACAAGTTAATCAAAGCTAGCATATGCAATGAAGAAGCACATTTATTTAGAGTGTATTTTGAAAAGACAAAGATAGCAGACTCAAAATGGGTAACATGGAAACTAGGTGCCCCAGATATCGCCGCTTGAGCTTCTCTGATCAAACTTCTTGAGGACCGTTCTAAACTCAAGATGTGTTTAGGGGATCCGGAGTACTTTGTCGATGCCCCAAGGCGCAACATTCCTCTTCATTGTTACTTCAAGTGTAGCAAGACTACTGTATGCCCTATTTTATCAAAATTTGAGCTACCCTTTTCGGGTTTTCGACTCAAACCCACTTTTGGTCTCAAAGCGCCCTTTGCTGGTTTTCACTTTGGCCTCTCCTTTTTCTTCTTTTTTCTTTCTTCTCTTTCTTGTTTTTTTGTTTTTTTTGTGCTCTTTTTTTTTTGAATTCACCGGATTGGGCAGGTCCTTGTCGTCTATCTCAGACAATATCCTTGTTTCCCTAGAACGGGCCTTCTTTGCTACCTAAGGTCCTTCCTGGCTTGGCATCTTCTTTCTTCTAAAGTCCTTGTTGCATGGGAAATGATCTTCTTCAAAGCCCTATCATGAAATTTTCTAAGGCGATCTTTTTTGTTGTAAACTCGCATCATCCGATCGTGACCGATAGTTCTTAATATCTTCTCTACAAATTCACTTGATCACATCGGGATTGGATCCATTTCGCCTCATCCAATTTTGGCTCGGCCTGTGCCCTGGAAAAGAGGATTTTAACTCCACTAGGCAAAACCTAATGAGGGAGGCGTTGCCCCCAGCAGAGGTCCCGGCCGACGTTTAATGAGCATAAAAGGGTAAACGTGACTTTTATATGCCAACATTCACAAGTTTAAGTCATCTTCCTAACAATCTTTGTTTTGTTGCCCCCTTTCTTCTTTTTTTTTTACGCTATGACGTGGCACTTGATCTTTGAAAAGGCCGCGAACTTTTGTCATTGTGTGGGTAAATATGAACTTTTCGCCTTTTTGTTAATATTTTTCTTTTTTTTTTCATTTTTTGGTCTAATGACTATCGACTTTGTAATATTGGCATATGAAGCGACCCTCGCCCTCTTAGTGAAGAGATCGACATCCACAAAAATGAATCGATGCGGACCTGAAGCTTTCGAGGAGATTGGCTTGATAGCGTCCCTGCCCTACGTGTAGACAAGGAGGAAAAGGCACATAAGTTCTGTCCTCGATTTGGCGCTTGATGCAATTTTCCTTTTTGGGTAGACCAGTAGCTCGAACCTCTTGATTGGCTTAGTCAGGGTAGAACCATCAGCATGTGATCTTCAAATATCCCTATGGGCTTCTTCTGTGACTTCCTTAGCTTTGACAGCATACTCATGCCTTAGTAGTCCCGGCGTGTCTTAGCGTGATCATACGAAAATATCTTTGAACTCTTGGAGATAACTCAATGATTCCTTACCTTGTTCCTGCGGTAAGCTAAGCTTCCATCTTCATCTCCCTTGTAGTGTTTGCTGACGCTTCGTAAGATAGGATATACCATTCTTAACAATTTAGGAAATAAGTTGTGACCTCAGTCACCTCCACAGTTCTCCAATCCCTTTAGACACAGATCTCGTTAAAAAGAGAGTTGGTAACAGCGTCGCTCATGTCATTAGTATCTAGGGGACCCATTGTGGGCATGAAGGTAGAAAATTAAAAGTATGATATGAAACGATGTAGAGTATGAAATGTGATGAGTGAAAATAAAGATGCATTTTATTAAAATAACAATTCTGGAAACAAGCCCATTTCACGAAAAGACTCTTGTTGCCTCTAGGCATAAAGCAACCAGCATGTTTTGAATATTACTCCAGATTAGTTAAAAATGCAAGTTTCTTTCACAGTCCTATTGTTCAAAACACTTCCAAATGCGTAAGCTCCCATTCTTTTCGAATGTGTCATTGGCGTTCTGACTTCTCGATTTCTAGGCTTCTGATGGCTTCTTTAAGGAATCGAGACTCTCTGGCCCCCTCCTTCAATTATCGCAAATTATTGCTCCGGTCGACTCATCGAACTTCAAAACCCCTATTTTAATAAGTTTCTCCACCAATTTCTTAAAGGCAATACAGTTATCAGTTGAGTGACCTGTTATTCCCGCGTGATACTCGTATTGAGCATTCGAATCATACCATTTGGGGTACGGGGGTTGCACTGGTTTCATGTAGTGAGGAGCCACCCTATGTGTATCAAACAGGCTTTGACATAACTCCCCAGATGTCATTGGAATTGGTGTAAACTGGAGACACTTTGCATTGGATTCTTGACTTGATAATCCCCGATGACCCGTGGTCACAGCCCTCGATTGACCTGCAGAGACTGACTTGGAACGCTTGCTCAAGTTGTTCACTTCATTTTCCATATTTCCCAAGCTTGACCTTTTGACACTTTCTCCTGTATCTATTTTTCCACTCTTGATGCTGTTTTCAATGAGTTCCCCAGACATTACAACATCGGCAAAGTTCTTTGTGGCATTTCCCACCAGCTTGTCATAAAATGGCGCTTTCAAAGTGTTGATAAAGAGGACCGTTATCTCACTTTTAGTCAGTGGGGGTTCTACTTGGGCTGAGATATCCCTCCACCTTTGAGCGTATTGTCTAAAAGTCTCTGTTGGCCTCTTTTCCATCATCTGCAGCGTTAATCGATCAGGCGCCATATCGAAGACATGCTTGTACTGTTCACAAAATGCTAATGCAAGGTCCTTCCACGATTGGATCCTCTCTCTGCCGAGTTGATTATACCATCGGAGGGCTGACCCGATCAAGCTATCTTGAAAATAGTGTATTAACAATTTGTCTTCATTCACATAACCAGCCATCTTCCGACAAAACATGATAAGATACGCCTTTGGACATCTCGTTCCATCATATTTTTCGAAATCTGGCACTTTAAATTTCGGAGGCAGGATCAGATCGGGAACCAAACTGAGCTCTTTGGTGCTTAGTGCAGAGAAGACTTCAGTACCTTCTATCGCCTTGAGCCTTTCTTCCAAACTCTTATACTTGTCCTGAGCATAACGATCCTCTGTTTTCAACCTGACTATTTCTACCGGATCATCCATATCTGGAACCATTGGATTAGCAGAATTATCTCCGGAGCTTGATACAAATATACCTTGCCCCAGGTGAGCAGGTGGTGCAGGTCGTGGCTCTAGGCCTGCCGGTTCCTCTTGAGGATATCCTCTTTGCGTTGCATGGGCGTGGGGCGGAGTGAATCCTGGGAGATAGAGCGGATCCTGATTATCTCTTGACTGGGGTTCTGTAACATCAGGACTTTGCGCGGTTCCTTTTCCTTTGACCAGAGTTGTCATCATCTCCATCATTTTGGCCATTTGATCCTTCTGCTCGAGCGATTCCTCTCGGGATCTTACCATCAGATCCCTTACTTCTTGCTGCGACTTGGCCAACTGCTCTTGCAACTCTCTTTGGATTCTTTCTATTCTTTCGATTCTTTCCTTGAGTTTAGCATCCATAGCTCTAGCTCTTAGCCGTGTCCTATAAGGATGACGTGATTTCAGATTCGTGGTGTCGCAACTTTAGATCATACGATTTTAGCCTTAGTGGATGATTAGGGTGATATGATGCTGTTGTATGCAATGCAATGCGAATGCATGGCATGAATGCAAAAAATTGAGGTGTTGATCATGAATTCGATTAGAAGAACTTTTCTAGGAAATACGTTTCTTTACATTAAAACGGATTGCACATACGGCCATGTCCTCATAGTCTAGGTGAAAACACCAATCCTTTCTTTCGTGCCTGGAGGTTGTGATTGCGTCCCCTGAACTTTCTCAATAGACGTCTCTTCTAGCTCTTTGTTGCTGGGTCCAGGTCGTGCCTCGTCATTCACTTATCCTCCGCGATGTTCATAATCTTCTGATGACTCCCAAACAATCCTTGTAGGCTTTGGATCTTCAGGCAAGGCCTTCTCTCATTGTTACCTAGACTATGTTCAGATGACTGTGTTATAATCCACTTCATCAAGTAACACATTTCCTTATGACAAACTCTTCTATTCAGCAATCGAACATGAATCGACACCTCCTTTCTAATGATGCAATGCAATGCAAATGCATGGAATGAATGCAAAAAAGAGGTACCGATTATGAATTCAATTCCTTTAGAAGAACTTTTCTAGAAAATGAAGCTCTTTACATAAAATGGATTGCACATACGGTTTTGTCCTCGTAATCCAAGTGAAAACACTGATCTTTTTCGTCGTGTCAGATGTTATGATCACGCCCCGTGAACTTTCTTCATAGGCGCCTCTTCTAGCTCCTTGTCGCTTGGTTCAGGCTGTACTTCTTCACTCGCCTATCCTCCGCGGTGTTCATAAGTTTCTTTAAGAAAGTCAAGGCGTAATGCCTCTTGAATAATCCTTGTTGGCTTGAATCACCGGGCAAAGTCTTGTATTCTTCCGTGGGCTATGCGCCTTCTCTTGTTATTTACTTGGACTATATTTGAGCAACCATATTATAACCCATTTTATCAAGAAATTCATTTTCTCATGACAAACTCATCTATTTAGCAATCAAATATTAATCGACACCTTTTTTCTTTTGATGATGCAATGTGATGCAATCACAACAGAAGAAAACACGTTAGTATAAGAGAAATAAACAGGCACAGAACAATTATCCTAGTGACCACATGTGGTTTGGCTCTAGAGGGGAGGGGTACCTGAACTAGCAGATTCCTCAATCCTCACCCGTTATAGGCTCATATGGATCAAGTTCAATTCAGGGGGACACATTTCCCCATGGCCATGTGGAGGTGAAAACCTCACGAAGCACATAGGTATGGATGTATCCCGGAAGCAATCCACTAGCCCATGCGGAGGTGAAGACCTCACGAAGGCTTAGTTTCTTACTCTACTTAAAGGTGTGACCACAGTGGTCATGCGATGTAAATGCAAGTATCATGAGACTCAGCAGTGTAGCAGTTATAGTACGAACAAATGCTTTAGGAGAGACATGATTTTTCGTTAAAAACAAAAGCAATTTTTCGAGTTCTCAACCAAAAGGACAAAAATCAATCAATTTTACGGCCTGACTCTCGGGATCCCCAGTGGAGTCGCCAAGCTGTCGTAACCATTTTTTTGAGAAAACGGGTTTGACTTTAAAAATAGGGAGTCGCCACCGATCTTTGTTAGGTGTGATCAGATCACCTTTGTTTTAATAAAACATTTTGATTTACTAAAACAGTGTTTTTGGTCTACGAAAATTTGAGAAAATGAGTTCGGGAGTCGGTTACGTGCGAGGAAGAGTTAGCACCCTCGTCACGCCCAAAATCGGTACCAAATTGATTGATGTTGTCCTAATGTTGAAAACTGGAAAATATCTAGGGTAAAAATTTTAAAAAACAGAATTCGTTAAATTGGGATTGAATCTCAAGATTATCTCGTTTCAAAAGGATAAAAGTACCATACCCAACACGTTAGGATATAACACATTCATACTCTGACACCGAGATCGTCTTTGGTCTTCAAAGCGTATAAAAAGGTATTTGGTTATTTAGTTGAACGAAGAATCAACATCCAGCACGTTAGGATGTAATCTTTCGAACTTCTAAACACACAAATATTGCCTTATTTTTTTAAGAATGTTTAAAAGATATTGATTTTGTGAAAAGGGATTTTTATTTTACACAACAATTATATGTTAATGTTTGTATTTTATAAACTATTGAACAAAATTATTAAAAGCAATTATGACATATTGACATTTAAAAAGGCAATAAAACAATGATAACACAAAATGTAAAAAAACATAATGATAGTTCCTACGCTAAAGTAACTGTAAATACACGATGAAGCATAAACAAATATAATAGACAATAAACGAATATAAATCTATTTAACGCATGCTTAAATAATAGATAAGAAGACATATATATGATTGAGCCAATATAAACATGATATATAGTGATTTTAAATAAATACATTAAATTACGTGAAAAAAATAAATAGAATATATTATATAACATAAACAAATTTGAGCTAAAAATACTATACGATATAATATTATATAATATACAATTTAAAAACATATAACGGATAAAAAGATATTTAATAATTTTTTTAGATAGAAGTAATAAATAATAATTATAAAAATACATATATATATATATATATAGAAATAATATGATAACAGTAACAATAATAATAAAATACTAGTAATGATAATAATATAGTGATAATAAATATAACAATAACAATTGCTAAATACTAAAAAGATCAAATTGAGTTTAAAATGAAATTTTAGGGTCAATTCAAAGTAAAATAAAAGGGGAAAGGGTCCATTTGAAATGCGCGTGAAAGGAGCGGGACCAAAAACGGAATTATTCCCTTCCCTATGCGCTGCGTTTTGCTCTGGACTAAGTTAGAACAGATGGAACTATATTGGGACAAATTTGGAAACAATAGAAATCTGATTAAAAAGGTAAGAAAATGCAGAAGGGTCTAATGCGGAAATAGACCTTTCCGCAAAAACGCGCGGATCCCCTTTAGGGTACGGGTCGGGTCGCACGAGTCTCTTGAACGATGTCGTTTCAAAGCTACGGATGATGAACTTCAAACGACGACGTTCCTTCAATGGCCATTAACATACCCCTAAAACGAAACTAACCTCACGATCCTCTCATTATACCAAAACCCTAGCCCCTTTCTTCTTCTTCCCTCAGCCGCAATCTAGCCCTCCCTTTTCTGTTTATCCCTAAATAACACCCACAACCAGTGAGAAATAGACGACGACTGATCTGATCTACCCTACTCACCCCTTAGTTCGACTCCGATTGCGACGGAGTGAGCGAGGGCTAGATTTCACACAGGTAACCCTTTATTCCCTGCACTCTTTCTTTTTCCTCTGTTTATCACCAAAACATTACTGCTAACAACGTGACGGGATATTTGAAAGTCCGATTCGACTACCTCATCATTCTACTCTGATTGCGACAGAGAAAACGAGGGTGGAACCTTTCGAAGGTAACTCCCTTTCCTACTCGCCCCTTTTATTGTTTCCGATTTAGGGTCCGTACGTATTTGGCTTCACAAGAGTGCAATAAGCAAAGATAACAATAGGAAAACGAATGTAAAATCAACCTTTTTTTTCTGCTTTTAGTTTCTGATTAATGTGCCGGTCTTTTCCAGAAAGGCGAACCCTTTTTACATTGTCTTTCGAATGGCTTTATAGCCGAAGAATACAACTGTTTTTTTTAATATACTATTTTGTCCCATATTTCTCTGTTCTGCTGCCTCTGTTTCTCTGCTTGTTGGGTTTTCCTTGCAGGGCATGGACGAGGCGTGCGTAGTGGAGAGGTCAGAGATGTGTGTTGACCGAGGTGGGAATGCTGGTGATGGCCGACAGTGGTGAGCGTGGTGCTCACGTGGGGCTGCGGCGCGTAAGGCCTGTGCGTGGGGCTGCGGCGCTCCAGGGAAACTTAGGGTTTCTGTTTGACTAACTTCGTTGGGCCGTCCGGGCCGACTGGGCATTGGGGTAGTGTAGGGGGTTAGGGTAAATGGGATTGTAATTGGGCATTTGGGTTTTTGTAATCGGGTTTTGCTTATTTGTATTAAATTTGGGCTTGGTTGTTGTATTTGGGCTTTGAGTCTCTTTTGTAAGTGGACATTTAAATGGACTTTTTGTTTTTTTGGACTGTTTTATTATTATTGGATTTTTTGCTTTTATTATTATTTTATTTTTTGGTTCTATTATTTGATGGGCTCGGGCCAAAATTGGTTATTACATATTGTGTTTGGCTCATTAAGCATGCTACATTGAAAATGTTAATTTGCCATGTCTTTTAATGATGGGATTTTAAATGGCAATTATGCCAATTACAAAGTAAGTGGATGGCAATAGTAAATAATCATGATGATTATTTATTTTATAAAATTACTTTTAATTTTATTATAAATTGAGTGGGTTAATAAAACAAATAATCATGATGATTATTTATTTTATAAAATTACTTTTAATTTTATAATAAATTGAGTGGGTTAATAAAACAAATAATCATGATGATTATTTATTTTATAAAATTACTTTTAATTTTATAATAAATTGAGTGGGTTAATAAAACAAATAATCATGATAATTATTTATTTTATAAAATTACTTTTAATTTTATAATAAATTGAGTGGGTTAATAAAACAAACAATCATGATGATTATTTATTTTATAAAATTACTTTTAATTTTATAATAAATTGAGTGGGTTAATAAAATAAATAATCATGACGATTATTTATTTTATAAAGTTATTTTAATATTATAATAAATTAAGTGGGTTAACAAGAAATAATCATGATGATTATTTATTTTATAAAGTTATTTTAATATTATAAGAAATTAGGTGGGATAATAAAACAAATAAGCATGATGATTTATTTATTTTATAAATTTATTTTGATATTATTAAAATTCATCTCCCATGCTTGTTAATTGTTTTAAAATTCAAGCATATTCGGTTTAAGTGTTAGCATAGATGGTGTGCCGAAATTCCATAGGCCTTAGGCATTTGTTACGTTTCATTTTAGCATATTGTTCATTAAGGGAAGTGTAGTGCCGTTTTTGGCAAGTGTCATTTGAGTGAGGGGTAAAGCCGAAACCATTCAAAGAATCTTCTCGCTTCCTTTATTTTGCACTTTGGTCATTTTGTTTGATTATTCTTTTGGTTTCCAAAGAAAGATCTTAGCACTCTTTTTCTACTCTTTTTCTCTCATCACTTTTTCTCTTGATATCTTTCTTATAATCTAAACTTCCATCTCAATTCTTGGCTTGATAATTCTTTTGGTTCTTGTGAGTGATAGCCAAAACATTCTCTCTTCCTCACTCTTCTTCTAGTGTTCTCTTCTTATGCCGCATATTTCCACTTGTACCATCAAAACTTTCTTGCCATCATTCTTTGCCAATAGTGAAATTCAATCTTCATCCTCTTTGTTCAGTCGATCGATCATTCTCATCTATTACTTCTCCTATGCCGAATCTTTTTGAGTGACAATAGGTTTCTCTGCTGAGGCCGAATACCAAGAAGCAAGGTGCTGGAAAATCTTAGGTTGCTGAGAGCCTTTACGATCGGGTTTTGTTGTTGAAGCCGAGTGGTTGTAGTTCAAAGCCGAAGGGATTGTGGGTGTCGAATCGGATCACTCCAGTTGGATTTGTAAGGTTGGTCAATCTAAGGAAGGGAATGAACCCATAGTTTTGGCTCTTAAGTTTAAGAAGCGTGTTGTGTCGACAGTTCGGGATTTTTCGCCGGGTTGTGGTAGAGAGCCGACGTCTGCCTAGGATAGGCAAATAGCCGTCGTTCCTGCTAGCGAAAGTGTTCACGTAGATAGTTTGGTATTACGCTTTATCAGGTGTGTACTACTCACATGCCTTCTTTGATATTGTGTTATTAACTGAAATGGCCGAAAGCCAAAATAACTGATATGATGGATTAACTACCCTTAGGGGTAAGGTTGGAGACACCAGGTAAGTTTTTCGTTAATATTATGGCTGCTAATATGCATGTATGTATATTCTGATGTTATGCATGTATGAAATATGATCTGTTATATATTGTGATTTTGGTTGCATACATATTGTGCATAATGAAAAGAGCATGGACTCGAGATTGAATGAAGGAGGAGATAGAATCAGTGACTACGGTCACGAGTGACTTTCATCACGAGTGGTCTAAGTACCACGGTGGTTGAAACCATGAATAATTTAATTAGTGACTTATCTCGGTGGTCAAGTACCACAGTGGGTTGGCCCCACTAGAACATTATAGTGACTCTGTCACGAGTGACTACGGTCATGAGTGGTCTAGGACCACGGTGGTCATGAACCACAGTGGCATAATGCCACAGGTGTTTTGGATGGAGAGCTATTCTGGGATGGGTAGCATTTGCATGTACATAACATGAGCTGTACTGAATGGGCTAAGGCCCAATTTATGTTAAATTGGGATGTACACACTGAGTCTCGATGACTCACCCCTTTTGTTAATTTTGCAGGTAATTAGTAGATGGCGGGTCTTGGTCCGAGACAGACTCGAGGTGGCCATGCGTTGCAATTTCTTTAAGTAAACTCAGACTTTATTTTAAATTTATTTCTATTTTGGGATTTAAAGTTGTAATAAGGCCGCTTTAACTTTAATTTTAAATTGGGTTTTAGATTTTTATGCTGATATTGCATGTTTTATAAACTATCGAATATGGAGTATTTAAAAAAAAATAAATAGTTTTCAAAGTGTTTAACAAAAGATGGATTGCAAGTAACTAATTAATTCGGAGTTTTTATTAAAATTACAACATCGTTTTAAAATGTCACTCTATGAGAATCCTTGATTTTGGCTTTCGTAAAATAACAGATTTGCTCACAACCTTTTTTATTTGATTAAAAAGAAGTCCGCACAAAACTTTCAATCACAACTGTAAAAATGCTTTTCAACACAGACATTAAAAAAAATGGTTTTCAAGTCACGTTGTTTCTTTAAAATTTCAAAACCTCAAATCCTGTAACATACCAGACTTGGTCTTAGTGTATAGACCGGGTTTGGGGTGTTACATTATTTATATGCGGTATATGGTTGCTATGATTAGTTAATATTGCGGTAAAGGTTTTGATATATATATATATATATATATATATATATATATATATAAAAAATATGTATGGTATGTTTGGATTTGGTATTTAAGTGAGTTCGGTTAGGTCTTATAAAATGAACTATGTTTATAAAGGTTAGAAGATATTTATATGTCCGAATGTGTATGAAATCCATACAAATCCATATTCATACAAATCCATACATGTAATTTATTTTGCATTTCAGTCCCTAAATTTATTTATTTTTTGCAATTAAGCCCTAATTTGATCATTGTCTCCACGTCTTCGTCGTCTACAAGTTCTATTTCTGTGAATTTGATCGGATCTGCCGAAATTGGAAACTTGTAGAAAATTCTCGAAATCGTTCTCCCACAACGTCTAACAATTTTTGCGTTTATCCTTCCCTTCATATCATCCAACAAGACATTTCTATTAAATCTCATTGCTATTTGTTGTCAACATTCAAATATGCATCCAACGGTTGTTGTCAAGATGATTCCATCGAAATAAACGCATACAAAAAACTGATCATCCATCTTCAATATTCAATCTGTTAAAAAATAAACAAAATTGCTCAAAAAAATTTCGATCAGTATATACTATTCTTAAATAAAAAAATTAATGTTTCAATATGCTATTTTTTTCATTCTTAAGCTCACACTATTACAATTATCATTTTACATGAATAACATTTATCTTTACATCTAACCACTTAAAGTCAATTCTACATTTTATTCCATCTCCAAGCTTGTATCTTCCTCTGGGAAATACTGTACAATCCAATTTAGAAATTCTTGATTCTCTTTAGAAATTCCTCGGGATCTTCTTCCTCTTCAATCTTTATAACAGGTATTGAATTTAGAAATTCTCTTGGTAATTTCCTAACATCTAGTTTATCCATCCATGGTATGTTAAACACACTTTGCTTCCTAGTCAACTTCCGTGAGCCTATACGTTGCCGCACTGTTTTCCTAGCTCCATAAGAGATTATAAACTTCACAAAGCGTATAACTAGATTCTAATAGGTTTGTGGTACCAATGTCTTCCAAAGTTCGTCTAAAATTATTTGATGGTCCCGTCCTATTAGTGTCCCTCTAAGGGTTAAGTATTGCACTTTATTCTTCCTAATCATTTCATGACCATTCCACAACACTTCTTGCATCTTTTTATTTACGATAATAAGGTGTTGAACAATGTCTTCTTCTGGTTTCATTCTGTAATCTTGCACTTCTCTCATAATCTTATCAATTTTCTCCCTTTGTGCTGAAGTTATTATCTCTTCAGGCAATATCCAATATGTTGCCATTTCTAACAATATCTACATCAGAAATAATTTTTATCACTAATTAACAATTACTTTATGATAGTTTTACGAATATAAAAACTTTCAAATATTAAAAATTTAAAACATAACATTCACAATAAAAAATTAATTAATATAAATATAAAACTTACTAACAAATCAAAACTAAATAATAACAAAAATAATATTTATGGTTTCTTACTAACAATATTTACTAATACTAACTAAAATATTAATATACTAACAACAATACTAACTAACATATTAACTAAAATATTAATATACTAACATATAATTATACTTATATATATATATATATATATATTATTCTAGGGTTTTTAGGGTTTTTAACTAACATATTAATACTAACAACAATATACTAACTATGTTACATATTAAATAAAATATTAATATACTAACATATTATTAATATACTAACAATATATTATTTTAGGGTTTTTAGGGTTTTTAACTAACATATTAGTCTACAAACAATATACTAACTAACATATTAACTAAAATATTAATAGTACTAACATTTTAATTATACTACAAACAATATATTATTATTTTAGGGTTTTTAGGGTTTTTAACTAATATATTAATATACTAACAATATTTTACTTTAGGGCTACTAACAATATACTACTAACTAAAATATCATTTTAGGGTTTCTAACTAACAATAATAATAACTAACTAACTAACTAACTAACTAAGATAATAATTAACCTAGTAATCCTAATAACTAACAATAGTTATAAACTAAACTAACAACAACAAATAATAAAAATAAAAATCAATATATATATATATATATATATCATAATAATAACAACAAAAAATTATAAACATAATAACAACAATATCTTCCATTATTTAAAAAAAATTTATACATACTTCTATTTTTTTCTTCTTTCTTTCTTCTTTCTCCTCCTTTCTCTTTCTTTTTTCGGTGCTGTCGTATCCTTCTTCTTCTTCTTCTTCTTCTCCTTTCCCTTTCTCTCTCAGCTGAAAATGAACTTTGGGGACCATTATAAGGTCCCCAAGACGCAGAACAGGCCAAAACAGCATGCTGGTGCCGCCTCTACCACTAGCACCATCGGTGCCGCCTCTGGCAATGGCACCTTTGGTGTCGCCTGTGGCAGCCCATTGACCAGGGTCCTGTCAGTTCGTTTCAGGTGTTTTCTTTTTAAATTCTGTTTCAGTTTTTTTTTATATTTCAATGTGTTTTTTTTAGGGTAGTAGGCTTGACAGAGGGTGGTGCCGCCTCTGACAGAGGCGCAACCACCCTCAATGTACCATTTTCGTAAATACTGAAAAGTACACCCCATTTTGGATAATATATTTTTTTGTATTAATTTGGTAAAAAACCCACTAATAGTAGACTTTTTTTTTATCATAACTAAGGATGGTAAAAAAACTCATCTTTGGCTAGTTCCAACCCGACTTGATAGGATTGAATTTTCTTAATCTGAAATTGAGTTCAGGATGAATCGAGTAGTGGACATATTTTTAATAGTGATCATATTAGGGTAAAATTTAGAGAAAACCTAACCATCCAATATAATTACAAAATTACCACATATATAATATATTAATATTAGATCCCATTTTTGTTATTATTCCCACGGCCCGACCCAAAGGCCGGTCGGAAAAGTAGAAGGATTTGGGTAAAAATATAGGCCCAAAAAATGAGTTTCGGCAAAAAATAAGACATGTTTAGAAAACAGACAAGAGCTCGGGTAAGGCTTTTTTGGCTCAAGCCAGACCCAACCTGAATATGCAAAAAAAAAAAAAACTGTTATTTTTTAATTGTTTTGTTGATATTTTTTTCACTATTTTGCTACTATCTCACTATTATGTTGTTATTATTTTGTTGTTATTGTTTAGATATTGTATAATTATTGTTTTATTATTAATTTTGTTACTATTTTAGAGGCATTTGCTTATTAAGTTGCATTTATCTTGTGTTATTTAAGTATACATATTTTTTTAATTTATTTTTAATTTGTTGAGAAATATTTATTTTAATATTTTTAGTATTTTTGATGTATTATATATATTTAAAAAAATTATATAAAATAATATTTAAAAAGTAATAATATGGACGAGATGAATCAGGCTCGGGTTTTAACATTTTTATTCGGGCCGAACTTGTGTAAAATTTTAAGCCAATTGTTCAAACCCAAGCCTAGAAAATAGACCTAAAATTTTGATTGGGCTCGACCCAGCCTGTGAACACTTCTACTCCCGCTCACCAATTTTCTTATTTTTCTATAATTTCTTCTTATTTCTTAATTAACCAACGGTTTGAAAGTGGTAAATAAATGAAATTTAATAGAAAAATAATAAAAAATTATATTTTATGCACAACAGCATTATATTAGATAAAAATATGAAATTTGTCAAAACAAATTGAATTAAAAATATGAAAATTTTGCGTATCGAATTAGTCGGGTCATGTAAACTATTTATTTTTCAGGACAAATTATTATTTTTAAGTCAAGATTGGATGGAATTTATAGTATATTGGGTGAAATTGAGGCCAGCAAAAATCCACCCACTCACTCTCCCTGAAGAGAGGTATGATTGAAACTAGATCCTGAATTCTTTCGAAGGATTTTGATGAGAAAATGCTAATAGGTTGAAAGGAAAAATACACTGATTTGTTATTTGAGAATTAATCTTGTGTTTCATTTCATCTCTGTACATTGATTTTATAGCACTCTCATCTAACTGCTTGTGCTAACAATACTTAACTAACCGTAACAGAATTACTAACTTTATCATGCACCCGTCTTCCCAATCGGTAAGGCCTGAAGGAGTTGTCGAAATCGAGAAAATAAAGTAACAGACAGTGGCTTGGTGAAAACATCAGCCACTTGATCGCAAGCAGGAGCCTCACCAATTTGCAAAGACCCATCGGCAACTTTCTCACGAACAAAGAAAAGATCAAGCTCCACATGTTTGAACTTGGAATGTAGCACGGGATTGGCTGCAACGGCCAACGCACTAGAACTATCACACCAAATATTCGGGGTATCATCAGACTGAAGCTTTAGTTCATAAAGTAACAACATTAACCAAGTAACCTCACTTGTGGCTGCAGCAAGACTCCTATATTCTGCCTCGGCGTGGATCGAGACACGACTTGCTGCTTTTTGGAGCACCACGCCACAGTTGTATGACCATAATACACACAATACCCGGATGTAGACCGCTGATCGTCAAAATCTAACCCCTAGTTGGCATCAGCATACCCGACCGGCGACAATCGATCAGACGGACGAAAAACTAAGCCAAATTCAAGCGTACCACATAGATATCGCAGAATGCGTTTGAGAGCCACCATATGTACTGTGGTACTGGAAAACCTGATTTACAGCATAAGCAATATCTGGTCTGGTTAAGACAACATACAGAAGTGCACCAGTAAGACTTCTGTACTCAGTAGGGTCCTCCAAACATTCTCTATCATTTTTAGACATGTAAGAAGCTGACCATCGGAGTAGGAACATTTTTTGCCGTGGTCATAGAACAACGAGCAAGGATGTCACGAACATATTTCTTCTGACAAAGATATAGACATCCTGAAAATCGAGTCACTTCTTTGCCAAGGAAATAGTGCAGATCTCCCATATCCTTGAGCGAGAACTCGTTATGCAACAATTTAACAAACCAGTCGATAGACGCTGGTAAGTCGCTAGTAATTACAATATCATCGACATATACGAGTACAAAAAGAGTGGAGTCAGATTTTACCTGAACAAACAGAGATGCATCAGATTTGGAAGCAACAAAACTGAGCGAGAGGAGAAACTGTTTCAGCTTCTCGAACCAGGCACGAGGAGCTTGCCGGAGACCATACAAGGCTTTCTTCAGTTGACAAACGAAGGGTTTGCCCTAGGAATCAAAACGTTCATATCTCGGAGGTTGATGCATGAAAACAGTTGTATCAAGATCCCCATTCAAAAACGTATTGTTCACATCAACTTGCCGTAGTGACCATCCTTTGGAAATGGCAATGGCCAGGACAACACGAATAGTTGCAGGTTTGACCACTGGACTGAAGGTTTCCTTAAAATCACACCGAAGGACTTGAGAGCAACCTTTCGCAACTAACCGAGCCTTTCGTCAGGCAATAGTACCATCCGAATTTTTCTTTACCTTGAAAAGCCATTTGCATCCGATTACTTTACAATTAGAAAGTTGAGGAATAAGATCCCAAGTAGAGTTGCGTATCAATGCATCAAATTTAGCCTGAGCTGCCTCACGCCACTCAGGAGTAGAAAAGGCCTCCTCAATCGAATCTGGTTCCAAAGCTTCAACTATCAACGCTTTGGGCTTAAAAATGCCAGCCTTTGATCGAGTCACCATTGGATGATTATTAATCACCGATACATGAGTTGTGTTTTGATCGGAAGAGAGCTCACGAACATTAGTGGAACAGTCCCTACCATGGTCACTGAACATAGGGGAACTTTGTGGTTCACGATTAGACCCAACCCCTGACTGTGCTGTGTCTGGAGTAGAATTGTAGGGACAGGTCACTGGTGGAGAAGACGAAGATGGTTGAGCAGAAGGGGGCTCCGAAGGCCGAGATGACATGTTTCCGAGTAGAGGAACAAATGTAAAAACATTCTAATTTTGGCCCATTGGACTTTCTGTAGATGTAGACTTAGTGGACAGAAACCGATTCTCATCGAACACAACATGACGAGAGATAACAATCTTGCCGGTTGAAAGGAGATACCGGTACCCCATTGTGTTTACATTCGTAGAGAGCCTGAAACAGAGACAACCCTTTTAACACTGGGGTAGGCAGACGATTAATGAGGTGAACCGCACAACTGAACGCATAGCCCCAGTATTCCATTGAAAGATTCGCCTGAGCCAAAAGAGTGATTCCCATGTCAACAATGTGGCGATGCTTACGCTTAGCCACGCCGTTTTATTCAGACGAATGGGGACATGTTAGTCGATGAATAATTCCTTGAAAAACGAGAACTGACGAGAAAGCACGATATTCACCGCCCCAATCACTCTAAAATTGTTTAATATCCTTACCAAACTGAGTTTTAACAAGTTGCTGGAACTGAACAAAATACTGCACAGCTTGAGATTTTTGGCGAAAAAGATAGATCCAGGTAAACCGAGTGCAAACATCAATAAAAGTCACATAATACCAATAACTTCCGCATGACACCGAAGCAGGACCCCAAAGATCAGATACAACCAGAGTAAAAGGAACAGTATATTCCGTAGTAGAAACAGGAAATGGCAATTTGTGAGACTTGCCTTTTTGATAAGCAGTACATGTAGCATCACAATCGTATTTATTTAACGAAATACAACATTTATCTGATATAGCCTTAACAACAGGAGTGGATGGATGACCTAAACGTTTATGCCACAATGAAAAATCATTACATTCTATAGACTTATTCTGAGCAATAGTAAAAGTAGTAGCAGAGGTTTCGGCCGACTGAGTAGACAGAACTGGCACCGAGAAATGATACAGTCCATCACAAATGTGGCCCATCAGTAAAGTTCTCCGGGTCATTATGTCCTTTATAAGACAGTAGGTCGGGTGAAACTAAAAAAAAAACATCATTATCATGAGCAAATTGAGAAACCGATAAGAGGTTCTTCCTGATGCTTGGAACACATAAAACATTAGATAGAGTAACAATTTAGACTGGGTAGGCAAGAAACTATCACCAACTGACTTAATCAAGGCGGGAGTGCCATCACCCATTAAAAGAGTAGAAGTACCTGAATAAGGAGTAGCATGATGCGGAGCGGACGGATCCCTACACACAAGATTACTCGCACCCGAATCAGGATACCAAGATGTAGTGCCAACTGGTACAGGAACATAAGAGTCATCATTGCCACTGACGGACTCAAACTGATTGGTATTAGCCTGAGACCCAAAACAGTCAGAGTAATCCGAGGCATGGAGGTCGCCTACCCGAGGAATCCCAATGCAAGGGTCAGACCCTGTATATACCCGAGCTCTGGGTTTTGTTGACCACGGAACCGAACCACCACCCATCAGTCCAAAATTTTGCCGGGTCCCAGGAGATAAATTGACCTGAACATTATTGGAAGCGGGCATGTGAAGGACCAAAGGTGTCGTTGGTCTGATAGGAGAAGGTCCACCATCAGATGGCCTGGCATGAGGAGGCTCATGGGAATAAGGCCCAGCATAATTTAGTAACCCAAAATTTTGGCCATGAAAGTTTGGCCTATATGCATTCAGCCTAGAAAAAAACATATGCTGCCCATGTTGAAAAGTCTCAGTCGGCCCATGTTGATAGTGCCCATGTGGCCCACGAAAAGGTGGCATATAGGACAAGGATGGCCCACGTGACATTTTACCAAGAACACAATCATAACCGGCCCCATAACCATCATAATATCCAGCCATTAAAACATATTGACTATTATCCAAATTATTTTGACCATAAGATACCCTAGCAGACTTTGGAAGAGCCCCCCATTCACCTTACGCCGAACCAGAAGAAAAGAAATTACCATAAGACGATGGTGTAGAACCCGACGGCGGCGCCTCCATGCTTCGGTTGTAGCGGTAGTAACACCGCTGGGCATCGTGACCGAACCTAGAGCAAATCTAACACTGAAGTCTAGATCGGAAAACACGCCCTCGTCCACGACCGGAAGTGCGACCGCCACGGTCAGAAACTTCTACTCTTGGTGACGGCTCATTCATCGACTCACCTTCCACCAAATTACCATGAAGAACAACATCAGAGATCGAACGGGCAAGTCTATTCTCGCACTCCACCAGCGCATCTACCAGTCGTCGAAATGAGAGAGCACCGGACGATAGTGACGCGGAGGAAACAATCGCCTCATACTTTGGTGGAAGACCGGCTAACAAGATTTGAACCTTCTCCTCTTCCGAGATCCGCGATCCAGACGACTCTAGAAGAACAGACAGATTTGTAATACGAGCAACATAAGAAGTAATCGTAAGTGTACCTTTTTTTTTAACGAATGCAGTTCATGACGTATCCGCGACTGTCTCGCTCCTGTATCAGCCGCAAACAGACTCGTCACCATATTCCAGACATCACACGAGGTGTAAGCATCAGTGAAAGAAGGTAAGATCGACGAGCTGATAGTCGATAGAAGCCACGACGTTAGAAGCCTGTCCTGTTGCGTATACACCGAAGCTAAGGGGTTAGGAAGAAGATTTCCTTCAGGATTTTGTATAAATCGCGATGGTGGAGGAACGGTGCCTTCTAAAAAACCGGTTAGATTGTATCCATCCACAATCAACTTCGCTTGCTTGCGCCATTGAACATAGGTTGCATTGTCAAGCTTAACAACCTCATGCCAAGGGAAGATATTCACAACACGATCACCATGGAAGGCAACGGATCCAAGTTCGTTAGTAGTGTTAGCCATGAACCCCCAAGATCAACTGGCGAAAGATAACATGAAGAGAGGTATGGTTGAAACTAGATCTTGAATTCTTTCAATGGATTTTGATGAGAAAATGCTAATAGGTTGAAAGGAAAAATACACTGATTTGTTATTTGAGAATTAATCTTGTGTTTCATTTCATCTCTGTACATTGATTTTATAGCACTCTCATCTAACTGCTTGTGCTAACAATACTTAACTAACCGTAACAGAATTACTAACTCTATCACTCCCTGTTGCCATCTCAATTCATAACTTCAATCTCGATCTATGATCCTCTAATGTCAAAAATCGATTTTTGCCCAATTGATCTAAAGGAATTTTACAAAAATATCCAAATCAAAATTTATATATATGTAAATGATTCAGTTTTTACACTTACTGTTGGTGCTACTTAATATATCGGTAGCATCGTTTCCTCATAATTAGCCAGTCATTGATTTCTAAAAAGTAACTTTTTTTGAATGTTACCACTTTGTTGGGTGGTTTCAATATATATATTTTAAAATACTCGTTAAAAATACGAGTATTCAATAAGGGAAAAAATATTTTTTAATAGGCGCCGCTAGTTTGTCAGGCAACATTAAGCAAATTTAAAAAAAATATTTTTTTGGGTGTCATCGATGTATCAGATAATATCAGTCAGTAAATTTAAAAAAAAAATTAGTGTCGTCAGTGTGTCAGGTGGAACCCGTGGGAATTAAAAAAAATAGGTGAAAAAAAAAAGAGAACTGAAAATAAATAATTGAAATAGAAAAAAATAAAGGGGAATCTCATGACCGGTTGGTTTTTGTCTTCTTGGCTTGTTAGTGCTTCCCCTTTATTTTTTTTCAATTATCTTTTTTTTTCTTTCCAGTTTCACTGTTTTTTTTAATTCTCACCGATGCTGCCTGACACATCAACGACACCCCAAATTTTTTAAAAAAACTTCCCCAGTGCCACCTCACAGACCGGCGTCACCCATTAAAATAAATAAATATTTTTTTATTTTTTCCTTCCCTGAATACCTATATTTTTTAACATGGATTTTGAAAAATACATACTGGTGTCGCCTAACATAGTGGCAGCACCCAAAAAATTATTTAAAAGAAAACCAATGATTGACTAATGATAAGGGGATGGATGCTGCCAGTATGTTAGGCAACATCGACGATCACTATAGAGAACAAATCATTTACATACATAAATTTTAACTTGGGTAATTTTCATAAATAATTAATTCTTTTAAGTCAATTGCATAAAAAAATTGAAATGTTCATATAATAATTAAACCTTTAATTTAATCATTTGAACTAAAATTTCATTTAATTTTTATATAAACTTTTAATAAATGTTTTTATATAATTTTTTGAATGAACCATAATTTAATTTTATATGTATACAATTATTTTAATATAAATAATTTATAGTAGAACATAAGGTTTGAATATGTATTACCTTATTTCATTAAAATTTATAAAAAATATATATGAATATTTAAATAATAAATTATAAATCGGTTCAGTTTTAGTTCGATTGGCGTATGTATTATTGTTAGTATAGGAGGATATGAGTTTAAATGTGTTGGAGCACATTATCTTCTTATTTAAGAATTGGAGAGGGGCTATGGATAGTTCCAGATATTATGTAAAAGAAAAACAAATATGTTCAAAACTTATAATGACTACAATTCAAATAAAAAAAGAGACAGTTATTCTAAAAAAGGAAGGAGAATTACATTTTTGCATAATAGAGCATTAGTCCTCTTCAACTGTTTCACCTTCACATCTGAATATATTTGCACTCAATGTTTAACACTCGTGTCCAATACCAAGGATATAAGAATATAACTTTCAAACATTTTAAACTCTCAATTATGCGTTATTGGTAAGTGTTTAATTCTGAGTTGGAATCACAGTTATAGTAAAAAAATAATCTTTAAATACTTAAATTTTTGAGTAAATTATTTAGTCAGTTATTCAACTTTTCATATATTTTTATTTTGGTTAATCAAAAAATTATACTTATAATTTAATCATTGCCATTAAAAAATATCATTTTAATCACGCAAAAATTAAATCTCTAATGGAAGTTGATTATGCATTATCCCCGCCATCTTTCCCCACTCCAACCTCCCATGCCCTTGGTAAACTAACACCTAACATATCCTTTCGTTTCATTTGTTCTTTATTCACCTTTAACATTATTCGGATAAGCAAATCTCTCCTTTAACAAGTATCAACTGAGTTGCTTGTCCTTTTTTCAATCAATCAGAAAATTATTAAAATTTAAATTTATAATAGTAAATTTAATAATATTTTAATTTTTAAAATAATACAAATTTGATTAATCCTTTAAAAGTTATAAAAATATAAACTATTAAAATAATAAAATTGTTATGAATATCTTATTAAGTGAATGTCCATCATGATCAAAATAAAGTTTTGATGTACTTTAAATTTTAATAGTTTGATGCATCGTTGAAAGCACCAAAAATATTCTATTCCCTACAAAATAATGAAAAAGAACAGTAAAGGGGAAGTAGGGTCGAATCATCAGGGACCGGATTATACGAATGCTTGTTTCTCGAAATCCTGGGCAGAATCGTGCCCAAGAAAACCTGCGTTCTTGGAAAAATAAAAATAACAGAATTAAAAGTTTTGATCTGGAAACGAAAATAAAATAAAAATAGAATTGAGAAGTCGAATTGAAATTGTGAAAATTAAAATAGGAAATAGAGTTGAGTTAAGGAAATTCTTATGGGGAGATTCCAGCCTCCGGTTGCCTCGATCCGCCTTGGGTTCAATCCTTGGCTTTTAGATGATCCTTTTCAACTCGAATAAGTCAGTTATAGTGGAAGAGGACGCCTACGACCACCAGCTCCAAGGATTTAGACTTCGATTTAGTGGAACCTGACTCTAGCCAACAATTGCTCTTGTGGGATCATCTTATGCTAGATCAACGTTTCTCAATGGCGAATCCTACGCTATTTTGTCTCTTGGGCTCGCTAACCTCTGACGCAGTAAGCTAACAAACCGACTGTGCAACCTTCTCAAAATATACAAAGCGGCCGTTCCTTGCACACGTTGAAAAGATCACTTTTTAAGGGACATGGATGGAAGCGTCAGCCCCGTAATACGGAGAAACGAAGAATACCCTGTTGAAAAGGCTAAGTATAGATTCTAAACCTCAAGAACCTTTTTTGGGGATTTTCGGCAACCTTTGGCTAGATGGGTTTTAGTGGCTCATAGTTGTGGTGGAAAAGAAAATAAATATATAATAAAAATAGAGATTTTATTAAAAGGAAATATGGAAAGAACAAAAAAACTTTTGGGGAGAGAGTTTATAAAAAAAGATGAAGCATCATTTTGAGTCATCTCACCCCCTATTTATAGTGCTAAGATAGATAGATTAGTCCTACTTAAATTCCTAAAGATAATTACAAATAACCAAAGATAAATAAAAATAATTAAATAATCCTTAATAATTATCTTAATATTAATTATCCTATAGCTCATATTTACACACAAAATGATTTAGCTAAATTGTTTATCAAATGGCTTTAACTAATAGTTAAATCATTACTTATGAGAACTAAACTTCCTATTTCAACATGAGTTATGTTGATTTATGTGTTGTACGCATCAAGCCAATAAGTTATAAATACTTCCCATTACAATTGGTTTTTGATTAAGAGCTAAATATTTCTCATCTTTGAATTTTTTTATGTGCATATATGTTCCAATTACTCTACCACAACTCATAAAGATGAGTGAATTCTCAAAGAAAGTTGGGAATATATATTAATTACAAGTTTCTTTATATTATTAGATGTTTTGAATGCATTAGAATTCAATTATGACATGATTTGTGATTACAATTTTGATTTGATAGTTTTCTCGACATTCAGGGGAGAGAAATAATAACTTGTAATAAGTTAAGGGGAGAGTAATTTGAACCAGAAGTTCAATAAGGATAACTCATTACAAGTTAACTGTTAGATATATTTACAAGCTTAATGAGAATAACCAAGTGTTATATATCATCTAAAATTTTAATTTGAATCAAAATCCTAGTAGGACAACAGTTAGAATAAATAATAGATTGATCGGTTTCAAAGATAAAGATTCATCTAGATGGTCATATAGTGGAGGTGGGTGCTCCAGAAGAGACCCAAGACATAATTAATAAGTAAAACTCCAAAAGAGATTCAAGTACCTGAAACTGAATTTTAAAATAATGAAAATAAGAGATCTCGATAAGTTATTTCAATTCGAGAAAATGTAGAACCGAATAATAAAAGTGATTGACAATAATTTTGCATGCAATATTATTGAAATAATGAAATAAAAGGAGGCTATTGAATAAATCTATTGAGAAATATGGATATGGAATAAATTGATCAAAATAGAAAGACGCAACTCAAGTGCAATTAAATTCATGGAATTTTTGGACCAATAGTCCAAATATATAAAGGTATAAAGCCAATGGGGGTGCAAATGAAATAGTTTTGCAAAAGCGGAATAAAAATATGAAATTTTTCGCTAAGTACTGGTATTGATTATAAAAAGATATAATATTCTTTTGTGGTTGATGCAATAACTTTTAGATATATTATTAAATTGACAATTTATAAAATATTTAACTTGCGTCTAATGGTTGTTGTTACAACCTTTATAAATCATTATATAGTAAAATTTATATTAAAATCATTGAAGGATTAAGAATGCTAAAAACATATTGAAATTCTCGGGAAATTATTTATTTATATGAATTGAAATAATTTGAACATATGTGGTAAATTTGAGTAGTTGAAGGAGGATTATAAAATTATCCAAAATACCTATTTGTGTTTTTATATAAGAATCATGATTAAAATTTGTTATGATTATTGTTGAATTTCCTGAATAGATCAAAATATATTTCCCCAAATTTCCCTCATTCATGACTTTTAAAAGAATGGTAATATAAATGTTTAGCAAATACATTCAAATAGTCATTTTAAAAACTAGTATTCAAGATTGAATACATAGAATATGAGAAAGTATGTGATGTTTTCATAAGGGGGAGTAAATAGGGATGTGCAAAATTCGGATAAAACCGAAAAATTCGGTTAACCTACCGAATTCGGTTAATCGATCGGTTAACCGAATTTTTTCGGTCGGGGGTCGGTTAATTATTTTGTGATTTTTCGGTTAACGGTTAATTCGGTTCGAAATCGATCGGTTAACCGAAAAAATTAATAAATAAAATTATAATATATAAATAGGCCCACTATTCACCTAAACTCAATCCCTAAACCCAATCCAAACCCAAATATCTAACCCAACCCAATTACCCAATACAACCCAATCATAAAAATTACAAATAATTTAATAAATAAAAATAAAATTCTTAAACTAAAATTATGTAATCTTTTTAATTATGTAGTGATTCATTTCGGGTAATTCGGTTAATTCGGTTAATTTTTAACCAAAAATAAAAAACATATAATTTTCGGTTAATTCAATTAACCAACCGAATTAACCGAAAAAATTTCGATTCGGTTAAATTTTTTGAAAAAATTTCGGTTCAGTTAACGGTTAAAAATTTTGAAAGGTTAGTTAATTCGGTTAATATTATTTCGGGTCAGTTAACCGACTGAGCACCCCTAGGAGTAAATACATGTACTCTTTTTCCCTTAACCGAGGTTTTGTCCCATTGGGTTTCCCTGATAAGGTTTTTAATGAGGCAACCATATTATGTAATATTATAGATTGTGTACTCTTTTTTCTCCTCATTAGGTTTTTATCCCATAAGATTTTTCATAATAAGGTTTTAATGATGCACATTATCTCCCAATAGATATCTAATGGGGAGTGTTATGAATATTTTATTTAGTGAATATCCATCATGATTAAGATAAAGTTTTGATGTATTTTAAATTCTAATAGTTATTAGAATTAAATCTCTACTTCGTTTATAATTCTTATGCTTATAAATAGAGACTCTGACGAAGCATTGTAAATCACCCATTTTGATCAATGTTGCGATTAGATGGACCGGTTATTTAACTAGTAGACGAAGTACAAGATTATTTAACTACATGAACAATATAATGATTTTGCCTCTTAACTTAATGGGTAAACATTTATCAAAACGACGTAGTTTTGCCTTTTAACTTAATTATTTTGAAATTTAACTTTTAAAAAAGTAAACATTTATCAAAACGACGTAGTTTTGTCTTTTCTTATTCGGATTTTCGGATAACTCGAATTGTGTAATTCATATCCGAGTTAAATCGAAAAATTTAATTTTTTATTCAAGTTGATCCGAATAACTTGATTAACTCAAATAACTCGAACTATTTAATTCAAAATTTAAAATTTTTATCGAGTTTTTCGAATCGAATCGAATTTTGCTCACCCCTAGATGAGATCACGTTTTTTTTCTTGGCAATCAAGGAAGAAGAGCTCTATTTCCATTGACGATGTTTGATATTCTTTGAATTTTATATATGGTTTAATTTTATCCCCAGGTCCTGTGCTCTTTGGATTTTAAAATTTAATCCTTTTGCTTTTGATTCCAATAATTTCGTCAATTTAAAAATAGTTTAATTTGGGAGTATCGTGGAGGCCCATGTACTTAGAGTCAGATCGTATTTTTTTTCTCTCTACTAAAAAAAAAATGAGTCCTTTTATATTAAATTAAAGAGTCAATTGGTCTTTTCTGTTAAAAATTTCATTCATTTATATTGTTAAAAACTAATGTGGTTGTTGGAATAACTAGAAAGTGACCAGGGGCAAAGCCAGGGAGCTGGCATGGGCCCCGGACCCCCTAAAATGTAAAATTATTATTATTATTTAGGCCTTTAATTTTTTAAAAAAATTTTTAAATTAGTAAAGGTAAAATTACACTTTGTCCCTCTCTACAATTATAAAAATTCAATTTAATCCTTTACAAATTATAAAGATATAAACTATAAAAAATTAAAATTTCATTCGTCCCCCCTAAAAAATTGTTCTGGCTTCGCCCCTGAAAGTGACATGTGGCATGTTATATATGCCTCATGCTTATGTACAAAGGTCAATTTTTAATAGAGGAAGTAGATGAAATTTTTAACAGAATGATCAATTTACTCTTTGATCTAATGTAAAAAAAATTAATTTACCTATTTTTTAATAGAGGGTAAAATGAAATTCGTCTCTTAATCTATAAACCTTCATAATACTTTTACCTTCAATTTGGATACAAGAAAAAATACTAGCTTGTATAGTTTAATAAATTTATATTTGATACACACCTACTATAATGATTTTAAAAGTTTTTTTTAGAAAAGGAGGGATAGGGCAGTCTAAACATTTAACCTAATAACAATTAAGTCTTTTGTTACAGAACAAGTGGCTTTAAAGCCAAAAAAAACAACAGAGGTGTTATCACATTCAACCTACAAATAAAATTAATAAAATAAAAACTAAATTATATTGAATTAAAGTAAAAGATTAGATTTTAAATTTCAATATAACAGAGGGATTAAAACCAGAATTAGCCCATAAAGCTTTTAGATGATCCGGTAAAGTGGACTGGTGGGTGAAGGCGCGAGGCCCATCATTGTGAAGAGTTCGGCCTAAAATAATGGCGGTTCTTAATTGAACACCAAAATCCCCACCAGAAACACTATTATTTATTTCTAACAGCGAAAGCTACGTAGCTAAGTTACTGAAGCTGCGAGAGAGTACTGCGTGAGCAAAGAAAAGCGAAGGTAAGTTAGCTTCTTAGCTAGGGTTTCCTCAGAAAATGATTTACGACGTCAATTCTCCTCTCTTCCGTTCATTCCTCAGCCAGAAGGGTGGCTCCTCCGACAAGAGGTTCTCTCTCCCTCTCTCTTTATCGCTCTCTCGATATCTTTCGATGTGATTAACGTGAGCGATTTTATTCATTGTGAATTTCAATAAGTATCGAATGGTGATGGATTTTTTTTTTTATTTTCATGATTGTTGCAAAAGAAAATCGGAACGCTTGATGAGGTTTTTCGATTGCGATTGTGAACAATATGAATCTGATGCTTAACATAAGATGTCTTTTGTCTCTAATTTGTTGAAATTATATGGTTCTACGTGCTCAACGTTTAGCTAGCAGGTTTATTGTGTGATTTATTTGATCTGAAATTAGGAGGATTTTTGCTTGCTAATAGTTTTAAATGCTTAAGAGCAATTACGGATTCTGGAATTCAGTGGCTGAGCCAGGATTTCTCTATAGAAACATTATATACATGTTCTATAAGAAAAAATAGTGGATATGAAAAGCATATATATATATATATATATTGTGTATATGCTCAACACCGAAACTTATGGTTCCTAGAATTTATGTGTTCATAATATATATATCGATAATAAGTAAAATGTCATTGTTTTAGAAAGTAAATTATATTATTTTGAGGGTATTTTTGTATTTTTATATATTTATATAAAAAATAGAAAAATACACACACATAAGGGATTTCAATTTAAAACACTATAGTTTTTAATATCTCTATTTCTATCATTTCAACTGAAGCCTCATATTTTTTTTTTAATTTCAATTGTTTATAAATATATTTGTTACATAATTCTGTTTTTCAACCGCATAATCTAGTTACTATTAAAGTGCTTTTAGCTATTCACGCTTAATTGTCTGGCTTAGTGATTAAGACATGATTCCTCACCGTAAATAGCAGAGTTTTGATCCCACCTTCCCCAAATCAAAAGTTTTTTTAGCCTATTTACTGACACTACAATCATATGAGTAAATCATTTTAGAAATTATTGTTTGTTTAGATTTTTCATTGTTAAAGAATGACAGAAGTTTAAATGTTGAACTTAGGGAAAACTTTTAACACTTTTTTAAAGATTCAATGAGTTGGCAAATTGCAAATAAGAATTGGATCTTTCGGGGGCTATTGATTTATTTTGGAAGATGTAAAATCTACATAACACCAGAGATATATATGTATATATGTTTCAAAATTTTAGCCCCTCTGCTTTCCATGTGACCCTGCTACTGCTGAAACCACTGCTTCTAATTTTGTAATAGGTCCCTTAACATCTTGTCATTACCATTCTCTATGCAATAAAATAAAACTTACTGCTCGGACTGCTTTTATTTCTCTCTGTCTATCTATCTCTATGTAACACTCACCGAAGCATGTTTTCTGGAAAGTTCTTTTTAACATTCAGTTTCATTTATGCAGTTGTGTTCACTATTTGGAGGAAAGATGTGTTTCTGTTTAGCTAGTTTAGCTTGCTATACCATATGATATAAATGATGACTATGTGGTGGTTTTCTTATGCATCTTTTATAATCTACCCCTTCCAGTTTTACCATTATCTGCTGCAATCTTGTTGTAAGAGAAGTTTATGTTACGATGACATACTTTTGATATGTTGATGTAACTGTTGCTTGATCTTTCAGGAAAATGGAGGAGCAGAAGCCTAAGGAACAGAAACCCAAAGCAAACGAGAATAAGCCAGTCATGACGGAGTAGTCATTGCTTTTGGTTTTAGGATTTAATATGCTTTAGAATGGAAGATGAGAGTATCAGATGATTTAAAATGCTATGATACTTGCTACGATAACTCTGTTTTTTGTGTGGATGTTTCAAATACCATGATTTTTGTTTTTTGACTCTGGTTTTCAAGCTTGTAATTTTCTGTTTTTTTATAAATTTCATTTCAGTATCAATAAAATTTCAGGTGAGCTTTGAGATTGGCAAAGGTGATACATGTCTGTGTTGCACACTTGCTTATTGATTTAATGCAAAATGCTTATATGCATATGGCATCAGACTCTTCATAAGTTAACCAACTCGGTTCGAGCTGTGCAGGGGCTGATATCTCGATACACACTTTGGAGCAGCTTGGTTCTTGTGTTCCAGCCAAAAAGCAACGCTCTCGAAGCCGTAAGGTTAGTTTAACGGATACAAAATAGATAGTATCATTATTACTTCAATAATTCAATTATTAAACAAATTATCTACGCATCTAATATGCAAATATTCTGCAGACTGAAAATCCTTAAATTTAGTTTTGGTCTGTCATAATTGTATTACTTGCATAATTAGTAAACTTTTTTCGGCTGATTGATGAACTTTTTTCTCTTGGAGTAAAGTCCTAAAGCTAATAGCCAAACCATTCACTTTGTGGGAGAAATATTGACAATTTATTGATAGTTGGTCATTGGGTCCCTGATTACTTTCATCATAACGCAGGAAGCCATTACGAGTTTTTATGACCAAAGTTGGCTTTTTTGGTAGTAGAGTCACTGAGTCAAATCTTGGTTAATTCGTTTGACCCTCTAAATTACGTTGCAATCAAGTCGAAGCTGGACCTAAATATTGGCAAGCTAGAGCTTGAGACACAACTTGAGCTCAATTAGGCTCATTCATACTTAAGCTATTTTGGTATATAATAAGGGTACAAATATAATTTCATAATATGAAAATATATTAAAACGAAAAGCTCAATTAAGTTTGTGAGCTGTTTGAATGGAGTATTATGGAGTTTGAATTTGGGTCAATTTGAATTCGGGTCAATTAAAGGATTGAGTTCAATTCGATAATTACTAAGGGCTTGTTTAGTAGTGTTTAAAAAAAATATTTTTGGCTTGAAAAACACTTTTGAAAGAAAAACTGTACTAAACAAGTTATTTTTTGTTGAATTTTTTGGCTTTTGAAAAGGATAAATTAAAATTTTTAGCTTTTTGTCTTTTAAAAGCACTTTTGGTGCTTAACTACTTTTTTATCTCTTTAATAATATAATACTTTTTTTTGCGCTGTTTAATTACAAATGTGTTAAAATCATTAATTAAAAATAAAAAAAGTATTTTTAAAATAATACAAATGTGTTAATATCTAATTACAAATATTTAATGGTTATATTTAAAATATAGTTTATATGTTTTGATTAAATTTTATTACTTAAAAATATTTATATTTCATATATTAAAATATTAACAAGTTATAGTAAATTATTTTTATATTCTTATTAAAGTATAATAATATTTACTAATTTGAACATTATTTAAATGTATAATTGTTACTTAATAATATCATGTCTAAAATGAATATTTTATTTTTCAAAAGTATTTTTTAAAAGCAATGCTAAATATTTAGTGTAATAACCAAACTTTGCCCGGGCCCTTTACTAAAACCCAAAATATTCGGGCCCAAATCAAAATAAAAAGGAAATGGCCCAATGTCAAGTGGCCTAAATGGCCCAAAAAAAATTAGAAGTTAGGTTTCTGGAACCCTAGCTCTTGCGCCGCAACCACCCACTGACCACTACCTGCTCCACCGTCGCTTTCCCACTTTCGCTTGCTCCCCATTACCTGCAAAGAAAGCCAACGCAACACCACAAGGAAAAAGATTGTAATTTTATTATTGTTATTTGGGCTATAAAGCCACAAAAAAACACGAGGTATTCAGGGACTTTTTTTCGGTCTCGTTTTTTCGATCAAGAGAATAGAATGCAAAACCTTTCAATCGAAAAACAGTTATAAACATCTAAGAACAAGGACTAATACGAGTTTACAGCAACGGAATCGAAGAGAGCAGGAAACAAAGTTTGAAGGTTTACTTCTATTTTATTTCTTTATCTGGAAACTATATACACAAACCCATTTTATTTATTTTTTTTAAACAGTTTATATATAATATTTAAAATAAAAAAAAGGAAAAAAATCTACCTTTTGCGAATTCTGGCCACCGCAGGCCGGCGGCAAGGCCCACGGTGGGCGCTGATTGGGGTTCGGCCATGGAGAGAGGAACTTGAGAGATTTTTGAAAATTTTTTTTTTGAAAAGAGGTGAAAATGATTTTTTTTTGAGGAGGATAGGTGGCTTTTATAGGGTACCAAAACGGCACCGTTTTGGGCTTGAGTCCCATAGCCAAAACGACGTCGTTTAGCATATGACCCGCGCGTACGACCCGACTCGGCCAGAGGATCCGCGTGTTTTGTTGGGAGGGGCTAATTGCACATTTAGCCCCTCCGCTATTTTACATTCTTGCAATTCAGTTTTTGTTTTTTTTTTTAATTTTCCCCGTTTCAACTTGGTCCTCATTCGAACGCTACATTTCAGAGTGTAGGATTATTTGCCATTTTGGTCCTTTTTGGTTGCGCGCATGTTACATTTTAGTCCCTACTCCCCTTTCTACTTTAATTTATTGCTATTTTAACCCCTTTAATTTTATTTTGATTCTAATTTAGCCTTTCCTCGTCTGTTTTTGTAGTTATACCGTTATTGTTGATGTCATTAACTTTATTATTATTATTATTATTATTATTATTATTATTATTATTATTATTACTACTATTACTATTACTACTATTATTATTATTATTATTATTATTATTATTATTACTACTACTACTACTACTACTATTACTACTATTATCATTATTATTGTTATTATTATTATTATTATTATTATTATTATTATTATTGTTGTTGTTGTTGTTGTTTTGGTTTTAATTTTCTTCGTTGCATTTTCAATATTTTTTAATTTTGTTTTCGTTGTGACATTTTTATGTTTATTCTCGTTTATGTCATTTCATGTAGATTGACAACTTTGGAACGCGTTTAAACATTTTTTATTTTTTTTATTTCATAAAAAAAGGGTGTCTCACAAAGGTAATATTCGTGAGTTTGGAAATTAGAAGAAATCATGCCCAATCGTGCTGGGTGTGACTTTTTGTTTGACCAAATGAACGGATATCCTTTCAAATTTTGTTTATATTTTTAAATAAGGTAATATTTGTGCGTTTAGGCATTCGAAAAGATCATGCCCAATCGTGCTGGGTGCGATTTTTTTTGTTTGACTAAACGAACGAATATTTTTTCAAATTTCAATACATGTGCTTGGAGAATCTTGAGGATGATCTTGAATTCGAGGGTTTAGATTACCTTGTCCAATCGGGCTGGATGAGATACTCTATTCCCTCGGAAAAAGGGAATCTCAATATCTAACTAAGCTGTTTAAAAACCAAAAAATAAAAATAAAATTTCAAAATCATTTCCAAATCATTTCAAACTTTTCGACATTAGGATATTGATTAATCAATTTGGTACCGATTTTGGGCGTTGCGAGGGTGTTAATCCTTCCTCGCACGTAATCGACTCCTGAACCTATTTTCTCGAATATTCGTAGACCAAAATCAGCGTTTCAGTAAACCGAAACGTTTTATTAAAACAAAGGTGATCCGATCACACCTAATAAAAGGTCGGTGGCGACTCCCATTTTTTATTTTCAAAACCCAATTTCGATTCCCGCCTTTTTCAAAAAAGAGGATGGTTTCGACAGCTTGGCGACTCCACTGGGGACCCAATAAGAGAGTCAGGCCATAGAATTGATATCGTTGTCTTTTTGTCAAAAATTTGGGAAAATTGTTTTGAAAAAAAAATCATGCTTCTTTTGATGCGTTTGTTGGTGTTATGATTGCAATAATGCTGAGTCTCTTAGGATATTTCTGCATTCATATTTGCATGACCGTTGTGGTCACACCCTAAGTAGGAGCGAGAAGCTATGCCTTCGTGAGGTTTTCACCTCTGCATGGGCTAGGGGACTGCTTTCGGGATACATCCATACCTATGTCTTCGTGAGGTTTTCACCTCCGCATGGCCATAGGGAAATGCATCCCCCTAAATCGAACTCAGTCCGTATGAGCCTATAATGGGTGAGGATCGATGAATCTGCTGGTTTGAGTACCTCGACTTTAGAACTGAAACACATATAGAGAGACTTAAGGGCCTACCCTAGCTAGAGCCATACCAATCCTTAGTGGTTACCTAGATGGGGTTTTGTTATTTGCTTTATATTTTATTTCGTAATACCAACTTGTCTGCTTTATTTTGGTGCATGTCATCCCATGATTTATAAGGTATCAATTCAGGATCAGTTTCCAAGTTAAGAAAGCTGGTTATGGAAAACGAATTTCTTGATAAAGTGGAAGACAATGCAGCTGTCTGCGTATGGTCAGAGCGAACGCAACTAGAAAAAGGGAATAGTTTAGCCGACGGGTATGTGTCAGAGCTGTGGGACTTTACACGCATCAACACTACGCAAAACGACTTCGGCAAGCTAAAGAAAATATGGAACCAGTAGGACGATAAGGCAAAACAGCTGTTCTATCACAGTTATGGTGATCTACCCTACTTGTTCGACATTAAGGTAGATAAGCATCTATTCCGAGCCATGACTCAGTTTTGGAACCCTGCTTACAGCTGTTTCACTTTCGGAAGAGTAGATTTAGTGCCCACTGTAGAAGAATATACAACCTTGCTTCACTGTCCAAAGGCCCAAGCTGACAAGGTTTATTTTAAGGCCGCCAACGCCTCTACCTTTGTAAAGAAGTTAATGAATATCACAGGGATGAATGAGCAGTGAGTCTCGGCCAGAATTCAAAAGAAAGGCGAGGGTAAATGCATACCTTGGGTAAGTTTGAAGGACTTGATCTTGACACACCCTGATGTAAAAAAGAAGATTGATGTCTTTGCCTTGTGTACTTATGGTTTGGTAATCTTTCCTAAGGCTCTAAGACATATAGATAAAGCAGTTACTGATCTATTCGATCGACTGGAGAAAGGGGTCACGCCTGTGCCTGCAATCTTAGCCGAAACGTTCAGATCTTTGAATGCATGTCGGAGAACGGGTGAAGGCAGGTTCATTGGATGTGCGCAGCTGCTATTGGCATGGTTCCATAGCCATTTCTAGAAGGTAGAGAAGGTGTCTTATCATGTGTTCTTTGAGAATCACTCTCCATTGAAGAAGATAGTAGCTACACTAAGAGAAGAAAACATATCCGGGGAAAGTTGGATGACACTCCTTCAGAATCTTCAAGAAGAAGACATTGAGTGGAAAGCTCCTTGGATGATTCCTAATGAAATCCTTTATCGATGTGGAAATTTTGACTGGGTTCCTTTGCTTGGAATTTGGGGAGCTGTCGGGTATGCTCCTTTGCTCGTACTGAGGCAATATGGGTCAAGACAATTTGTACCAACGACAAGTGGGCTTAGCCCAATGTGAATTTGCGTATAGTGGGGAAAGCTATAAGAAAAGGGCCAAAGAGATATCTAGCGCTTGGAATCAAGTTCATAGAATGAAGAGATTATCCGCGGGACCAATGACGACTCCAGAATATGATGGATGGAGGACTAGAAGAGTTAACGATAACATCCCCGAACAGAGCACAGAGGGTTCCCGACCTAGAGAGGAATGCTTACGAATGATCCCATCAGAGTTAAAAATCATAAAACAAGACTTCGAGAGACAGAATCTAGAGCTCGGAAAGAAGATAGAAAAGCTAGAAGAAGAAAAGATGTACTTGAAGCTAGATGTGGATGTCCAGAAGTCAGAAACAAAAAAAGTAAAAAAGGAAAAGAGAAAAGTCGAGGAAGATCGAGATAGCTTGAAGACCGAATACAAAAGGATGCGTCTACAAATGAAGAATGCTGGGTTGGGGAGGACCACTGAACAATGGCGACAAGAAGTCCAAGAAGAAAAGGCCAGAGCTGACTATTGGGAAAAGAAATTTCGAGAAATGCGAACGCAAAAAGAAACCTTAGCGAAAGACTTGGCAGAAAGCCTGAATGAAAGGATAGAATTAAAAGATAGAATAACTAAACTTGGGAAGACTCTCCATCATTATCAAAGCCGTAATGTTGCGATCGAGTTAAGGTCAAGCTTAAACAGGATCGAGGAGATGAAGAATAGGGTTGAGGAGTTAGAAGTAGCAATACACGGTTATGAACTTCGGATAGAACTTCTTAAAGCAAAGGAAGAGTGTGGGGAAGAAGAAATTCACCATTCTTATAATCAAATCAGAAGTCGGAATTACCTTATGAGTGAGGCCATAGTTCAGATCAGAGAGGTAGCTGATTACCTGCAAACTCTGGCAGCGCAGGCCGATGTACTAAGCGTGAAATATGAGCTGTAGCCTCATCATAATCAAGAGCTAATCTCTTTGCTTAGTAGAATCAAAGCTTTGGGCCTTAGGGCGACAGCATATTTGTAGTCCGGTTTATGTAAAGGGTTTTGTTTTCTAACAAAGCTTTCTGAAACGAAATTGAATCTGAATTGATGCCCTTTTCCTTACATTCATTCCATGCATTAGCATCGCATGCATTTACATCATGTCACATGCATAGAGAGAATCTAATAAACTGAAATCATAACAGTGAGGAAGAGAGAAAAAGGAAAGAGAATCTAGAGGCTGAACATCCGTACGGCACCCGCGCTAAAACAAAGAAGATGGATCAGATACTAGAGCAATTCCAGAAAAAGGTGCAATACCAGGTGCAAGCCCAGGTGCAAGAGCAGCTAGCCAAGATCCAGCAAGACATGATGGAGTCCCAGAGGAACATGATGTCTCAGATGGCTCAAATGACCCAACTGTTGAATGGACTTATGAAGAAAGGAAAAGGCCCCATGGCCATTACTGGAGGGGAGAATGAAGGTATTCCCTCAGGTTCTACCCTGCCGCATGTGCCTTTACAGCACGAAGAGTACCCCCAGAGGCCATCCGTCACGATTAGGCCTCAACGAGGACAAACTAATGTTGGATCCCCTATGAATTTCCAAGTGGGCTCAGGATCCAACCCGGGAGATGACCCTATTAACCCTATGGTACCGGATTTTGATATAATGGAGAAAGAAGGAATAAAAGTTGAACCCTCAAGGCAGATGGAAGATCGCTATAGGTGGTTGGAGGAGAAAGTCAAGGCGATAGAAAATGCTGAAGTTTGTTATAAAATTGATGTCAAGGAGCTAAGCCTGGTCCCAGACTTAGTGCTTCCGCCAAAGTTCAAGACTCCGGATTTCAAAAAATATAATGGGACTAGCTGCTCCGAAGCACACCTGAAGATGTTCTGTGACGAATGGCGGGACACGCAATAATGAAAAATTATTGATTCAATGCTTTCAGGATAGTCTGGTTGGGTCTGCGGCCAAATGGTACGATCGGCTCAGTAGTACCCAAATCAAGACATAGAAGGACCTGGCCCAGGCCTTTATGAAACATTACGACCACATAGCAGACATAGCCCCCGACAGAGTCACTGTCCAAACTATGGAGAAAAGGCCAAGCGAGAGCTTCAGGCAATATGCTCAACGATGGAGAGAGCTAGCAACGCAGGTTCAGCCGTCTCTTTTGGAGGAAGAAATAGCCACACTCTTCATCCATAATTTGAAAGCTCTTTTCATCAATCACATGTGGGGAGTTCTACGACAGATTTTTCAGAAATCGTGAGGTGTGGAGAAAGGATAGAACACGCAGTTAGGTGTGGTAAGATAGAAGCGTGAGAGGGTATTAGAAAGACGGTCCCAAAAAAAAGAGAGGGTGACGTGAATAACGTAAGTGCCCATGACAAGTTAGTCACTCTGAGTCAGCCCAGTACCGTAATTACCGACCGCCCAAGCTCACACAGACAGGAACCCAATATAAAGCCGAATGTGGAGAAACTCCAGTTCATTCCGATCTACATGACATACGGGCAACTGTACCAAAAATTATATGACACACATGTCGTTGCCCCTATTACCTACAGCCCCTACAGCCCCCATACCCTAAATGGTATGATGCAAATGCATAATGCGAGTACCATGCGAGGATTGTGGGACATTCAATAGAAAATTGTCTCGCCTTCAAGAAGTTGGTAGAAAAACTCATTCAAATGGGCGTCGTGAAAGTTAACGATACGGAACACCCGTTACCCAATCACGCTAATAATGGGGTAAACATGATAGGTGAGAATGTAGGAAAAAGGGTGAAAACGAACGTTGCAGAGATAAAAACTCCATTAAGATGGGTTTGGGAGTAAATGATGAACAGAGGCTTAATCACGCAAAGATCAAGAGAGGAGCTTGAAGGAGTGGGGAGGTACTGCGAGTTCCATGCCGAAATGGGTTATGATATTCAAGAATGCCTCAAGTTCAGGGACATAGTTCAAAGTTTCATGGATAACAAAGAAGTAGAATTTTATGAAGAGATTGGAGGACCAGAAGAAGGAGAGGTCCACGCGTCGGAAGAAGGATCATTAGGAGAACCTATGGGGGCAACCGCCATGCGGTGATTATATCACGACCAAGAACAGTTGAAACTGGAGTATCAATCACGCCGAATGTCATAAATCAAAAGCCTGTAGCTTCCCCTTATAGGGACAATAAAAAAGTCCCGTGGAGTTACGATTTTAAGGTAGTAATTCTGGGAAAAGAGAATCCAGTTAATGCTATGGACCAAGATGAGGGCTTTTTCACACGTAGTGGAAGGGTTATACCTCGAACACGAGGGCCGAACTGGTTAAAGGGAAATCTGTGATAACTGAGTAAAATGAAGAAGGGACGATGAGATTCGAAGCACTTGTCAATGTGCCCGTGACAGAGAACGAGGCAAAGGAGTTTTTAAAATTTCTTAAGCACAACGAGTACAGTGTTGTGGAGCAATTACACAAACAGCCAGCTCGCATATCGGTACTAGCCTTGCACATGAGCTCAGAAACCCATCGAAGCGCGTTAATGAAGGTATTAAATGAAACATACGTCGCGGGCGATATATCTGTCAGCAAGCTGGACCGTCTAGTGGGAAACATAAGCGCCGATAACTTTATTTTCTTCAATGATGATGAGATACCCCCGGGGGGTATGGGATTCACCAAGGCCCTACACATAATCACACACTGCAAGGGGTATATATTGCCCGGGGTGTTGGTAGATAACGGATCGGTCCTGAATGTATTACCTTTATCCACATTGAACAGGTTGCCTGTAGATAACTCGCACATGAAAACATGCCATAATGTTGTGAGAGCATTCGATGGTACGGAGAGAAGAGTCATGGGGAGAATCGATATACCTCTTCGGATCGGCCCAAATACGTACGAGGTGGACTTCTTAGTGATGGACATCAAACCTTCCTACATTTGCCTGTTAAGAAGACCCTGGATCCATTCAGCAGGGGCAATACCGTCATCACTGCACCAGAAGTTGAAATTGGTAACGGAAGAAAGGTTGATCACAATCAATACCGAAGAGGATATCATAGCATCCGTTACTAGTGACGCTCCGTACATTGGGGTAGACGAAGAAGCGATGGAATGTTCTTTCCGATCATTGGAATTTATCAACGCAACCTTCGTTGCCGAAGGCAGCAAGATCCCCATACCCAGAATATCCAAGTCTACGAAGATGGGCCTCCAGATGACAATTGGGAAGGGAGCCTTACCAGGGAAAGGACTCGGAAAATATCTTCAAGGAAGGGCTGAAGTACTGATGCAAAAAGAAAAACGAAACTGCTTTGGCTTAGGATTCAAGCCAGATGCAGAACAAAGGAGGAGAGAGGAGGAGAAAAGAAGGGAAAGAAGAAGGGCGCGCCTGGGCGAAAAAGAGATCAAATGGGAGCCAATGACTTTTCCTCATTTATCCAAAACATTTGTTTCAGGGGGAATCATATACCCTGGACAAGACATGGCGATAGAAGAATAAACAGAAGAAATGCGAAATGCTGGGAAACTTGAGCATCAATGCCGTATCCGAGGAAAGGGCTGAAGAAAGAAATTTATCTGGGATTCGCCCTTATGCTCTTGGAAGTGTTCTGAACAATTTGACCATGGAAGAGATTCCTGTAGCTTTTAGAATCAATTAAGAGTTATGTTCGAAACACACTCATTGCTCTAAGCCTGGGAGCAATGAGAAACCCTTTGTTGAATAGGCATATGTCTAAGCATCTTTATTCTAATAAAATGTATCTTTCGAGCAAATTTTTTTTTTTACTCTTTACATTTCATTCATAATCATTCACACAAATAGTCATTCTTAGATTATTTTGTTTTTGCATTTTTCTTTGTCCTTTCTAACAGGTCCCCAGATATCAATGATATGAGTGACACTGTTATTAGTTCAGAATCTCCTTTTGCACAAGATACGGGTATGGAAGGTACTTAAGATTTTAAAGATAACCAATACCGTAACGTATCTCTTGATTTGTTAAGGATGATAGAGCAAGATGAGAAACAAATCTTACCTCACGAAGAATCAGTGGAAGTTGTGAGTTTAGGAGATGGGAAAGAGTTGAAATTTGGGGCTAACATCACCGCGAAAACAAAACAAGACCTCATTGAGCTACTCCAAGAATTCAGGGACGTCTTCGCTTGGTCATACTAGGGCATGCCCGGGTTAAACGCGGATATAGTGGTACACCGGCTCCCCATAAAGGAGGAATGTAGATCCGTTCAACAGAAACTTCGAAGAATGAGGCCCGATGTTTTGTTAAAGATAAAGGAAGAAGTCAAGAAACAATTTGATGCCGGTTTCTTGCAAGTAGTTAAGTACTCAGAATGGGTAGCAAACATAGTGCCCGCCCCTAAGAAAGACGGAAAGGTACGAATGTGCGTGGACTATAGAGATTTGAACAAGGCCAGCCCAAAAGATAATTTTCCGTTGCCTCACATCGATACCTTAGTGGATAACACGGCAGGGTATTCACTTTTCTATTTCATCGACGGTTTCTCCGGGTACAATCAAATTAAGATGCACCCTGAGGACATGGAAAAAACCACATTCGTAATCATGTGGGGAACATTCTATTATAAGGTAATGTCGTTCGGACTAAAAAATGCGGGGGCAGCGTATCAAAGAGCCATGGTTACCCTCTTCCACGACATGATGCACAAGGAAATTGAAGTTTATGTGGACGACATGATTGCAAAATCCAGGACTGAGAAAGAGCATGTACAGGTCTTGAGGAAACTGTTCCTAAGGTTGAGAAAATTTCAACTGAAACTCAATCCAGCAAAATGTACCTTTGAGGCTAGGTCGAGAAAATTTTTAGGATTTGTATTCAGTGAAAAAGGAATTGAGGTTGATCCTGATAAAGTAAAAGCTATACAGGAGTTGTCTCCACCACGTACCCAAAAGGAAGTTCGAGGTTTCCTAGGAAGATTAAACTATATCGCTAGGTTCATCGCACAATTAACGGAGAAGTGTGACCCTATATTCCGTCTTCTTAGGAAACACAACTCAGGTGAATGGAATGAGAAGTGCCAGGGAGCTTTCGATAAGATCAAGCATTACTTGTCTGAACCCCCAGTACTGATGCCACCTTGCCCAGATAGGCCACTGATATTATATCTGTTAGTATTTGAAAATTCTATGGGATGTGTGCTAGGCCAACATGATGAGTCAGGAAGAAAGGAAAGAGCGATATACTATCTCAGTAAGAAGTTTACAGAATGCGAGACAAGATATTCGCCAATTGAGAAACTGTGTTGCGCTTTGATTTGGACGACCCGGAGACTGAGACAGTACATGCTATATCACACCACTTGGCTTATCTCAAAGCTAGATCCTCTCAAGTACATGATGGAATCGACTACGCTAAATGGAAGAATGGCCCGATGGCAGATTCTACTTTCCGAGTTCGATATAGTTTACATAAACCAGAAGGCTATAAAAAGAAGTGCAATAGCAGACTTTCTAGCCAGCAGAGCTTTAGAAGATTATGAGCCATTGGACTTCGATTTTCCAATGAAGACCTAATTTATGTGGCAATCACTGAAGAAGATGTCCAAAAGAAGGGCCTTCCTTGGAAACTAAACTTTGACGGAGCTTCAAACGCAGTAGGGAATGGAATTGGGGCAGTCCTAGTATCCCCAGATGGAGATCACTATCCTTTCACTAGCAAATTAGATTTTGATTGCACGAACAACATGGCCGAATACGAAGCATGCATCCTGGGTATCCGTGCAGCCATTGAACGCAAAATTAAAACGTTGGAGGTATACGACGGTTTTGCGCTAGTGATCTATCAACTGAAAGGTGAATGGGAAACGAGAGATCCCTAGCTAATCAGTTATCGAAGGCTAGTTTTGGAGTTAATTAAGGAGTTTGACAACGTCGCTTTCTGTTACCTCCCACGAGAAGAGAACCAGATGGCTGACGCCCTAGCTACCTTGGCTTCTATGATCAAAGTGAACAAGTAAGAAGAGGTAAAGCCTATGCAAATGAGCATTTATGAGGCTTCGGCACATTGCTACAACATCAGCGAAGAAGAAGAAAAAGATGATCACCCTTGGTATCACGATATATTACAATACGTGAAGAATCGTGAATACCCCGACCAAGCAACTGAGAATGATAAGAGGACGTTGAGAAGACTGGCCAGCGATTATGTCTTGGATGGAGAAATCCTATACAAGAGAAGGAAGAATCAGGTACTCTTAAGATGCGTGGATGCTGTTGAAACCAAGAGAATCCTCGAAGAAGTTCATGAGGGTGTCTGTGAGACACACGCAAATGGTTTTACAATGGCAAGACAGATCATGAGATTCGGGTATTATTGGTCTACTATAGAAGGGGATTGCATTAGCTATGCCAAGAAATGTCACAAATGTCAAATTTATGGAGATAAAGTTCATGTGCCTCTTTCACCTCTCCATGTCATGTCCTCTCCATGGCCTTTCTCTATATGGGGAATGGACGTCATTGGACCAATCTCACCAAAAGCTTCGAACGGGCATCGATTTATCTTTATGGTAATCGATTATTTCACCAAGTGGGTAGAAGTTACTTCGTATGCGAATGTTACGAAATCAGCGGTCAGCAAGTTCTTAAAGAAAGAAATCATATGCCGATATGGAATGCTTGAAAGGATCATATCTGACAATGCACTAAACTTGAACAATAGTACGAAAGCGGAGGTTTACAGCCGATTCAAGATCAAACATCACAACTTGTCACCGTATCGTCCAAAAATGAATGGTGCAGTCGAGGCAGCTAACAAGAATATCGAAAAAATCGTGGGAAAGATGACTGAGACTTACAGAGATTGGCACGAGAAGCTACCATTCGATCTCTATGCTTATCGAACTTCGGTCAGAACCTCTACTGGGGCAACTCCTTTCTTTTTGGTTTATGGAATGGAGGCAGTACTTCCAATCGAAGTTGAGATCCCTTCTCTTCGGGTCTTGTCTGAACTAAAGCTGGATGAAGCAGAATGGATTCAATCCCGGTATGATCAGCTAAACTTGATCGAGGAAAAAAGACTAAGAGCTATTCGTCATGGACAAATGTATCAAAAGCGAATGATACGGGCCTATAACAAAAAAGTTTGCCCTAGAGAATTCTATGAAGGAGACCTGGTCCTGAAAAGGATCCTTCTCATACAAAAGGACTTTAGAGGAAAATGGATGCCAAATTGGGAAGGACCTTATGTAGTAAAGAAAGCCTTTTCTGGTGGAGCACTAATTTTGACAGAGATGGATGGCAAAAGTTTACCGAATCTTGTGAACTCAGATACAGTCAAGAAATACTTCGCCTAAAAAAAACCACAAACCACAAACTGGAGAGGCCAAAGTGAAACCCGCAAAGGGCGCTTTGTGACCAAAGGGGTTTTGAATTGAAAACCCAAGAATGGGCGATTCAAATTTTGAAAGGGAGGTACGTAACGGTCTTGCTACAACCCGAATTAACAAGAGGAAGAGACGCCACGTCTTGGGGCATCAATGAAGTCTTCTAAGTCTACCCAACACCTATCAAGTATAAAAAGGATCCTCGAGAAAATTTGTGCAGAAAAGCTCATGCTATGATATCTGGACACTTATTCTTATCTTCTTCGTTTCATATTTTAGCAAAATTTGCCTTGTCAAAATATGATCTTTTGATCAGTTTATCCACTTTGAGCTTTAATCTTAATGTCCATGGTGATGACATTTTTCAAGCACTTTTCATTGAAATAACGATTAATGGACGATTAATATTTAAAATAAAGGAGTTTCGCATATTACTCTAAAAACTTCTAATTATTACGGGAACCTGATGTGAGGTCAATATTCAGAACTAACCAGGTTCATGGGGTAATCAAGACCCGAAATGGTAACCCCCGAAGGTATCAATCAAACAAGAAGGCAGGGTGATGCGTTACAAAGGGATCATTCTCATACATTCATGAAAATATCATTCACATCTAATTAGAAGCATTCTGATCATTGCATCCTAATCGTTGTAAAAAGACCAGTCTCATGGCATTCTGCATTCATGCAAATGTCGTCCATTATGCATCTAGATAGGAGCATTAGATTTATTTTGATCATAGCATCCTAATCATTTGGCATGAACACAAGCGTATAAAATCGAGTCTGCAGGATATGTCCCCTAGAGAACGATGAAGCAACACTAGCGAAGATCGTCTTATTGCCACCGATCAGTGGTGGAATGGGTTGAAGATTGTCTTATTGCCACCGACCAATGGTGGAATGGGTTGAAGATTGTCCTATTGCCACCGACCAGTGGTGGAATGGGTTGAAGATTGTCTTGTTGCCACCGACCAGTGGTGGAGTGGGTTGAAGATTATCCTGTTGCCACCGACCAGTAGTGGAATAGGTTGAAGATTATCCTATTGCCACTGACCAGTAGTGGAATAGGTTAAAGATTGTCCTATTGCCAGTAGTGGAATAGATTGAAGAGTGTCCTATTGCCCCGACCAGTAACAGTGGGATAGGCTAAAGATCGCAAATCTCTCTGAAGATATAACGGACAATAAAACGAATTGAGGCTACAGACCCTACCTCTCGAAAGTAGCAATGGAGTAGAGCGAAGCAACAAGTTACAGTGGAGTTTGAAGCTACCTGGCAAAGAAAAGCACCCGAAAAATCAATACTTGGCCTAGACCGGGCAAAATTGGTTCTTCTATTGTCTTTGCTCTATTCTCGTTTCACGACAATGAGCAAAGAGGGGCAGCTGTAATAACCAAATTTTGCCCTGGCCCTTTACTAAAACCCAAAATATCTGGGCCCAAGTCAAAATAAAAAGGAAATGGCCCAATGTCAAGTGGCCCAAATGGCCCAAAAAAAAAATTAGAAGCTAGGGTTTCTGGAACCCTAGCTCTTGCGCCGCAACCACCCACTGACCACTACTTGCTCCACCGCCGCTTCCCCACTTTCGCTTGCTCTCCATTACCTGCAAAGAAAGCCAACGCAACACTATAAGGAAAAAGATTGTAATTTTATTATTGTTATTTGGGCTATAAAGCCACAAAAAAACGAGGTATTCAGGGATTTTTTTTCGGTCTCCTTTTTCGATCAAGAGAATAGAATGCAAAAACTTTCAATCAAAAACAGTTATAAACATCTAAGAACAAGGACTAATACGAGTTTACAGCAACGGAATCGAAGAGAGCAGGAAACAAAGTTTGAAGGTTTACTTCTATTTTATTTCTTTATCTGGAAACTATATACACAAACCCATTTTATTTATTTTTTTAAACAGTTTATATATAATATTTAAAATAAAAAAAGAGGAAAAAATCTACCTTCACGCGGTGGTCGACGACGGTGGCCGGCGGCAAGGCCCACAGTGGGCGCTGATCGGGGTTCGGCCATGGAGAGAGGAACTTGAGAGATTTCTGAATTTTTTTTTTTTTGAAAAGAGGTGAAAATGATTTTTTTTGAGGAGGATAGGTGGCTTTTATGGGGTACCAAAACGGCACCGTTTTGGGCTTGAGTCCCATAGCCAAAACGACGTCGTTTAGCATACGACTCGCGCGTACGACCCGACTCGGCCAGAGGATCCGCGTGTTTTGTTGGGAGGGGCTAATTGCACATTTATCCCCTCCGCTATTTTACATTCTTGCAATCGAGTTCTTGTTTTTTTTTTAATTTTCCCCCTTTAATTTTCCCCGTTTCAACTTGGTCCTCATTCGAACGCTACGTTTCAGAGTGTAGGATTATTTGTCATTTTGGTCCTCTTTGGTTGCGCGCATGTTACATTTTAGTCTCTACTCCCCTTTCTACTTTAATTTATTGCTATTTTAACCCCTTTAATTTTATTTTGATTCTGATTTAGCCTTTCCTCGTCTGTTTTTGTAATTATACCGTTATTGTTGATGTCATTAACTACTTTATTATTATTATTATTATTATATTATTATTATTACTATCATTATTATTATTATTATTATTATTATTATTATTACTACTACTACTATTACTACTACTATTATTATTATTATTATTATTATTATTATTATTATTATTATTATCATTATTATTGTTTTGGTTTTAATTTTCTTCGTTGCATTTTCAATATTTTTTTGATTTTGTTTTCGTTGTGACATTTTTATGTTTATTCTCTTTTATGTCATTTCATGTAGATTGACAACTTTGGAACGTATTTAAACATTTTTTATTTTTTTTTATTTCATAAAAAAGGGTGTCTCACAAAGGTAATATTCGTGAGTTTGGAAATTGGAAGAAATCATGCCCAATCGTGCTGGGTGTGACTTTTTGTTTGACCAAATGAACGGATATCCATTCAAATTTTGTTCATATTTTTAAATAAGATAATATTTGTGCGTTTAGGAATTCGAAAAGATCATGCCCAATCGTGCTGGGTGCGATTTTTTTTTGTTTGACTAAACGAACGAATATCTTTTCAAATTTCAATACATGTGCTTGGAGAATCTTGAGGATGATCTTGAATTCGAGGTTTAGATTACCTTGTCCAATCGTGCTGGATGAGATACTCTATTCCTTCGGAACAAGGGAATCTCAATATCTAACTAAGCTGTTTAAAAACCAAAAAATAAAAATAAAATTTCAAAATCATTTCAAACTTTTCGACATTAGGATATTGATAAATCAATTTGGTACCGATTTTGGGCGTTGCGAGGGTGTTAATCCTTCCTCGCACGTAATCGACTCCTGAACCTATTTTCTCGAATATTCGTAGACCAAAAGCACCGTTTTAGTAAACCGAAACGTTTTATTAAAACAAAGGTGATCCGATCACACCTAATAAAAGGTCGGTGGCGACTCCTGTTTTTTATTTTCAAAACCCAAGTTCGATTCCTGCCTTTTTCAAAAAAAAGGATGGTTTCGACACTTAGATCTTAAATTAAGCTTTTCAAAAATACTTATTTAAAAGTACTTTTTCACGATACCTTTTAAAAATATTTTTCAAAAGAATTATTAAATTAACCCTAAATTGAATTTAATTTTTCAAGTTAGAATAGTTGATGAGCACCTGTGTTCGATTTACACTTGAACCCTGAACCCTAAATAGGTGGATGAAATTTGTATGTTCAATGTTTAAGTTCAGCTAGTTTCTAAATAAACAATGCGTGGTGAATGTAGGGCAGACATTTACCATAATGGGAGGTGAATTTTGACCCGAACTTGAAAGTTGATGCTATAAATTTGAATTGATTTTAATGCTTGAATTTGTCCAAGTGGATTCAAATTGATTTAAATTAAGAAAAACTTGAATTCAAAATTAATTTGAATTCAAATTTACTTGAAATTATTGGAACTCGAAATAAATTAGAATTGTAATGATTTAGTTTGAAAAATTCAAGCTTCAAATTTTAGTAATTTGAATTCAAAATATCATGACTCGAATTTGAATGACTTGATGTCAAACTTACTCAAATTTAAAATTATCTAAATCTTAAATGATTTAAGTTCGAAGTTAATTTAAAATTAAAACAACATGAACAATCAAATTTTGAATATTTTGAAATTTGAATTAATTCAATCCCATCCATCTAAATATAATAATAGATAGTATTCAGGGTGAAGAAAGGGATAGGCAAGGGTTTGACTCTTTTTCATTACTCTTTTAAAATGAAAAATTTTGCTTTGATTCAAAATTTATAAAATTTTAAATTGATATATATATATATATTATTATTTGACTTATTTTAAAATATTAGAATTTTAATTTAATTATTTTAAAAATCATAAAAATATAAATCAAAATTATATTTTTAATTATCCTAAAAATATGTAATTATATAAACTCGATCTTTCTAAAAACTATTTCTAATTTCGCAAATACTGACGCCATGACAGTCAAAAAGCTGTCCCCAGCCCTTAGTAAACTTTCTACTCTAACAAGATGAGAAAAAAGAAAATTCTTTCTTTTTTCCGAAGCAATCTTTTTTTCTTCTTCACTTTACCTTTTTCACAAAAGGTAAGACAGACAACCCCCTCCCCCCATTGTTGTTTTTTATAGATTAACAAATAATGAAAGATTTTCGCAGTCAAACGTGGGGAAAAGAAAAAGCTTGTAAAAAAGAAATCATATTTACAATAAAAGGACCTCAGAGAAAGAGATAAATAAAGCCAAACAAGGGACAACTACAGACATTTGGGTCCATTAATAAGGTTAATGCATGGGGCATGCACTCGAGTGTTCATTATTGCCTTACCATGTGAATGCTTGAACTTGTAAAAATTATACATTTTGTTCTAACCATAATATAATTATTGTTTCTTTTAATGTATTTGTATGAGCTTGAAAGGCTTAAATATTATTATTCTCTAAGATAGTTTTAATAAAAAGGGTTAATTTTGTATGTTAAATTTGGTATATGGATTATACATAATGTGGCTCCCAAAAAATTTGTTTGTGTGGTTAATGGAAAAAAATATAGATACTAATTGGGGGAAAATAAAAACTCAGATAACAAATTGAATATTGAAGTCAAATTTAGATGTTTACATGGGATAAAAAAATTCAAATACTAATTGAATGTTGAAGCAAAATTCGAATATCAAATTCGGACAAAAAAATTGAAACCAAATATAAGTACCAAATATTATATTAACCCTAACAAAAATGATTTTAGAATTTTGTTATATATCCCTAGTTCAGAACCTCTCTTGGTCATTTAAGAAATCCGTTTGGTCAATTTCATTAACCATTGCCAACACCTCGTAGGATTATTTTTGGAAAGACCACGTTGGAGGGCCAAATTTTTATTCTCAACCAAATTTTTATTCTCACTTCACCATCTAAGCAAGATGGAATGGTACAAATCGAAAGATATTTAAATAAGTGACAAGTGCAGAAAACCCACAATTGTTCAATTTTTAAACTCCCGACGATAGACACCTATCCTAATGAGCATAAAAACCTTTCTAGTGATTGGATGGAGATTGAAGACCCCTTTCCTAGCTCTCAAAGATGTGTCGAATCTAATAGATATTAATTTTTTGTTGTACTGATATAACAAAATTAATAACTTCTACGTTATGATATTTAAGGTTCAAACGTCGTCAAGCCTTACGTATAGTTGTAAAAGGCAATTATTGGTGGAATTAGTTGGTTCATGTGTTATGAAAGCTGTTGTTGCTCGTTCCATGTCCTGTTATAATAGAACTGTTTCTTTACTTGGGCTATCGAATTGAGCTTTGAATAGGTTTTGTTTGTGTTGAGTTCGATCCATTTGAATGAGGCAAATTTGACAAAGTTAGAAGTATGGGTCGACTAAGATGCTAAGACTCATAATCGAATTACTTGAAGTGATTGGATAAGCATGAAAGTCTTATTATTAAAATGTTATTTTTTAGAGATACATTAATATATTCAAGGGATTTTTAGAGTAGTCATTTATGAAAAAAATTTTGTGTGATAAATACTCAGGATAATTAATGAGATAATTTTGGCTTTTAAATATGAGTTTAAAGCCTATCAAAACACTGTTAATTAACTAGTTGAAGAGACCTATAAATAGGTCGTTTTGTGCTACACATCAAGAGAAATTTTTGAAGTGTCTTTGTTGATAGCTTTATTGTGTTTATTGATTGTATTATGAGATATTTGGGTGAGTGATTTGTGACAATTGGGGTCAGTATTGAGGTTACAATTACTTTTTTGTGTAAGAATAGATTGAACTTAAGTCAATAAATAATTCAGACGACTGTTTTTTTATATTTTATTTTTTTCGCTATTTATTTTTGTTTTAACTATGATTATAACGAATGCTAAATAAAATTAATTTTTCATATCAATAAACTAATTATTTTTTCAACGTGAAATCATAATTCCATGTGGACTTTGTTTGATTTCCTTTCAAAAACTTTGATGACATCAAATTTAGATGTAATTTCAATGGAATGAGATAAATTAACCTAACCATAATAATTTCCAATCTCCCACAAGAAATTAAAGACATTAATTTTCGATAGATTTTTTTTTAAGGTGCAACGGCATAAATAAAAATTGGGTAAAGTAAACAAATTGTTTTTAAGAATCATAGATAAATAAATAAAAGATTTTTGGGAGGTAAAGTACAGTTATGATTTCCTAAAAATTAAAGGAATTATTAGTGAATTTTTGATTTTTGGAGAGTAAAGTTCATTGTTTCCCTCCTCCCTCGGCTCCTAAACACAATCAATTAAGACAATTACTAAATTGAATAACAATTTAACAAATAACTTAATCAAAACAAATCTGAAAAAGAATCTACTCATTTTAACAAAATAGACTCAATTTAAAAATCTCAAAATTATCATAATTTTAATCTCACTATTTTTTTTAAAATTCTTGGTAGATATATCCATTTCCAAGTATATACAAGAAATCATAGCTGATTAGAACTAGAAAAGGAAAAGTAAAAAAGAAAAAAAGTTGGCGGTGGTTATAGACGACGAGACATGCATTGAAGAAAAAAAGTTTCCAAAGTAGCTTTCGTTTCTTATCAATGATACTTAAATCTCAGTCAAATTACAATTTTGATACTTCTATTATGTTCTTACTTCCATATCTATACTTTAATTTGATATAATTCATTTCTCTATTTTTATAACATCATGAGTTAATTCAAATATTTAATATAGTTGATGATTTCAATCATAAGAAAAACTTATTCCAACATTTTAACTGGATTAGTAAAAGATCAAATAAGGATTAAATTCCTAATTTGAACATATTATAGGGACTAAAACCAAATTTGAACCTTAAATATCTACTCTCATCTCCTCCCTGTATTCACGCCGCTCTCATTTCTCAAATTTTCATGCACTTAAAAACTTTGCTTTGTGTTTCATTGCCAATTTGCTTAACTACTTCAAGTTCATCAAACAAAAGGAATTTCTTTTTTCTAAGTCACTAGAGCTATTAGTTCTTTGATTTTTCTTTTTGCTCATTAAAAAAAATGTCTGAATTTTCTTTGGCTTCAACAACTGTTGTGAAGAAGAAAACCCAGTTTTCAAGCCTTTTGCTTTCTAATTTCATGTTATTTTGCTCTTTAATTCTTTCACACCCTCTTTATTTCTCTTATTTCATCTTCTTCTCCCCTTATTTATTCAAGATTTTCTCTTTTCTTTCGCCTCTCTTTGTTACCACTTCCCTTTTGGTTATTGCATTTTTGACAGTATTAAGGTCTGAAGTAGTTGATGGTGAAAGTGATGATGGCTTTGGATGCTTGGAAGAGCTTGAAGCGTATAAGATCGTGTTTGAAACGTCGACCATTGTTGACATTAGAGAAAACCCAGACAAAGTTTCTGGGGTGGAACCCGTTGTTGGCTGTTTACAAGGTGTTGAACTTGAAGAAGCTTCGGTTCAGAGGGTTGAAACATTGACGAGTGGTGAATTCACGGAAACTGTTCGAGTAAATGCCACAGTGAAGATCTTAGAAGAGTTTTTGCGTCAGAAAGATGATGGGGTGGTTGAAATTTTGTCGTCTAAAAGCGTGGAGGCCAACAATGATGAAGGATCCAATCCCAAGATTACAATGAATGCTGATAATGGTGAGGAGTTTGAAGCCAAAGCAATGGTGAATTCCCCTATAGTGAAAGCTAATTATGGAGATAATGAAATGAACTTTGGGAATTTGGGTTCAATGAGGAAAGAAAAGGAGTGGAAGAGAACATTGGCATGTAAGCTTTTCGAGGAGAGACACAACGCGGTGGCGGCTGCTGCGACGACGGAAAATGAAGGTGGTGAAGGGATGGATTTACTATGGGAAACATATGAAAGTTCTGATACCAATAAATCAAAGCTGAAAAGCTTTGGCTCGAAGAAAGGAAAGAAAGGCGCCAATTACGAGGAAGACGACGACGACGATGACTACGACGACGACTCGGCCGGTAAACTGTGTTGTTTGCAAGCTCTCAAGTTCTCAACGGGGAAGATGAATTTAGGATTGGGGATGGGAAGGCCTAATTTTGTTAAAATTTCAAGGGCGTTCAAAGGGTTTGGGTGGTTGCACCATGTTGGTAGCACTAAGCATGGCAAGAAAGGGTATTATTGAACTATAGATTATAGGTTTATTTTTATATATATCATATGTGCTTGATGAGATGTATTTTTCTTAGAATTACAAGTAAATATATATGTCTGTTATTTAATTTCAATTGAAAATCTGAAGGATTCTTTTTCTTCTGATTTCTTCCAATCCTTTATGGGGGTTGTGATTAGTGAGAGTGTGAGACAAAACTATTGATAAAAGTTTGCAGCTGCTGGAGGCTGCGTGAGAGACCACAAGCGAGAGTGGATTACGGGTATTGTGTGATATTTGGATAATTATTCAGTTTTGGAGACAGAACTCTAGGGGATTTTAGATCGATTGAATCTTATGATAAATAAAAGTTTTCAGAAAATCCTTATTCAAACTGATAGTATTGGAGCTATTAAAGCTATCATGAAAGATGATACGGGAATCTCCAATTCTACCATTATTAGAAGAATCCATCATATGCTTAAAAGGTTGGAGCAGTGAAAAATTCAGCATGTTCCTAGAGCAAATAATTTAATTGTTGATAGCTTGATTAAGATTATTTGTATTAAAAGTATAGGTTTAAGAATGTTTGAGGACCCTCCTTTGAGGATCTAGTTTGTATTGTTTCTTCTTCTTTCACCAAAAAAAATAAATTAAATAATTAAGTATTAAAGGTTAAACTTATCATTATACCTATTCTTTTAATTATGTAAAAAATAGATAATTTCATACTAGAATTGGATCATCCTTCATCGTTCATACAATATAATTTTTTCAAATAAAATTATGAGACCCAATCAACTGAAGGGGATAATATTGGCTCCTCCTTCTTCTTCTTCACATGGTTGAGTTTATAATGTCAAAAGCAGCATAATGGAATTTTATATGATCAGCGAGAGACAGTCGAATGGAAGTTTCACCTAAACCATCATCCATCATTTGTCCTTGGGTTTGCTGCTCTCTGGAGCATCCAAGGCATGCCCAACACTTCATCATTTTTATCCTTTTCTTTACCTTAATCTTAATTTTATTATTATCGAATTTCAATATTCAATAATTATCATTATTTAAATTATATATTTATTAGTTGATTAAATTTTAATTTAATTGATATTATTGTTGTAATAAAATGGTTACAATAATTTAAATCATTCACCCATTTTGGGCTCTTGACATAAGTCCATATGTGGTCTGGACTAATTGTTTGCAAACAAGTAAATTGGATTGCCGGCTATGACCTTGGAAACATTGATTTTAATAAATTTACATGAGTTTTTTTAGTTATTCTCTTAATTCGAATAAAATGTAATTAAATTCAGTATATATAAGTTAATGATCAAAGTCTATATAGATAAAATTTATAATGGGATCTCGAAAAACAAGTAATCTGTTGGGCTTTTATCCTCTCTTTTTTTTGTTCATTAGAGTTTTTATTAGTTGATACTTTTAGTTATCTTGGTAGGAATTTTGATATCTTTATTTCCGTCTCAGTAAATAGTTTTTTTTTTTCACAAGGAATCGTGATGCCTTTCTATGGAATTGCAGACTTCTTTATTAGTTTTTATTTGTGGTGCACGATTTTTTGGAATGTAGGCAGTGGTTATGATCGATTCGATATAAAGGAGGGAATACTATGCATTGTTCGTTGGGGGTTTTTCTGGAAAAAATCGTCACATCTTCCTACGATTTCTTATGAAAGATATTCAATCCATCAGAATAGAAGTTAAAGCAGATATTTGTGCGAAATTGTCTTTGATTTAGGATTTGTCTTTCAATTTTATCAAAAATTTCGATGGATTCATAAAATGAAAGCAAAGTATTTGAACAAGCGAAGTCATGATGGAAACTAGATAGTTTAAAGGTATTTGGGCTAATCTCTTACGGCATATAGGTTATTTATTGAAAAGAATGTTATTGAGCAAGTTTCATACAATTTTGCCTATTCAAACACTCAAAATTGCTCTGCACTATGAATCTAATAAAATTTCTAGTGAAGTCAAAATATAAGAGCCTAATAAGAGACAATACCAAACTCGTTGAATGTCCGATCCATCACACCCAATAACAACTAGTTGGAAAAAGTGATAACGGATTTCTTCCCCAAGCATTTGACTGAGTTTGAACCTTGAAATTATCATTATTATGAGGACTCTACTTGAATATCACTCTTAACCCAAACACTCAATGAAGATATTTCTGGTTATAAAAAAAATGAAATTCATATACTTGGGTTAATTGTCTAAGAAATAGATCCATCATTTAAAGACGTGGGTCTCAAAACTTAAAATCCAAACTTAACTAATTTAATTAATCTAATAGGAAAATCCAATGTATAAATACTAACTCATGGAATGTTTATAATGCTACTGTTTTTCTATATAATAAATAAAATATAAAAGCTAAAAAAACTAAATTTAAAACCGAAAAAAATCAAATCTTGGAAAAAAAAAGAGTTAAATTATTTCAAATCAAATCAAATTGTTAAAGTGGCCTCTTGCATTATCTGCATTATCAATAACAGTTATGAAGCCAATATCCCTCTTCTCTATGACTGCCAACAGCATCAGTTTCCACCACTTTATAACGAGCGATAGCCACCTCTGGAGGACCAGGAAGACTTTCTGCCACATCCTTACCTATCTCTTTAGCATTTGAAGAATCTTCTGTAAGCTTTGACATCAATTCAACGTTCTCCTCCTCCATATTCATATCTATATCTTTAGCACTCGGAGTATCTTCTATACGCTTTGATATCAATTCGATGCTCCACTCCATATTACGACCCATCTCTTTAGGACTTGTAGAATCTTCTATAAGCTTTGGTAACAATTCAATGTTCATCTCCATAGTCTTACCCATCTCTTTAGCACTTGTAGAATCTTCTATAAGATATGGTATTGGTAGCAATTCAGTGTTCACCTCCATATTCATACCCATCCTGTTGGCAACTGCAGAACCATCTAAAAGCTTTGGTAGCAATTCAACGCCCATCTCAGAATTATAAGATACAGGAGATTCTGACAACTGCACCAAGAGTGGAAGCTCGGCATAACTTGGTTGAACATTCAATGGAGCCATTGTATAAAACATACCATGATAAGGAAAGCTGGGAGCAGTAGGATTTTCTAGCTTCAAACGCTTCGGCAAAGGTTGCATGGCTTCTGAACTACCATATCTTGGCTGGCTAGAGTCTCCACTACCAGTAACTCTTAGAAGACCTCCTTTCACATGTTCAAAGAACAGTGTTGCAAATGTCACATCTAGCATCATGACAGCCGTCATAATGGGATGCAAGTGAGAAGAATTTGGTGCATCTACAGGCATATCGACAGCAGACAGTCGAATGCAAATAGTTCGCAAAATAAGCCGGAGCATCATTCCCCGAAAATGCCGCTGAATTCTTGTACTGGATATAAGCAAGTAAAACCTTCCGTTGGATAGCTCGATTCAACCGATTGTTAGCATCTGCCTGCGGTTCTTGTAAAGAAAGCGGAGGAAGATAACCATGACTCGCAGCTTGTTCATTTACGGGACAAAATGATTGATTCTGTCCGGCGAAAGGAAATATAGCAGCAGCCACAGATGGGTCATAATATGTTGAATTTGACACCCTCGATCCATGCTGAAAGCGAGAAAATTTTATTAGGGGCGGAAATTAAATTGAAATTTTTACGCCATTAAAAATATAATTTTACTATTTTAATAGCTTTTATTTTTTATAATTTTTAAAGAATTAAATTAAATTTTTATCATTTTTAAGAGAGGTCAAAGTACAATTTTAACTTTACTAATTTAAAATTTTAAAAATTTTAAAGAGCTATGAAAAATTTTCTATTTCAGGGAGAGGCGGTTTCACCCCTATCTCGATCCCACGTGAAGCCATGTATTAGGAACCTCTCACCCCCAACTAGCAACCCTAGTTGGAGGACTCTTTGTTCCCAATCAGAATTCTACGCAAGTGAATATTATCAAGAGTAATTAAATATTCATTCAGTTTATTACAAATTGGTAATTAGATGTGAATGAAAATATCAGAAACCCCAATCAACTTAAAGTGCAAAAAAAATTGCACAAAATCTCAAAATGTCATTTAGGGTTTCAAATGGTGGTGGAGTACAAACGAAAATCGAAAATTAAATATGAAAGTGAAGTAAATAACTTAAAATTTCATTACTCAAGTAGAAATTTCCAAGTTAAGTTTAGTGTTTTGAAGATTATCTTGTCTACGAGGGAAGGAAAAAATATGAGGCAAGTTGAATTAAATTTATTTAGTTTATAATTTTATACTAAAATTTGGATTCATATTTTTTTCATTTAATATTTATTTATACTGTTTTTTATGATGTCACTTTTCTAATTATAATTTTTTGAATAAACAATGTTTATATAATTAAATAATAATGTAAATGTTTTTTTAATAGTTTAATATGTTTATATTTGCTAATATGTGATTAAATAAAAAAATTTATATCTAATAATTTCGTGAAATGAAGTTTATACTTAATAGTTAAAAAGTGTCATCATTTTCCTTTTTGTAAAAGAGTAATGGAGAGGATCTCAACCCGTAAAAGAAATCAAATTTTTTGTAACGGTAGTCGTCGAATAATTTAAATTATTGGTTTCGATTCTAATTAAATTAATTATTTAAAAGTCATAAAAATTAAAAAATAGAGAAGATTAATTCAATCATTTTTTAGTCCAACTTAACTGGTTTCAAACAATTCATTTAAAATTTGATTCAAATATATATTGATCAGTTCATCCTGTTACAAGTATATATTAGATTTATAGTATATAAAATTTTATTAAAGGGATAAATCTCAAAACTATACATTAACTTTGGTCTAATGTGTAATTTTATATATGAAATTTTGATTTGATCCAATTAGAATTCTACACGAGTGAATATTATCAAAAGTATCAGATATTCATTCATTTAGGTTATCACAAATTAATAATTAGATGAAATCGAAAACAACAAAATCCCCAATCAACTTAAAGTACAAAAAAATTTACACGAAACCCCAAAAACACCATTTAAAACTTCAAATGGTAGTGGAGTAAGCAGCGATAAGAAAAAATTTACTCCTCAACTAAATAACCACAAAGAGAGAAAGTTACAAGCAGCAAGAACAAAAATAAAAAATCAAATATGAAAGTGAAGCAGATTATTCAAAATCTCATTACTCAAGTAAAAATCTTGTAACACCCTGGTTTTAGGGGTTATGCATTTAGTGCATAACTCAAGTGATGATAGGCTTATTGTGGGCTTGGACGAGTTTTTAGGGGTTTGGAGAACCCTAGAAGGTAAGAGAGGCCTTAGGAAATTTTTGGTTTTTAGTGTTAAAAAGGGGAATTGGGCTAGGAAGGCCTTAAGAATAATTTTCGGCAATTTTGGACATAAGAAAGGCTTTGGTGAAGTGGCTTCCAGGCGCTACTTAAAGGTTTGGGGTATGGCGCCCAACAAGGGCCTGGGTTCGAGGCTCGGCAGCAACAAGTGGCATTTTATTTTGGGTGTTAGCGCTAAGAAGGAAGGGGCTGAGTTAAGGGCGGTTTAAAGGATTTTTTTTGTGGGCGTAAGTGGACAAGGAAGTCGGGTTGGTGGAGTGGCTTGGGGCGCCACTTGAGTGTCTTGGCAAAGGGGCTCAAGTTCGAGCCATGAGGGAAACACCTGGTGAGTTTTATTTTTGTTTTGGGCGCTAAGGCAAGGGTGAGCCAAGGAAGGAGGCTTAAAAAGAATATGGGGGGAGTTATGACACAAGGAGAACAGCAGCGGAGTGGCGTGGGAGAGCGCTATCTGCAGCAAGGATTCCAGCAGGTCGTGGGTTCGAGGTGTGAAGGCAGCATAAGGGGTTGTTTTATTTTGTTTATTTTGCAGCAGTTTGAAGAGGCAGTGGACGACACATGGGGTCTTCAATTGGGATAAGGATTAGCTTAAATTGTTTTGATTTTGAATTCGGCTGGTGTGGGGGTTAGATATTTTATTTTTTTTTATTATTTTGTATTTTAATTGAAGACGTGATAGTGTATAAGGGTGGTTGTTATTTTATTTATTTTGAACGGTTGGCAAAGAGGAAAGTTAGGAGGTTGACTAGTTCAAGCTAGTTTGATTTAGTGGCTAGGAGTGATCTTGGGAAATGGCCGGCTTTGGTAGGTGATAAGTGGGGTGTGCCGAATGTCTTTGGCATTTTGGTGTTTCGGCCAGCAATGTGTAGTGTTCCTAAGCCGATTTCTTGTCGTTTTGCTCCTAGTTGAATATTCAAGAAAGCTCTCTCATTTTTTTTTCTTTCTTGAAACCAAAACCTCAAGCAATCTACACTTGCCGAAATTAGTCTTGTTTTCTCTTAATTTTTATTAGTAGCCGAATGCTCCTTGGGTTCTCAAACTTTTATTTCTTTTTGGCTTTCTTTTATTTCTTTTTCACCTTTAGCCGAACCTTCCCTCCCACCTCTAATCTTCCATGCCGATTTCTTCTTTCTCTTGAAGCACATTTCTCTTGATTCAACCCTCTAAGGCCCTAGCCGAATCTCCTCTACTCTTGGTGTGCCGAAATTCCCTCCTCCTTTTGGTTTTCTTCGTGGCCGATTATTAAGTGTGGTGTGGATCACTTTGGGCTTCGTTTCCAATCGTTGGAGAAGGTAAGTAGGCAAGGCCGAATGCCTTATGTTCTGTCCTCTGTTCTCTGTCGACTTCTACAAGGGTAAGAGTTGATTTCGGCATTTGTTTGGAAGTGTGTTAATCGATTGTTTTGGAACCGTTTTGTTATAGGGTCTTCGGGATTTCAAAGCAGTCAAGCGAAGCCTTTTATCTTTGGTAATCAGTTAGTAAGTGGTGGTAAGGATTGGTTTTTAACAGTCTATTCTTTAGTATTTGATTAAGCCGAAGGCTATTATTATTGGTTGGTTGTCGATTGTAGGGAAGCAGAAACACTTGGTGGGTGTTGGCTAATATTCAAAGGACGTGTAGGTAAGGTCTCGGGTTTCAAGTGTTGACCCTTTGGGTATATTGTGGGTTGGCCGAATGGCCTTGGTTCTGATGTTCATGTTTGGCCGATTATAGGAGCAAGGTTATCGAGGTGATCGAGGGTCTGAGATTGGTTCTTTGGTTAAGGCTTGCGTTTTAGCAGGTGTGTACATACACACTTCTTTATTAATGATTGTGCTAAATATGTTGTGTGTTAATTGGGTCTATGTAGAGGTGGATTTAATACCATAAAGGTATAAGTGAGGCTTCAAGTAAGTCCTTGTCGTTATGAGTTTCTTTATGCTTATGAAAGCATGACATATTTGGTATTTGTGCTTATAATATATGGTTCATGATAGATCCGGTGTATGTCATTAATTAAACCTATTGGCATGATTTTTGTATATGCATATCATTGACTGATGTGGGTTGACGAGTGGAGGGGGAAGTGATATTCGTGTCGACGGACACCAGTGGTTTGGTACCACATTTTGTGACTTTGGGTCACCAGAGGTTTGGCACCTCCAGAGGTTTGGCACCTCATAGCGTCTCGTCCCCGTGGCTTCGCACCACAGTGGGTTGGCCCCACAGATGATATTATGGGATTGACGCCAGTGATTTGGTATCACACGATGGGTTGGCCCCATCACTCGATTATTCGTGACTTCGGTCACCAGTGATTTGGTATCACATTCGTGTCTTTGGGACACCAGAGGTTTGGCACCTCATAGCGACTTGTCCCTGTGGTTAACACCACCGTGGGTTGGCCCCACTTTTGAGATACGGGATCATTGCCAGTGATTTGGTATCACAGCGTGGGTTGGCCCCACAGATGGATTATTCGTGACTTTGGTCACCAGTGGTTTGGCACCACCAGTGGTTTGGTACCACACGGGGTAGAGAAAGGTGTTGCGGAGGGCTAGGTTGGGTGCATATTAAATTTAATGCATGTTAAGCTTGATTATGCTTTGTGTATGATGTTGTACTAAACCGGGAAAAAGGGTTACACACTGAGTCTTGGTGACTCACCTTTTTCCTTTAACATTTTCAGGTGACGCGTAAAGTTGGACCGGGTTCGGAGAGGACAAGGTGGCCCATGCAGATGAAGATATTTTGATTATTTTATGCACTTCCGATATTAAGTATTTTGTTTAAATATTGGGTTGTAATAAGGGCCTTATTTTATTACTTTGGTACTATCTTAATTATGGCTTGATGAAATTGAATTACTATTTGAAAATGAATTTATTTTAGTAACTGTTTTATTTAAAAGACATACACTAAAGTTTTAATTCAGACATTTTATAACTACAAAGTGTTACTTGAATTTTAAATGGACATGGTTTTCAAAAGGTTAACAATTTTCATGGTTTATTCTAAAGTCACAAAAAGATTTTCAACCGTCTTTCCGCAGTGACATAACCAGATTCGGTCGTAGTGAATGGGCCGGGTTTGGGGTTGTTACAAATCTTCAAGTTAAGTTTAGTGTTTTGAAGATTACCTTGTTTAATATGAGGGAAAGAAATACGAGAAATTTACGTAGTTTATGGTTTTATATTAAAATTTGGGGTGATATTTTTTCATTTAATATTTATTTATATTATTTTTATGAGATTACTTCTGTAATTATAATTTTTTGAATAAATAACTTTTATATAGTTAAATAATAATGTAAATGTAAATGTTTTTATAGTTTAATATGTTTATATTTGTTGCTTTCAAAAAAAAATGTTTACATTTGTTAATATGCAATTAAACAACAATTTTATATTTAATAATTTCGAAAAAATAGTTTATATTTAATAATTAAAAATGGTCAATCATTTCTTATTTGGTAAAAGAGTAATGAAGAGAATCTCAATTTGTAAAAGAAATCAAGTTTTTTGTAATAGTAATCGTTGAATCGTTTAAGTTATTGGTTTCGGTTCAATTGATCGGTCTGTTTCTAATTAAATTAATTATTTAAAAGCCATAAATTTTTTTTTTTAAAAAAAGAGAAAATTAATTCAATCGATTTTAGTCTAACTTAACTAGTTCTGAATGGTTCATTTAATCAATTTTTAAGGCTTTGTTCATTGTCTTCACTGTCAAAGAAATAAAAAGGGAAATCTTTCAGAGTAACAAAGGGGAAGTTCTTTTCACTGTCGAAGAAAATAGTCCATTATATTCTAATTTTATATTTTTTTATGATTTAGTCCCTAAAAACCAAATTTTTACTATTCTACAATTTAATTCCTCGAAAACAAATTTTCTTATTCTACGATTTATTCCTAAACCTCGTTTTGTACAATTTTGCAAAATAGTCCATTTTCTAAAATTTCCAAATTTTATAATTTAGTCCTTACAACTAAAAGGGTCAAATTTTCCAAAAATTAGTCATTGATTTTTGAATAGTTAAACTTTCATATTCTATTTTTTCAAAATTGTAAATTCTCAAATAATGTAAATTAGTCCTAAAACTCAAGTTTTGAAATCTTTACAATTTAACCCCCTATAGTTTCAAACTTTACTATTTTACGCTAAACTTTCCAAAATTTCATATTTCATAATCATATAATTTAGTTACTACATCAATGTTAATTCGAAAATTTACAAATTTTACAATTTGGTCCTTACTTCAAATTTTATCAAATTAAATAATTTTTCAACTTGATCATCCAAATAATATTCAAAATAAATATTTACCACTTTCAACTTAATTAAACATAATATAAATTTATATTCCTAATGTACGAAATTAATAATTAAGCTTAATTAAGTAAATTAAGATTAATTAAAACTAAAGCATGATCAATTAAAATATAAATAAGTTTTATGAAGTAAACTCAACTAAACAATGACAAGATAATAAAATCTCAAATGTATGTTTGTTTCATTGAAAACAACTTTTATAAAATATTTTCAAGAAATCTATCAAATAACAGAAAATATTTTACACAAATTCATCCAAACACTAAAAAATATTATTAGCTTTTCTAGAAAAGTAATTCATTTTTCAAAAATCATTTTTCGGAAACCATTTTCAATAAAACAAACGAAGCCTAAGTATCTATATTTTTTTACTAGAGCTCATGCGTCAAATATTTATTGGGCCACATGATGCCATTCAATATATTTACCAACTTGAATATTAAAACCAAATTCAAATACCAAATTGAGACAAAAAACTCAAGTACCAAATTAAAAATTGAAGTTAATTTAGATATTATATAGTATATTAAACACTTCTAAAATTATCAATCGATATTTTAAAATGGGAAAAAGACCTCTTTAGTTCCTCTTAATTTTAACATTGAGTAAATTAGTCCCTCTCAAAAAAATCGGAGTAATTTAATACCTATCAATTTCAAAAGTAAGCATATAAAGTCAATTAATCACAATATTAATGTTTTTTTGGTCAATTTTAGGCAATTTTAATTGGTATAAAAATAAATTAAACCCTCAAAGTTTATTAATTCTATCTATTTATATATTTGGAACTAAAGTTATATATATATATATATATATTGTTTTTTATTTGCTTAGATGTTTTAAGGTTTATGCATTCCTACCTAATATATATTTTAAAATCAAGACCAAATTAGTAAGATATATAAATATTAAGAGCTTAATTCGTTATTATATCTAATAAAATTATATATAATTAATGAAAAACATGAATTATGATTATTAATTGTTTACATTCAAAATTTAAAGAAATTAAATTGTTTTGATTTTTTTGAAATGAACTAATTTATTTAATATCAAAATTAAGAGGGACCGCATACGTGTTTTCACCATTTTAAAATTAACTACGGTCGCAGAGCGTAGCCCATAGGAAATGTCGGTGCCAAGTGTGGATGCAAATCTAAAACAGCTTCTACACAATTGGACTGCACTATTATTATGTTTGATTTCTTCTTCTGCTTCTTCTTTTAAACAAATTAGTATTTAATTAAAGTCTCACAATATATGTATTTTCCACTAGACCACTTTTTTTTTCTTTCTAAATTCAAGTTGTTCTTAATTTTCAAAAATATGTGGTTTCTCAAATTTGACTATCATCTTTAATTAATATAGTATACATTCATTTTTGTCATCAAATGTTAATAAAAAATATTATTATATCTATATTTATACTGTTATTAAAATTAATATTTGAATTGATATTACAAATTCATCGGGTAGCAATTTAGTTATGAACAAATTAAAAAAACTATTCATTTTATGAAGTAAATTATATTATTATGATGATATTCTTTTAATATTTTTATATAAAATTAATAAAAAATTATGTATGATAAAAAATAATATAATTTTTAAAATTTAAAATTTTCAATTCCAATCCATTTGATTCTTATATATATTAATAATATTTTTGTCACCCAAATATAATAATTACTTTTAGGATATACTAATATTGCAATATAATATTTAGTGAAACGTTTGGTTTGGTTAGGCAATATCTGTTAGTAGCAAATTGGGTTTTCAATGGTTTATTTATTTATAAATTACAATAAATGTTATATCTTACAAATGAAAGACATTTGATTTGTTATGTATAAATTGTTTTTTTTCTATGGGTTTATTTATTTATAAATTATAATCCACAATGTTACAAACAAACATGTCCAAAAATGTAATTATGTTTGAAACATACTTACTTTGTCATTTAATGAAGTTGCTTTGTCTCAAAGATTTTTGATTTTTAATGTCAAAATCCAACTCTTCCAAGTTAAATATTAATAATACACTCTCATTCACAACTAATCCAACAATCTTATTCATAGCAAAAAGAAAAAAAAAGGTCAAATTTTGGATTTAGTCCCTCTATCATTTTTAAATATTATATTTAATTTTTATATTCTAATTTCACATAATTTAATTCTTTAACTAATTCAAATATTTAATGCTGTTAATTATTTTGATTAAAATATTAATATGAATTTTTCTTAAAAATATTATTGCTAACAAAATAAAATTATACGGACAACTATATTAAAGATTAATACGATATGAAATGAATGAATATTTTATTTCTTTAAATGTCTACAAAATTTTATATTTATATATGAAACACAATTAAAATTTCATATATATATATATATATATATCTATAATTACAACATATCGTAATTTGTATATTAAAATAAAATTTCTTTTTTATTTTAATGGGGATACGTTGCGAATGTGATTTTGAGCAAAACAAAATCAATAGTTTTCTACCACAACACATGCCTATGGATTTATTGCTCCAATAATAAATGTATTTTGATTTAATTCCATTTGGTGCCCATGGTGTGGGCCATGATAATAAAAAAGAGAAGAAATAAAGTAGTTTTTAGTTGTTTATGTTTGAAAATATTTTTAAAAATTAATCTTTGAATTTTTTTATTAGTCTTGACTTTCTTATTTCAATTATTAAATTTATGTTTCGTTAAAGTGTGATGACATATTATGAAATTTTAAAAAAGATTATATAAATTCTTAAAAATGTTTAAAAAAATTTAAAAGTTATTTAAGTGATAATATAACGCAATTTTAAAATGTCATGTTATTATAAATCCAAAATCATGGATCAAACTAAAAATACTGTTAAAATTAGGGATAAACTTGAAAACAATTCAGGACCAAGGTAGCAAATATTGTTAAAGTTCGGGACTAAATGTTACCAAGATAAAATGGGAGCGTTCACACAGGATCCCGCGTTGCCGCCAAATTCCAAGTGGCACCCAGCTAGCTTACCTTATCACCGACAATAACGAAATCAAAGCCGTCGATCTCCGTAAACCCACACCCCTTATCATAATCTCTCTACCATCAGAAAGCGAAAGTCTCCCAAGCTTAGAACCCAAAATCCAACAAAAACAAAAATCAGTGAGTGAAGAGAGAGTGGCGCTTGTGTTTTGGCATCATCTTTCCATTGTTTTTAATCGTTTGACGCGTCGGTGATTGATCGGAAAGATGGCGATTCACCGTACAGCAAGAAACGGCGGCGGCGTCGGAGGAGCAGTGGCGACGATCGGAGGTTTTGGATTTACAGTTAGATTATTGGCTTCTGCAATTACGGTTGCAATCTGTTTCTTCTTTGCTCTTTCTTTCTTCTTCACTTACCACTCTCACTCTCCTCACCTTCAAACAAACCTTGTAAGTTCTAACTAACTTTCTCTTTATTTTAACTGAAAATTAAATTAAACTCTTTTTTCGACTCATTATTGTTTTTTAAAGATGAATTAAAGAAGGAAAGTATACGGTGATTGATGTAACGGTTTCGTTTCTTTTGTGTTTTCTAGGGTTTCTCAACTGATTCCTATGGAATCGGATCCACGAGGAGGTCCGTTTTGGCACTTAAATCGGATCCGCTCAAGCCTCGACTGGATCAGATCCGGAAACAAGCCGACGATCACCGTTCTCTTGTCCTCGCATACGCGTCTTACGCTCGGAAATTGAAGCTTGAAAACTCGAAGCTCGTTAGGGTTTTCGCCGATCTATCGCGGAATTACTCGGATCTCATTAACAAACCATCTTTTCGGGCTCTGTTTGAAACTGATTCACTGTCCATCGATGAGTCGGTGCTCCGGCAATTCGAGAAAGAAGTGAAAGAGCGAATCAAGGCTACGCGCCAAATGATTTCGGAAGCCAAGGAATCTTTTGATAACCAACTCAAGATCCAGAAATTAAAAGATACGATCTTCGCTGTCAACGAGCAGCTGACAAAAGCGAAAAAGCAAGGTGCGTTTTCCAGCCTCATCGCGGCCAAATCAATCCCTAAAAGCTTACATTGTTTGGCAATGAGGTTGATGGAGGAACGTATCGCACATCCAGAGAAGTATACCGATGAAGGGAAGCCAACTCCTCCTGAGTTTGAGGACCCTAAGCTTTATCATTATGCGATTTTTTCGGATAACGTACTTGCAGCATCAGTGGTGGTGAATTCCGCCACGAAGAACGCGAAAGAGCCCTGGAAACACGTTTTCCATGTAGTGACTGATAAGATGAATCTTGGAGCAATGCAGGTTATGTTCAAATTGAAAGATTACAATGGAGCACACATTGAAGTTAAAGCAGTTGAGGATTATAAGTTTTTGAATTCATCTTATGTCCCAGTGTTGAGACAGTTAGAATCCGCGAATTTGCAGAAGTTTTACTTCGAGAACACGCTCGAAAATGCCACAAAAGATACTACTAACATGAAGTTTAGGAACCCAAAGTATTTGTCAATTTTGAATCACTTGAGGTTTTATTTACCAGAGATGTATCCCACACTGCATAGGATACTGTTTTTGGACGATGATATTGTTGTGCAAAAGGATTTGACAGGGTTATGGAAGATTGATATGGATGGGAAAGTGAATGGGGCGGTGGAGACTTGCTTTGGATCTTTCCATAGGTATGCCCAGTATATGAATTTCTCGCATCCTTTGATCAAACAGAAGTTTAATCCCAAGGCGTGTGCTTGGGCTTATGGGATGAATTTCTTCGATTTGGACGCTTGGAGGAGGGAAAAATGTACTGAGGAATATCATTACTGGCAGAATCTGGTACGCTTTCATTGCCACTCTCTTGTTGTTTGATTGATTTATTATGCCTTGCTTGTTCTACTTTTGGTGCTTGATTTATGCCATTGGGTGATGCAACCTTTTTTAGGTAGTATAGCTTGATTGTCCTGTTTCAAAGCTTAGAGCATTTTAATTAAGGGTTAATTACAGCGAATGTCCTCTAACTTTGGTCCAGATTCTAAATCGGTATGGAACTCCAAAACATTGAGTGAGTTCTTTAAGCATCATACTGTTCAGGTTCTTACATCATTCTAGTAGTCAATTTAGAAGTTAAATATGCTAAAATAAAATATAATATAGAGCATATTTAAACACATGGATTAAATTTTAAACACAGACAACTTGAATATGACATTGAACAAAAAGAAAGAGTCCTAAAGTTTAATGTCATTGTATGGTTTTTCAGCATGTTTGATCGTTATACATGCAATGGGTATATATGCGTTTAAATTTTGATTTACGTGTTTTTAATATGTTTCACGTAAACGTAAGATCCGAGCTAGAATTCAACGTACGAGTTGACACTTAGGCGAATAGAAGGATTTGATTAAAACTGACGTTTTGAGAACTCAATTGGAATATTTTGCAAGATTGGGATTCGTTTAGAATATGGGTCGAAGTTTGGTGAAGTTTGGTGCAATTAACACTAATTGAGAATGCAACTGTGGAATTGGAAATGCTAGAACTAGATGTTCTTTGGGTATTTTCTTGGATTATGTTCTTTATGGCTGCCTGTCATCATTATTCAGCATTTCTAGTTCAGTTATCGATAATCGATGAATTAACTTGATTTTGCAGAATGAAAACCGGACCTTGTGGAAATTAGGAACATTGCCTCCCGGTTTAATCACATTTTATTCCACGACGAAACCACTAGACAAGTCTTGGCATGTACTTGGACTCGGTTATAACCCAAGCATTAGCATGGACGAGATCAGCAATGCCGCGGTGGTGCACTTCAACGGGAACATGAAACCATGGCTCGATATCGCCATGAACCAGTTCAAACCTCTTTGGACCAAATACGTGGACTATGATCTGGAGTTTGTACAGGCCTGCAATTTCGGTGTTTAAATAAAACATCATCATTGAAGGTTCTGCACTGGTAAATGCTGCAAAATCTAATTTTTTTTACTGCAAGAGTTTCCATCATACCATCTGCATTATTTTTTTTCTTACACGTTAAAATTCAAGTGTCTCTAATTCTGCGTGGAAGAAAATTAGCATCATTATTCTTAGTATAGAATACTTTTTCATTTTTAGAATTTCTTGGTTTATAAATTATTCTGCAAATGTTGAAATTATCCTGCAATGATAAAAAATGATGAAGAGAGTTATTTGTTCATAGTTGTCAGAAAAACAGAATGTGAGATGTTCTTGATTGTGAGGGTTCTTATATTTTGGTATATTTATCTCAGAAAATTTTAAATTCTAATCTCATATGAGTTGAACACGATATTAATTCAAACTAAAATAACTCAAAAATTTTAAAATTTAAGTTACCCAAAGTTATTTCATCTCATTTAATTGAAAAAGAAAAGAATAAACTAAACTTATGTTTGGATAAAGGAAAAGAGAAGAAAGATTAAGTAATATAATATTGTTTGGGTTTTTAAAATTAATAAAGATTAAAATATGTTTGAGGGAAATGTTTTTATTTTTTAGGTAAATATGTTGATTTTGGAGGAAGAAATAAAAAACGGGTTCTGTAAGACACGTTTTTTCATTGGCGTGACACATTTTTTGATTTTTTTGACACGAATTTTTTTGGTCAGATGATTAAATATTAGTTGTTTTGTTCTTGAGTCTCGAGTTTGATTTCTCTCTTATTCACAATTGTATTTTTATTTCATGTTGTTTTAAGCTTTGCTTTTATTTTTAATTATTATTTTTAACACATTAGTTTCTTTGGTTAGATGGTTAAATAATAATAATTTTATTTTTAAGTCTCAAATTCGATTTCTTTTCTAAGCACATTTGTATTTTTTATTTCATATTGTTTGAAGTTTTTTTATTAATGTTTTTAATTAATAAATATATTATTTTTAGGTTTTTTTTAATTCATCTTTTTAATTAATAACTCTTTTATTTATAAAATAAAATAATTATTGTCAAATATAATAATATTTATTTTTCAATTCATATAATGAGTAAATTTTAGTATTATATATTTTGTATGTGTATTTAAATATTTCACGTATAAATGTAATGATATTGAAATAATTAATTAAATATTTTACATATAAAATATTTGAAATATCATACCGACAATGTAGATGAAAAAAAAATTAAAATATTTTACATATAAAAACAATAATGATATTTGAAATAATTATTTGATTTTATAATAATAAAAATCATCAACCATAGGTGGAGAAAATAAATATGTGATATATAATATATTATATATAAATAAGAAATAATTAGATGTTTTTAAAAAATAAAATATATTTAACATATAATAAATATCAATTTTACTAAAAAGTAATTTTATTATTATATATTTATAATAATTATTTGATTTTATAAATAAAAGAGTTATTAATTAAAAAGATGAATTGAAAATAACAAAAATTTAAAACAATATATTTATTAATTAAAATAAAAAAGTAAAACAACATGAAGTAGAAATTACAATGTGCTTAAAAAAAGACTCAAATTTGGGATTCGAAGATTTTTTATTATTTAACCATCTAACCAGAAAAACTAATGTGTAAAAAATAGTAATTAAAAATAAAAGTAAAGCATGAAATAACATGAAATAAAAGTACCTACATGTGCAGGAGAGGGGTCTTGAGACTTAATGACAAAATAATTAACATTTAATCATCTAACCAAATAAGCTGATGTGTTAAAAAAGTCAGAAAGAACATTTACTCGACTGAGGTGGCTAAAAGTGTGCCCTGTAGGACGTGTTTTTAGGATACATGTAACACCTCTAACACCTTTCCATTGTCGGATTAGGGTCACAGGTATATCTAACACTTCAAATAATTCATCAATCATAATTACACATATATATTAACTCTTAACAATATAATATACAGAGGCAGGTCCCAACAATCAAATACTATCGTGCTAAAATATTATACAATCAAATAACTAATCATGCTATGCAATGCTAAATTTGGTCTTCCACTGTTTACACTCTTATCACTATTTATATATTGCTAAGCTTAATCTTCCATTGTCTACACTCTTATCACTATTTATCCATTCTTGATACATACAAGACTATTCCAATTATTAGCATCAAAGTATTAGTCCATACTCCGACTATTATTATCTTTTTAATTTATAATCGATGATGTTAGTAGAATGCATTAAATATAAGTTTGCTAATCCATTCTAATTCAGAGTAGAAGTTACTTTTACAGCTCCTATTTCGAGTTTATGGAACCCTAAAAATAGTTTCAAAATAGGTAGAGACTAATTCGGAACAATTCTGGAAGTTTAGGGTCATTTTTGAAATTTCCTAAAACTAGGGGACATGCTCCCATATGGCCAGGCTGTGTGGAATGCCCCAGGCCGTGTGTCTCTCAAAGTTGGGGCACACGGCCGTGTCCTTGCCTTTGTAATTCACTGACTTGAGACACGCCCATGTCTCAGACTGTGTCTTTGCCTGTGTGTGACACACGCCCGTGTGGCCAGGCTATGTGCACCTAAAAGTACCTTAAAACTCAAGTTTACCATTTCCTATTTATTTGGACTCTAAGCAACCCATTTACCAATTGTTTAACCTATTCAAAAACACAATTAAACATGTTCAAAATACACCTAATTCATCACCTAATATGCCTAACCAATGTACCCTCATTGGTACCACATTTTATATCCTCAAATACATCCACAACATATCAAACATTCAAGACTTTCATTCGTATCACATTTACCATATTGGAACTAACTTTCAACTTCTAAAGTTACCAAATTTGAAGCTAAGCACATACCAAGCATTATGCTAAGCTACCAAACTTTAAACTATCACATACCAAACTATAAACTAGGCTAACGTACCAACATAGCCTCAACCACAACCATATACACATTTAACCATCATTTCACTAGCAATTAAGATAACAACACCTTATAAACAATATCAACAAAAGACTCCCTAGGTACATGCAATTACAAAATGTATCACCACACTTGAGCTCGAGATTTGTTGCTTGATGCTGAGTCGGCGATAAATCGAAAAGTACCTAGCCTGCGCACGGAAAACAAAACCGCACGTTGAGCATAACTCAATGATATTTCTATAATTCGAATAATATAAACTTGATATAAATATTTAAAAATTCAAAATGCAACAAGTAAGCTATGTTCATGTGTTTCAATTCAATAGTATAATTTTTGCTCATTCATTATTCACATCTACTAAGATTTTCACATGTTCAAACATATATTAATGGCATTTCATATATCATTTGCATATTACAACTTATGCAATGGCATGATTCATCTCTTTTGTTCAATACGTGAATTCTTTTCAAGTTCCACACTAATCGCTGAAATCAGAGCTTTAAAATTTATAATGAACGTGATCGAACCTGGAAACTAACTCTGACAATGATTAAAGGCAAGTGTACCTATCGAACAGTAGTATAGCTTAGGCAAGACCGGATTGTCAAACCCAAAGGAACTAAAAGTACTAATACTAACTTCCTTTTTATTATTTAGCCTTAAAAATATAGTGAAATTGCTTTAATCTAATATTAACGACTACTAAGCTAAAGACACAAGACAAAAAGAATGAATTGGAAAATAACTTGAAGAAAAACTCAGTTGATTACGATGATACCCTCAGGAAGAATCCACCTAGACTTCACTTGTTATCTAACACTGAACCATATGATTTCGTTACTTAGCTTGATCCGTAGGACTCCCTAACCTATATTAAACCCTCTCTCGAGGCGAATAACGTCTAACCCTAGGTTAATTAGTGAAACTCTCGTTCGCTTATAATAACCCCTTAGAATAGCAGTAAATCGATCTGTGGATTCCCATATTAGGTTTCACCCTAATCTGGCAAAATCTCGTAACCCTATCTCTAGGCGTTCGATCAACTCCGCTTAATTATGCTAGATCTACTCTTAGGCAGGGTCTATTCCTCCTCCACCTAAGCACATCAGATTTGGATTAAGCAACATAATTAAGAACAAACTAAGTAATTATCATATAACTCAGAAATCAAATAACAAGATTCATCTAAGTTTCATCCCCTTCAGGTATCTGAAGGATTTAATTCATGACAAATAAAGAAAACATCTCAAGAGAAAAGATGTAACACCCTTAATATCTATCATTTAAACTGTCATATTCGAATGTACCATAGATAAAGTTACACTATCATAGTACATTTAAAACTTAAATAATATATCACAAATCTATATTACCAACTTCACATGAAAGAAATTTTAATCAAATAACAAAAGTACTATTCATTTGGTCATTAAGTTATAATAACCACACATGCACATGCTTATAATTGCATTACCGAAACAAGTTATCAAATACTAATGCCAAATATACACATATGGCAAAAACCTTCTTAACCGAATCTAAGGTACATCAAATTCAATACCAACTATCCAAAGTATTCACCCATTTCATTAACCATATCTCTAATAATCAACATAGTCAATTATATCTTACGAATGACCAAAAACATATATGTACATCATGTAATTTACTTCCATATTAACAAATACCATAACCGACTCCACAAGTATCCATAACATTAAGATTTAGACATGACCGAATATGTATGCTAATTCATCACGTTTCATAAGACCATAAAAGTGATATGTTCCAAAGACACTTCATATTTAATAACATCAAACCAACTCGTTCATTTTCTTTTAAAACCTGCTTAAGCCGAACCTATAATGCAACCATACATATATGATTAAACAAAACAAAAATCAAGTCAACCAAAGTCATAGGAATTTTGCCATTTTCGCATGGCATTTGAATATATAAATACATTCGCCAAAATATCGTTTGAGTCCACTCAAAAGTGATTTAGCCTATACATGCCATAGTTTTTAAGTTCATTCTAAAAAAAAAGGGGTACCAAAATAGTTGATAGTATGCTTGACTTCGATAGGAATTTTCGGGCTTGAGCTTTGACTTCAAAAAAAAACACCTATGGTACATTATAGTAAACACACTATGTAAGCTATTATAGCTTAGTAAGTTATAAGCAAAGAGGTAGTATATCTAAATACAAGCAATTTAATAGTTTCTAATTAACTTAACATAAACACGGATTAGATTGCAACATCCATACACATAATATATCATCATTAATCAACATCATACCTATTTGGTCACCAAATAAATCCAAATATTCACATATTAAATCTCCATACCAAAATAGCTTACCCAATTTACATCAAGAATGAACTATCGTATAACATATACATACCTGACACTCTCATTTACCTCCACTAAGTGTTTTCGTCTTTTAGGAAAATCTGAAAACCCGTACACGTAGTACAAGCCCGTAACGTATCGCTCACATAGAGCCGTTACTTAACATTTCCGCACACACAGTGCCAGCTTCTCGTAACGTATCGCTCACATAGAGCCGTTACTTAACATTTCTGCACGCACAGTGCCAGCTTCCCCGTAACGTATCACTCACATAGAGCCGTTACTTAACATTTATGCACACACAGTGCCAGCTTCCCGTAACGTATAGCTCACATAGAGCCGTTACTTAACATTTACGCACACACAGTGCCAGCTTCTCGTAACGTATCACTCACATAGAGCCGTTACTTAACCTTTCCCGCACACAGTGCTCATTATCAAACCTCCACTTAAACATAACATATAAATTCACATATTATAAATATGATCATACATAATTACACATATTCAACCCAAATCTCTCTCTTTCTATTATTTACCCTTATATTCGGCGTTACTCAATTAAACACATATTGACTTATTGAATCACCACCATTACACATTTCATACTCCACAATTAACTACTACTAAATCTGTAGTTATTTATCCAATCCAAACTTATCAAAATTTCATACCTAAGACACACATACATTCGGCTAACACAATTATTTAATCTATAATCTATCACATTGGTAACATTTATATACCATTACAATTCACCCAACCAAGAGATTGGTACAAATAATTACATATCCTTAGTACTTTCACATTCGGCAATCAATTTAAAAACCACCATATCCATTCGATAATCAATACTTAAGACAGAATTTCATTTAAAAAAATGTACATTTCAATTTAATACTTATTCATTTAAAACCAATTGCTTATAAACTTACTTGGTAGTTGAGGAGCTAGAATTTTTTCGGCTACTCGATTAATTTAGCTTTCCCTCTATCCGATTCTGGTTCTTTTCGTCCTTGATCTAAAACAAATTTCGAAAAGAGCCTATTTAAATAACATTACATTCATTTTCAGATCAAAACACCTAATTGAACAATTCTTCTAATTTACCATTCACAAATTGCATTTTTTTTTACAATTTAATACAATCTTTCACTCATTCAAAATATGACAATTCACACATTGAGCTAAGACCGAATGTTTCTCAGTTTCATTCAAGCCCTCAAATACCATTCAATTTAACTATAACACATAATTATATAATTTACCAATTTACCCCTAGAATTTATAATTTTTTTCAATTTAGTCCCCAAAGCATAAAATACAAAATACATGAAATTTGGATTAATTTCTCAAGGGCCGAATTTTCCTCATCTTTATCCAAGTCTATACAAACTATTTATTTTGAATTTCATACCCTCTACTTTTTATTTTTATTTTTATTTTTACAATATAAACACCCTACTTCAATTCATCTAAATTTCTTACTTAAAACATGTTAAAATCAAACATATACTAAACATTCTTTCATTCAAACACCACAAATCAAAAGCACTCATCCATGGCCGAATCTAGCATATGCTTCAAATTCAAAATTTCCTACATGGGTTTGATAGGACTCAAAATAAGGAATTCAAAAATGTAAAAATCTTTCAAAAACCATGCTCAATACTAACCTTAAAGTGACATGCAAATGGCCGAATGAAGGAAAGCTTGAGTTCTTTTTTTCTTTCTCCTTGGTTCGTGAGGATGATGAAGAAAATGGGAGAAATAAACATGTTTTCTTTTTATCATCTTTGTGTAATATTTTCATCCACTATCTATTAAAGTAACATATAAAATATACTATTATAAAAATAAGCCATGATGCATGCCGTCCATTACCATTAAAATATAGGTCAATTTGCAACTTTAATTCCAATCAAAAGAAATCCCATTCAATTTAACCCTAAATTCCACAATAGCTATTATTTCCATACTTATTCAACTTAATCCTTTACTTAAAATTAGTCACTCAATCACACAATTTAATCTACGATATATTTAATATGCATAACCATATAACATAAACATCAAATTAATAACAATAAAAAAATATTTTCTAATTTGAATTCGTGGTTTCGAAACCACCGTTCCGATTAGGATCGTAATTGGGCTGTTACAAAAGATAAAACAAAACATAAGAAATCCCTAAAACCCCCCGAAGGAATTGAAGGAGAAATCCGCCATCTTGAGTATAATTCCGGCTTCTTGGGATGGATCAACTGGCTATCTTCGAGAAATTCCCTAAACTTTGACCTTTCCGGCTTGGCTCTTTGGCCTAGCTTTCAACCCCTCTCAAAGGTGGCACTTAGGGGATATATATATATATAGGCTCTTGGAATGCGATTCTTTCTCCCTAAGTATCCTTTTCTGACTGAAATTGCTCTTTCCAGCGACAGAGGCACGGACATGGCACAAGCCCCTGTGGATCGACTTTAGACTGTGTTCGGATTTCTAACTTGAGGCACGACCGTGTGAGGCGGGGTTGAGGCCGTGCTCTAGGTGATCGGTGATGCACGGCCGTGTGTGATTTGGGCCAGGCCGTGTCAATTTCGTGCTAAGGCCCATTTGCTCTGTTTTGGGCCCATTTTGTGTTCTTTTCATCCTCGGGTGCTTTCCTGGGTATAAGACATGAAAAGAAAGGATTACAAGCACCTTTTTATATAAATCGAAGGATAAGTCATCCAAAAGTATGTTAAATGTGGGATTAAAATATGTTACTTTTACGGTTTATCATACATCTCATTTCTAAAATCCAATCCATATTCATAACAATATACTTTTTCATATTTCATTTCCCATCATTGCCATTTCAAGATTTTCTCATCTCATTTCCATTTCTCAACCATATCATTTCAATATTGAACACATAAATTTTATCGTTTATTTTCCCTATTAATATGACTCGGACTCGAGCGGATACACGGATCTAACCAACACACCAGTTTGACACCCAGTACCTCAACAGATAAATTCGAAGTAATAACTGTGCCCAACGTTATATAAATTGACACACAGTGTCTCATCGGTTAAACCAAAACAAATTGGCACCTAGCGACTCATCTACTCGAAGTCGAAGAAAACCCCTGAACTTTTCCTATCCTATGGCATGCCATCTATATCCGGCTTAGCCCAATACAGTTAATAGGGTTTCATTTCACTTTTCAATACAACCAATGTCTCAATTTCTCATATGTACACATTATCACATATAAACATATATTCAAATTTGATAATAACCACATACACATATATTCAATTCAACAATAATAAAATACCACATTTCATGATATTCATAATCAAGTCATTTTAATCAACATTTGATTTATTTCAGCCTAATGTTCAAAAGTTCTCACCTCATATTGTACCATGCATAATAGTTCGAAATGCAACAATTTAATAGAGTTCGGATTATAGAAACACAAATCGTGAATTTCGAGCTATTCGACGTCAATTTTATCCTTCCCCTTTTTACTCGAGGATTCCAGTACGATGTTAGTTACGGAATAAAACAATTAACATTAATATTGCACATTTCAATTTCACATTAAAATTTTTAGTTTTTACATTATATTTTGCTTATTATTCAATTTAGCCCCTAAACCGAGACTAATTTTAAGCTTCACATTTAACTTAAAATTTTTACACTAATTTCACTCTAAGCTAAATTTGGATTGCTTTTTTCCAATTCAACCCTTAATTTTGAATTTTTCACAATTTAGTCCCTATTGCTCAAAATCAACAATTAATTCTACAATTTAGTCATTTTCCATTTCTAACTTAAAAATCTATCTATTTAATCCCTAATATTTAAACTATTCAACAATGTCAGCATCTACAATCTTGGACAATACTAAAAATTATAACATAGGTCGAGTAACCCTAAGTACCAAGATTCCAAAAATATAAAAATTACAAGAAAATGACTAAATTACACTAACCAATTTAAACTTGAACCCCTTAAGTCCCTAGCCGTGCGTTCTCTCCTTCTTTTTCTTTCTTTCTTTCCATTTCTTTCTTTTCTAATTTGCATGCAATTCTCTTTCTATTTTTTATTCTTTCTTTTATTATAATAATAATTATTAACTTTATATTATAACATATATAATATATATACATGCATTACACTAAACCATAACCGGTCACCTATACAAAATCATTAATTAAGTGGCATAATTTCTACTTTAGCCCCTTTGGTTTATTTTAATTTATAATTTAACTTTTAACCTTTACGCGATTTAGTCCCTATACCTTAACAACTCCTAATTTCATGAAATTTATTTAACCAGAATCCAATTTACTACTAACTAACCTCGTAAATGTTTTATTTATATTTACCGTTTCGTTTCACGGGAACGGAGTCTCGAATCTCACTTTCCGACACCCTTGACTATCGGGTCGTTACAACACATTTTTGTCTTTTCTCTCCAAAATCAACCTGTAATATCCCGGGTTAGGGGCTATTTTGATTATGGCATTGTGTGCATGTTATTGGCCTGCTATGTTGTTGTTCTTGTTGTTTTGGGGCTTAGTTGTAAGCTAAATGTGAGCCTGAGAGGTAGGAAAAATTTTAGTTTTTGGGTTTAGGTGAGAGGAGCTGAGGAAGCTGGGGTTTAAGGGTTTTAATTGGCAAGTGTTAGCACAAGAGATGAGCTGGTGTAGTGGCGGGATAGGCGCCACTAAGGGCTTGAGAGTGTGACGCCACTTCCAGGGGATGAGGTCCTGTGTTCAAGCTGCAGAGTGCTCCTATTTTGCCTCCTTTTTGACGACATGGAAGGGAGAAGTTGTAGGCAGTTCAAACTCTGCCTTGGACTAAGTCTACCACTTTGAATGGTGGGTGGAGAGTGATTGTAGGAGGTGGACTTGTTCAACTAATTTGAAGTTGTGGCTTGGAGTGTTTGGGGGAGTTGTGGCCGAATTTTGGAGAGATTTGGGGGGAGTGGACGGCTTGGTAGTGTGGGAGGGGGGTAGTGCCGAATGTCACCTTGTCAATTTGTGCATTTTCGGTCATAGTTAGTGTCAAGCAAGTTCTTTCTTTTTGTCTATAGCCTAAGCCGAAATTTCCAAAGAATTTTCTCTCATTTTCTTCACTTCTTGAAACCGAAAGACAAAACCCCTATAGCTTGCCGAATGTTGCTTGTTTTCTTTGTGTTTTCTTGGTTAGCCGAATGTTCTTGAGCCTTCAAACTTTCATCTCTTTTATTCACTTTGGCCGAACCCTCCCACCTCTTTGATTGTGTTCTTTTGTGTTGAGCTGAAACTAACCCCTCTCTTTCTCTCATACTCTCTTTTTCTTCTTGAAACCTCCTTGGCCGAAACTTCATTCTCCAAAATACCTTCCTCCATTTTCTTTCTTTTTCAAACCGTATGTACCTTTCTCCTCTTTGTTCTAATTTTGTTGTTTGGCCGAATATCCACCCCTTCTCTCTCCATCTTTCTCTTGTGTTCTCTTCCTTTGTGTGAAGCCGAATCTCTTTTCTTTTTGTTAAAGGTGTTAGCCGAATCTCTCCCCTCTCCTAGTGGTTGTATTGGCCGAATATTGGTTGGTGTTAGGTAAGAGTTTGGCCGAATGGTCATTTTCTCTCTTTCTTGTTCTTAATCGATTTGGGTTTGATTAAGGGCCGATTTCGGCATTGGTTGAAGGTGTTAATCTCTTGTGTTAAACCGATTTTATTGTAGGACATCTGGATTTTGGGAGCATTCGAGAGGGGCCTGGTTTCTCTGTTAAGCAATCGGTAGGTGGTGGTAAGAACGAGTTCTTTTAGTCTATTCTTTTTGTTTTCGTTAAAGTCATAGCCTTGTGAGACTGATTATTTGTGTTTTAGAGGAAGGCCGATTGTCAGAAGAACCACCGTTTGGTTCGGGGTTTGGTAGGAAACCAACCCATTTGCAAGGTAAGGGTTAAATGTTAACCCCTTTGGGTTATTTGGTTTTGGCTGAATGGTATAAGTACTAATCTCATGGTTGGCCGATTTTAGGATCAAGGTGATCGAGGGATTTAGACGGGTTCTTTGGGATTAAGACTTGCGATATACCAGGTGTGTAAACTAACACACTTATCACTGAGTAATATGTTTAATAACATGATTGTGTAAAGTGAAACAGCATGGTTGACTGATATAATACCCTATGGGGTATGGGTACCGATACGGGTAAGTCTGTTTCATTACGAGATCTGTGGTGATATATGTGATATCATGATTATGGTGTATGTATTATGAGATGCCATCTCGAGCATGTTAGCATGATTGCATGATCTATATCATTTGCATTAGTATGATATGTTATTGGGTGATTTGAGAGGAGGGGGAAATATGATATCTGTGTCTTTGGGACACCAGAGGTTTGGCACCTCCAGTGGTTTGGTACCACAGTTGATATTTTGTGACTTTGGGTCACCAGAGGTTTGGCACCTCAACGTCTCGTCCCAGTGGCTTAGCACCACAGTGGGTTGGCCCCACGGTTGATATTACGGGATTGACGCCAGTGATTTGGTATCACACGATGGGTTGGCCCCATCATTTGATTCGTGACTACGGTCACCAGTGATTTGGTATCACACTTGTGTCTTTGGGACACCAGAGGTTTGGCACCTCATCGCGACTCGTCCCTGTAGTTTAACACCACCGTGGGTTGGCCCCACTTGAGAGATACGGGATTGTTGCCAGTGATTTGGTATCACACGTGGGTTGGCCCCACAGATGGTTTATTCGTGACTTTCGGTCACCAGTGGTTTGGCACCACATTGATGGATATCGTGACTTTGGGTCACCAGTGGTTTGGCACCACCAGTGGTTTGGTACCACACGGGGTAGAAAAGGCGTTGTGGATGGTTAGGATTGGGTGCATTAATTGTATTGCTCTGTTATGCTGTGTGTTAGCATGTTGTATTATCGGGAGGGGGATTTATGCACTGAGTCTTGCGACTCACCTTCTCCTTTGACATTTCAGGTGACACTTGATTGCGGACACGGAGCCGGGATGGACTCGAGGTGCTCATGCCAGAATAAATTTGGAGTGCATGATTTAAACTTGGTACTTTATTTTACTTTCATTGGATTTATTCGGATTGTAAAAGGCCTTTTAAATTATGTTTTGTTATGTTTAAGTTAAAGTTGATTTTGAATATGCCTTAACAATTCAGTGGGTTAAGATTTGCTAAAACTTGGAAAGATACAGATTTCAAAACTACAAAGCGATATGTTTTAAACTTTACCATCGGGTATCACACTGTAACTAGAAATAAATGAAACTCAAACGTTTTCCAAACTGGAACTCATTTTCTACTAAGCCAAGATGTTTTAAGTAACAATGAGAAACTACTTGAATTTCTAAATGAGATAAACTTGTTTTACTTACATTTCTGATTAAGATTTCAAAATTTTCGGGTTTTCAAATACACCATCGGTTTTTAATCAAGCATGCCCAAGTTTTCTTCAAATACACTACATAGCGAAGTGTTTTTATCAAACTTTTAAACAGAAACCTATCTTCTCAAAATTACGATTTTTTCTCGTAACATACCAGATTCGGTCGTGGTGTGTTGACCGGGTTTGGGGTGTTACAATAGTGGTATCAGAGCTAAGTTCAAAGGCTCGGCTGTGGGCCTGAGGCCCAAAAATGTTTTCAAAAGTCTGTTTTAAGAGTTTTGTTTTAAAAAGCATGGTTTACTGATGCATAAAATTCCTAAATCAGATACGTAGAGATTTAGTCATGAGCGCTAGAGGTGGACGCGTGGACGCGGTCGTGGACGTGGTCGTGGAAGGATGACGGTTTCTGAACCCGTAGGATCTGGTCAGGGGTCAGAGAATGAGATACCGGTACCGCCACCAGCTGGAGGTGGTGAGTTTCAAGATCAGACTGGGGATGACGCTGTGTCGCAGGCGATGCTGCGAGTGTTGGAAAGGGTAGCTGGAGTAGGTGGAGGCGCAGGAGCTAGGAAATCTGTGCCTGAGCGACTCCGGGCGAACGGGGCTGAGGTTTTTCGAGGTGTTTCTGGTGTTGCTCCCAGCACGGCTGAGTATTGGCTGGAGGCAACAGAGCAGGTTATGGATGATTTAGACCTGACTGCTGAGGAGAAACTGAAGGGCATAGTATCGCTTTTTCGAGATGAGTCATACCAGTGGTGGCTCATGGTTCGAGACAGTGCTGCAGCAGAGGATCTTACGTGGGATTATTTCAAGGTTGCGTATCAGAAAAAGTACATTGGAGCTAGCTACATTGACGCGCAACGAAAAGCATTTCTGAGGCTTGTTCAGGGGAGTAAGTCTGTATCAGAGTATGAGGCTGAGTTCTTGCGGCTGAGTCGGTATGCTAGGGGCATTGTGGCTACTGAACACGAGAGGTGTGTTCGTTTCGAGGATGGTCTGAGAGACGTGTTGAGGTTGCTGATTGCTTCACAGCAGGAACGTGAGTTTGCTGTCCTGGTTGAGAAGGCTAAGGTAGCCGAGGGTGTTAAGGAGTCGGTAAGGCAGGGCATGGACAGAAATAGGCATAAGAGGAGCTTTGGGTCTTCTGGGTCGTCGGGTAATCCTCAGAAAAGGGCTAAACAGAATGGGCCGAATCAGTCTGGTAGGATTGTTGCTGCTAGTCAGGGACCGCCGCAGTGTAACCGTTGTAGGAAATCTCATTGGGGAGGTTGCTAGACCGGTGGAAAAGGGTGTTTTGAGTGTGGTTCTCTGAATCACCGTGTGAGGGACTGTCTGCGTAAGTTGGCTAGGATTCAGTCTGAGAGTCAGGGCCGTACTCAGTTCAGGAATACTGGACCGCCACCGCAGAGGGGTCGTGGTAATGGCAGAGGAGGTAATGGTTCTGGTCGGGGCCGTGGAGCACCGGGCAGAGGTGCGGGTAGTTCTGAGGCCAGACAGCCTGGGTTAGTGTATGCGGCGAGGCGCCGAGAGGAGGGCGACGCACCGGACGTCATAACCGGTACGTTCTTGATATTTGGTTCTCCATTTACTGCTTTGATTGATGTGGGTTCGACACATTCTTACGTTGCTAGTAGTATAGTAGAGACCATGGATTTAGATTCTGAGATATCTTCTAGGCAGATGACTGCAATTAGCCCTCTAGGTCACTCTGTAGTTGTAGATAAGCTGTTTAAGGATGTACCCCTAGAACTCCAAGGGGTAGTATTTTTGGCTGATCTGATGGAACTGCTGTTTGGGGAGTTCGATCTGATTCTTGGGATGGACTGGTTGGTTAAGTACCAGGCGATGTTGGATTGCGCGGCTAAGCGCATGGTTCTTAAGACGTCTGAGGGTGATGAAGTGGTTATGATAGGTAATAGGAGAGATTACCTATCCAATGTGGTATCTGCTATGAAGGCTGAGAGGATGGTCAGAAAGGGCTGTGAAGCGTATGTGGTTCATGTGTATGCCTTGGAGGCTAAAGAGTCTGCCGTAGAGAAGGTTCAGACAGTTAGGGAATTTGCTGATGTGTTTCCTGAGGAGCTTCCGGGTTTGCCGCCGGATCGTGAGGTAGAGTTCGGGATAGATTTGTTACCTGGAACTGCGCCAGTGTCTATTGCTCCGTATAGGATGGCGCCAAAGGAGTTGGTGGAGCTTAAGGCTCAGATCTAGGAGTTGTTGGATCGGGGTTTTATCAGGCCAAGTGTTTCGCCTTGGGGAGCGCCGGTACTCTTTGTTAAGAAGAAAAATGGTACGATGCGGATGTGTATAGACTACCGCCAGTTGAATAAGCTGACGATCAAAAACAAGTATCCGTTGCCACGGATAGATGACTTGTTTGATCAGCTGAAGGGTGCAGCGGTATTCTCGAAGATCGACTTGAGGTCTGGGTATCACCAGTTAAAGGTGAAGGAAACGGATATCCACAAGACAGCGTTTCGGACTCGGTATGGGCACTACGAATTTCTGGTAATGCCGTTCGGGTTGACTAACGCGCCGACAGCATTCATGGATATGATGAATAGGGTGTTTCAGCAGTATTTGGATCAGTTCGTCGTGGTTTTCATAGACGGCATCTTGGTGTATTCAAGGACAGAAGATGAGCATGATGCACATTTGCGAGTGGTGCTACAGATTTTGAGGGAGAAGCAGCTTTATGCTAAGTTTAGTAAGTGCAAGTTCTGGCTTAGAGAAGTGACTTTCTTGGGTCATGTAGTGTCGGCTGAGGGGATTAGAGTGGATCCTCGAAAGATTGAGGCAGTTTTGGATTGGGAGTCGCCTAAGTCAGTGGCTGAGATTTGGAGTTTTCTGGGTTTGGCAGGATACTACCGAAGGTTTGTAGAGGGTTTCTCGTTGATCGCAGCGCCGATGACCAAGTTGTTAAGGAAAGGGATTCCATTTGTTTGGACCGAGAAACAACAGGAGAGTTTCGACAAGCTTAAGAAGATTCTGACAGAAGCTCCGGTTTTGATTCAACCTGAGGCTGGTAAGGAATTCACAGTATACTGCGATGCATCACATACGGGATTAGGTTGTGTGCTGATGCAGGGAGGAAAGGTTGTGGCTTACGCATCTCGACAGCTGAGGCCACATGAGGTCAACTATCTGACGCACGATCTGGAATTAGCAGCTGTAGTCTTCGCTTTGAAGATTTGGAGGCACTACTTGTATGGAGAGAGATCGATAGTCTATACAGATCATAAGAGTCTGAAGTACTTTTTGACTCAGAAGGATTTGAATTTGAGACAGCGCAGATGGGTTGAGTTGCTAAAAGACTACGACTGTTCGATTGAGTATCATCCGGGCAAGGCTAACGTGGTGGCAGACGCGTTGAGCCGTAAGGTTGTTTCGGACTTGAGAGCGATGTTTGCCCATTTGAGTTTGTATGACGACGGGAGTATTCTGGAAGAGTTGCAGGTTAAGCCTACTTGGGTTGAGCAGATCAGAGAGAAACAGTTAGAGGATGAGGTTCTGAGTGCGCAGAGGTTGCAGGTGCAAAATAGTGGTTTGGAGGGTTACAGTTTGTCTAGTGACGGGGTGCTGTGTTTTCAAGGAAGAGCTTGTATGCCCAAGGATGTTGAGCTGAGGCAGAAGATTCTTCGGGACGCACATAGCAGTCCATATGCTATGCATCCTGGGGGTAGCAAGATGTATAAGGATCTCAGAGAGCAGTTTTGGTGGCCAGGCCTGAAGAGAGAAGTGACAGAGTTTGTAGGGAAGTGCCTGACATGTCAGCAGGTCAAGGCTGAGCATCAGTTGCCGTCAGGTTTGCTTCAGCCAGTGAAGATTCCTCAGTGGAAGTGGGAAAGGATAACCATGGATTTCGTCAGTGGATTACCGCTTACGCCAAGCAAGAAAGATTCAGTTTGGGTAATTGTGGATCGACTGACTAAATCAGCTCACTTTATTCCGGTGAGGGTTGACTACTCACTTCAGAGGTTGGCGAAACTATATGTGTCAGAGATAGTGAGGTTGCACGGTGTGCCAGTATCGATCATTTCGGATAGGGATCCCAGATTTACGTCAAGGTTCTGGAAAGCGTTGTATCAGGCTCTGGGTACGCGTTTGGACTTTAGCACGGCTTTTCACCCGCAGTCTGATGGGCAGTCGGAAAGGGTTATTCAGATCTTAGAGGATATGTTGAGAGGTTGTGTTCTGGACTTTAGAGGTAGTTGGGAGGAGTTTCTACCATTAGCTGAGTTTGCCTACAACAATAGTTACCAAGCGAGCATCAAGATGGCACCATATAAGGCGTTGTATGGTAGGAAGTGCCGCTCACCTATGTGTTGGACGGAGTTAGGTGAACGTCAGTTGTTGGGACCCGAGTTGGTTGCTGAGACCGAAGACAAGGTTAAGTTGATTCAAACTCGATTGAAGGAAGCTTCGGACTGACACAAGTCTTATGCCGATCTTAAACGGAGAGATATAGAGTTTGCTGTGGGGGATCAAGTTTTTCTGAAGGTCTCGCCATGGAAGAAAGTGTTGAGGTTCGGAAGGAAGGGCAAGCTAAGTTCGAGATTTATTGGGCCGTATAAGGTACTGAGAAGAGTGGGACCAGTAGCGTATCAGCTTGAGTTGCCAGCAGAGCTAAGTCAGATTCACGACGTATTTCACGTTTCGATGCTTCGGCGTTATCGTTCAGATCCGTCACATGTGGTAGAAGTGGAAGAGATCGAGGTAAATCCAGATTTGACCATGGAGGAAGAACCTGTGCAGATCCTAGATCGGGATGTGAAGGTTCTGCGTAGGAAGTCTGTGCCTTTGGTTAAAGTACTTTGGCGGAATCATGGCGTGGAAGAAGCTACATGGGAACCCGAGGATGTGATGAGACAGCAATACCCGCAACTCTTCTGATCAGGTAATTTCGGGGTCGAAATTATTTTAAGGGGGGTAGAACTGTAATATCCCGGGTTAGGGGCTATTTTGATTATGGCATTGTGTGCATGTTATTAGCCTGTTATGTTGTTGTTCTTGTTGTTTTGGGGCTTAGTTGTAAGCTAAATGTGAGCCTGAGAGGTAGGAAAAATTTTAGTTTTTGGGTTTAGGTGAGAGGAGCTGAGGAAGCTGGGGTTTAAGGGTTTTAATTGGCAAGTGTTAGCACAAGAGATGAGCTGGTGTAGTGGCAGGATAGGCGCCACTAAGGGCTTGAGAGTGTGACGCCACTTGCAGGGGATGAGGTCCTATGTTTAAGCTGCAGAGTGCTCCTATTTTGCCTCTTTTTTGACGGCATGGAAGGGAGAAGTTGTAGGCAGTTCAAACTCTGCCTTGGACTAAGTCTACCACTTTGAATGGTGGGTGGAGAGTGATTGTAGGAGGTGGACTTGTTCAACTAATTTGAAGTTGTGGCTTGGAGTGTTTGGGGGAGTTGTGGCCGAATTTTGGAGAGATTTGGGGGGAGTGGACGGCTTGGTAGTGTGGGAGGGGGGTAGTGCCGAATGTCACCTTGTCAATTTGTGCATTTTCAGTCATAGTTAGTGTCAAGCAAGTTCTTTCTTTTTGTCTATAGCCTAAGCCGAAATTTCCAAAGAATTTTCTCTCATTTTCTTCACTTCTTGAAACCGAAAGACCAAACCCTTATAGCTTGCCGAATGTTGCTTGTTTTCTTTGTGTTTTCTTGGTTAGCCGAATGTTCTTGAGCCTTCAAACTTTCATCTCTTTTATTCACTTTGGCCAAACCCTCCCACCTCTTTGATTGTGTTCATTTGTGTTGAGCCAAAACTAACCCCTCTCTTCCTCTCATACTCTCTTTTTCTTCTTGGAACCTCCTTGGCCGAAACTTCATTCTCCAAAATACCTTCCTCCATTTTCTTTCTTTTTCAAACCGTATGTACCTTTCTCCTCTTTGTTCTAATTTTGTTGTTTGGCTGAATATCCACCCCTTCTCTCTCCATCTTTCTCTTGTGTTCTCTTCCTTTATGTGAAGCCAAATCTCTTTTCTTTTTGTTAAAGGTGTTAGCCGAATCTCTCCCCTCTCCTAGTGGTTGTATTGGCCGAATATTGGTTGGTGTTAGGTAAGAGTTTGGCCGAATGGTCATTTTCTCTCTTTCTTGTTCTTAATCGATTTGGGTTTGATTAAGGGCCGATTTCGGCATTGGTTGAAAGGTGTTAATCTCTTGTGTTAAACTGATTTTATTGTAGGACATCTGGATTTTGGGAGCATTCGAGAGGGGCCTGGTTTCTCTGTTAAGCAATCGGTAGGTGGTGGTAAGAACGAGTTCTTTTAGTCTATTCTTTTTGTTTTCGTTAAAGTCATAGCCTTGTGAGACTGATTATTTGTGTTTTAGAGGAAGGCCGATTGTCAGAAGAACCACCGTTTGGTTCGGGGTTTGGTAGGAAACCAACCCATTTGCAAGGTAAGGGTTAAATGTTAACCCCTTTGGGTTATTTGGTTTTGGCCGAATGGTATAAGTACTAATCTCATGGTTGGCCGATTTTAGGATCAAGGTGATCGAGGGATTTAGACGGGTTCTTTGGGATTAAGACTTGCGATATACCAGATGTGTAAACTAACACACTTATCACTGAGTAATATGTTTAATAACCTAATTGTGTAAAGTGAAACAGCATGGTTGACTGATATAATACCCTATGGGGTATGGGTACCGATACGGGTAAGTCTGTTTCATTACGAGATCTGTGGTGATATATGTGATATCATGATTATGGTGTATGTATTATGAGATGCCATCTCGAGCATGTTAGCATGATTGCATGATCTATATCATTTGCATTAGTATGATATGTTATTGGGTGATTTGAGAGGAGGGGGAAATATGATATCCGTGTCTTTGGGACACCAGAGGTTTGGCACCTCCAGTGGTTTGGTACCACAGTTGATATTTTGTGACTTTGGGTCACCAGAGGTTTGGCACCTCAGCGTCTCGTCCCAGTGGCTTAGCACCACAGTGGGTTGGCCCCACGGTTGATATTACGGGATTGACGCCAGTGATTTGGTATCACACGATGGGTTGGCCCCATCATTTGATTCGTGACTACGGTCACCAGTGATTTGGTATCACACTTGTGTCTTTGGGACACCAGAGGTTTGGCACCTCATCGCGACTCGTCCCTGTGGTTTAACACCACCGTGGGTTGGCCCCACTTGAGAGATACGGGATTGTCGCCAGTGATTTGGTATCACACGTGGTTTGGCCCCACAGATGGTTTATTCGTGACTTTGGGTCACCAGTGGTTTGGCACCACATTGATGTATATCGTGACTTTGGGTCACCAGTGGTTTGGCACCACCAGTGGTTTGGTACCACACGGGGTAGAAAAGGCGTTGTGGATGGTTAGGATTGGGTGCATTAATTGTATTGCTCTGTTATGCTGTGTGTTAGCATGTTGTATTATCGGGAGGGGGATTTATGCACTGAGTCTTGTGACTCACCTTCTCCTTTGACATTTCAGGTGACACTTGATTGCGGACACGGAGCCGGGATGGACTCGAGGTGCTCATGCCATGAATAAATTTGGAGTGCATTGATTTAAACTTGGTACTTTATTTTACTTTCATTGGATTTATTCGGATTGTAAAAGGCCTTTTAAATTATGTTTTGTTATGTTTAAGTTTAAAGTTGATTTTGAATATGCCTTAACAATTCAGTGGGTTAAGATTTGCTAAAACTTGGAAAGATACAGATTTCAAACTACAAAGCGATATGTTTTAAACTTTACCATCGGGTATCACACTGTAACTAGAAATAAATGAAACTCAAACGTTTTCCAAACTGAAACTCATTTTCTACTAAGCCAAGATGTTTTAAGTAACAATGAGAAACTACTTGAATTTCTAAATGAGATAAACTTGTTTTACTTACATTTCTGATTAAGATTTCAAAATTTCCGGGTTTTCAAATACACCATCGGTTTTTAATCAAGCATGCCCAAGTTTTCTTCAAATACACTATATAACGAAGTGTTTTTATCAAACTTTTAAACAGAAACCTATCTTCTCAAAATTACGATTTCCTCGTAACATACCAGATTTGGTCGTGGTGTGTTGACCGGGTTTGGGGTGTTACACAACCTATTTTCCTAAATATTAAGAAAACTAGCCCATTTCTCTAATTTTCCTCTTAAAATTGGCTTGATTAAATGATTTAGAGGAAAACAAATGATTTGTTATAATATATTTTGATTATATTTTTTTATAAAATAATATGAAAATAATATATTTTTAGTATATTATAAATTTTCTAAATTTACAAGTAAATTTTAAACAATATAGCCACGTGTACCAAATATTTTTTCTTATGAAATAATCTTAAAATAACATACAAAAGTTTTAGTATATTATAAAAGGATAAAATTGATATTTTTTTAATTAAGAAATATTGTAAAATATATTTCCACATTTTCATATTTTTTAAATAATTACTATTTTAATAATTTAATCATTTTCTACCATATCAATCCAAAATTAAAAATTTACATAAGAAAATTAAATTTCATGAAGTATCCCTATACTATGCATTTTCTTTATACATTTAGTCTATCTATTATAATTTGATTTTTTTTTAAATTTTCATGTGTATTTTCAATTTTAAAAACAACTTTTTTTTAATTAGTTTCATCACATAATTCGATGCGGCTTTTTCTTTTAAATGAAGTCATGTGATGCATGCACCTTATTTTTTTTTTTTTTATTTTTACATTTGGTAAAATATTATATAAATTTTTTTTATCTTACACCTATAATTATGTTTGAATCCAGATGTACACTCCATCATTGTTTTTAATCCCATTGTTACTGTAACACCTCATACCTGATCCAATAGTTTTATCCAAGTTACGGGATGGCATATTCGTTACCAGAGTAATTACGATCAATTACAATTCAAATCTAACAACTCATACATGCTATTAAGTTCATTACGCAATCACAATATGATTTACAATTATATTTGAGCCTCATCAAGCTTACGAAAGCTCTTTAGATAAGGACTAAAATATAATATTTCAAAATTATCGGGTTAATGTCATGATTTTGGAGATTTTAGGTCACGATATCACTCACTGTCCATTCCTTGTCGCGACATTAAGGACCCGGCGTCACAACATAACTTGCTATTTTTATAAGGTCCATATGCACCAATTCACAACACTTAAAAAAAATGTTCATATGCCTTATTTCAACCAAATCATTTAATATACCATTCTCATTTGCCTATTTTCACCATTTAACATTATATATACATGTACTTCACACAAAATCATCAATTTAACCTTATACCATTTACAATTTAAATCTAACCTCAAAACATATAACAATTTCCACATTGCAACCATTTAAACCATTTGCAATTTATATGACAACATTAACATTTCAATGGCTTAAGTTTCAAAATTCCATTTACCAATTCAAGGATTCAAACGACTATATACATTATAGGAACGACTCAATGTTATATATATGTCATATATCAAAATGAAAAAAGAACTATACAAACTTTACTGAGTCAATGACTGTTAATTAGATGTTGAATTTGTAACAACCCCTTTGTAGTGAAATCAAAACAATGGTTTCAGGACCCTAAATTTGATGATTAAATTATTATTTTATTATTATTTTAATGTTCATGGAATATTAATAAGGTCGTATTAAAATTTCATTAAGAAATTTTAATGTTTGCATGATTAATTAAGTAAAAAGGACTAAATCATATAAAGTGTAAAAGTAGAGTTCTATTAGTTTAAAGGGTCAAATGGTTATGAAACTTTAAACTAAAGGACTTGGATGGTAAATATACTAATTGAGGTGAGAGTGGATGTTTATGGACATGGTTTTGATGAAATTATTAAAGTTTTTAAATGTTAAAATGGTAATTAGGTAATTAAAGTTAAAACAAAAGAAAAGAAGATAGTATCATCTTCTTTAGTTTGATTCTCCACCGAAATTAGGGATAGGAAACTCCATTTTTGAAGTTTGAAGGTTCGGTCAAGCTTCCTTGCTTGTATGGTATGATTTTCAACCCCGTTTTTAATGATTTTTATGTTTTTGAAGTCGTTTTAGCTTAATCTAACTAGCCCGAGGGTCAATTTGTAAAACTGTTAAAGATTTAAGGTTATGCCATGAATGTTCTTGAGTGGTTCTTGATGTTAAATGGTAGATTATGAACCTTTTTTTGATAAATAAACAAGTTTTACAAAGTGATTTTTGATGAATTTTGAAAATTAGAGACTAAATTGTTAAAGGTATGAATACTAGGGTTTTAATGTGAAATGATGATAAACATGGGTTGTTTCAAGGTCTCTTGCATGTTTAGTTAACATGGATTTTGATTAAAATTGTTAGATTTTAAGTTATTAGTCTAAGGACTAAAGTGTGAAAAGTTAAAATGCTAGGGGTAAAATAATAATTTTACAAAGTATGAATTGTGGACTAAATTGAATTCTAGAGGTGTTAAATGGATTGAAATTTGTCTATTTATATCAAGATAGACCATGTACGAATTTAGATCGAGGCAAAGCAAAAGCTTCAGATTAGCTCGTTTTAACTTCTACGCCCCTAGTTGTTGGGGTAAGTTCGTATGAACGGTTGTTATATTCATGTTATTCAAATGTATGCTATTATGTGTTCTTAATGTAATTGAATGATGTATATCCAAATCAATCTTATGACGGTTATCGAGTCCCGGTTGAACCTTAGGAATTCATAGGATACAAATGACATGTCATTAGGGATTTCATGTTTGGGTGCTGGTCTTAAGTGTCCTATCGATGACTAAGGTCTTGCATTTGTTACGGATACTCCACAACTCGTGTGAGCAGCATCGTGTAGCTTACATTTCAATCACAACTCTTGTGAGCAGACCCATTTCACATCTCGTGTGAGCAAAGATGTAAAGGAAAGGTTACGGTTATGTAAAGACACACTTTGTGTAAGCTTTCCCGAGCATTCGATGCAATTCTAGATGGTTCAACGGGTATGAAAAAGAAATGAAAAGATAAGTGTTCAAAGGGAATATATCTTGAACTTATGGAAAGGAAATGATGATCTAAATGATGTGAATACATGTGTATATTACTTGGTATAGATGAATTCATTTGAACCATGTATAAATGCATTAACTTGTGTATTTGATGATGTTGTACAGGCATTATGCCAAGCTTATGGTTTAGTTGGTATTAAAAGTATGCTATTTGCATTATGAAAATGAAATGGTAAGTTGTGTTTAAGTTATAAGAGCTTGCTAAGCATTAATTGCTTATGTAGTTTCTTTCCTATGTTTTATAGATTATCAGAAGCTCGATCAGTTTGGAAGCTTGTCGGAGATCTATCACACTATCCAGCATAAATATCGGTAGTTTTTGAATGTTTTGACCAAGGTTATAATGGCATGTATAGGTGGACTTATAATAGTATTTAGTTGAATGTTTAGTTGATGTTTTGGCATGTATAAGTAGTATAAGTTAACTTTGTTGGTACATTTGATGCCTTTCTAGTTGGTGTCATTGTGGCTATCTTATGTTGCATGTTTTGAATGGCTCATATCGTATGTTCTGAATTGGATTGATTATGGTCAAGTTATGGTATGTTTTGGAAAGTATTGAACTAGACATTGATGATTGAAATTAGGTAAAGTTGATATGTTTAGGTAAGTTTTGATGATTACATTTGAGGTGTCTTTGAATGGCATATTGGTTAGTTGAATTAGGAGTTTTGGAATGGAAAATATATGTATGTGTTTGTAGGGTTTTGGTGCCTTGAATGTAATATCTCAGGATTTGGGGGTCGTGCATTTTAATTCATATCTGTGTGTTAGTATGCTCTGTATGCTGTTTGAGTATGTTTGGGGGCTTCGGGAAACCTTGGGGTTAGGTAGGAGCCTTAGTGGAATTTTTGGTTTAAGCTATTAGGGGGAAGAGCTAGGGAAGCTAGGCCTTAAAGGAATAAAGGTGAAGTTTATGGCACAAGAAAGGAAGTGGTGGAATGGCATGGTAACGCAAGAGAGCAAGGGGGAGAGTTTGCGTCAAAAGAGTTCCAGGAGGGAGGGGGTTCGAACAACAAGAGAAGCATTTTGGGATTTGTTTTTGCGTCAAGGGGAGGGGAGAGTTGGATTCGACTATGGCACTTGAAGGTGGGAGTTTGAATTGGTCAAGGTGTTTGAATGTGTGGTGGAGAGTGGGATAGAAGGTTTGAATCATTCAAATGAGTTTGAATGAGAGGAGAAGAGGAAAATGAGGAGGAAAAAGAGGGATGTGGAGTAAGGTTGAAGAGTTTTCCGAATGTGGGACTTTGGGGGGCATATTTTCGGTCATGTGTGGGGGGAAGTAGTGCCGAATTATGGTAAGTGTGGGTGTCCATCTTTTGTGTTTCTCCTTTAGTTCTCCTTGCTGAAATTGTTAGTCAAAAGAATTCTTTTTTTTTCCTTTATTTTCTTTGGAGCAAGAGCCGAAGATAGAAGCAATCATTTGGGCCTTTTGTGTATCCTCTCTTCTTCCCATTTTATTTTCCCTAAAACCGAACCATATCACCCATTTCTTTTCTTTTCTTTTTCATTTTGAGAACTCTCATTTCTTTTGCAAGGAAGCCGAATCTTTCTCTTCATTATTCCCTTTAGCCGAAACTCCATAAACCACACCCCTCTCTTCTCCTTTCTTTTGCTAAAGCCGAACAACCCTTCAATACCTTGGCCGAATATTCCATTCACCATCACCCTTCTCTTTTCTTTTATTTCTACTTCCTTTACTTATTCTATTTGAATATTTTCTCAAGCCTCACCTCTGTGCCGTCGGTCATCTCTTGTCGTTTCTTCCAGTATGGTTCTAGTAATAGTGGTAAGGTTCTCTATAAACACTTCATTCTTCTTTCTCTTTTGGTTTGCCGAAATTAAGAAGCTTAACTATGTCTTTATATGTGTGGCCGAATCTATATAAGGCTGTAGAATCGTGACTCGTTTGTTGAAGCCAGCGTTAGAGGCAGTAGAGATCTTTCGGGACTTGATCAATCAAGGTAAGATGATTGTAGTGGTTGGCCGAAGGCCATTTCTTTTGTCCATAAGTGTTAGAGCCGATTCTAACAGGGTTAATGTAGGGATTTTGACAACTTTCAAAATCAAGTGAGAACCTTCGGGTTTGGATCTGCTTTGGTAAGATTATTCGATTTAGATGTTATTTAGTTTTCGTATGGATCTGATTCGATTACTTAACGGGGTTTTCTGACTAAGATATTATTGATGGATGCGAACATCAGCCAAGGAGGGAAAGGGGTTGGACACGTAGTCCCTACCCCTAAATTCAATAAGCGGGCGATTTCTGCGGTTCGTGATTGGCCACCGGGGTGTGGGCCAGCGTCGAAACAGGATCGTAGGCAAATAGCGGTAGTTTCGTTTAGTGACTGTGTTGACATAGAGGGCGTGGTGTTAAGGGTTATCAGGTGTGTAGTTTTACACTATTTCTTTGTTTAAATTAATTAAATGATTGCGTATGATATGTGTGGTAGCCGAAATAATGGCTGTGGTGGTATGGCTACCCATGTTGGGTAATTCTGGTAACCAGGTTAGTATCTTTCTTATATCAGATCGTGGATGGATATATGTGGATTTTAATTGTCAGTATGTAAAATATGCATATCTGGTATGTTCGTATGGTTACATTGTCATTACATCATTATATATTGTATGTGCATGGGGATTGGGATATATATTCAATGAAGGAAAGGGTGTACATTTATGTACGTGGATTGATGTTAGCCTTGAGCTACATCGTGGATTGATGTTGGCTAGTGCCTCATCGTGGATTGATGTTGGCTATGTGCCACATCGTGGATTGATGTTAGCTTCGTGCTTCATCGTGGATAGATGATGACCTTGAGTCACATCGTGGATATTGTGATTTAATCACGTGGACCAGTGGCTAGACCACTAGGTGGACTTTGAGCAGCATGACTGCCAAAGAGGTGTGTAGCGGATGGAGGGTCGATTTAGTAATCCCCTGGTGTGTGGTGGCAGGATACGGGGGTGTGTAGCGGTTGGTTACTAGGTTGGAATTGGGTTAACATTATGTATCATCATGTGTGGTATGTGGATTGGTGTGGAAATGGGCCAAGCCCAATTGTGGAAACATGTGAATTAATTGCACACTGAGTCGGTTTGACTCATCCTATTCTTACTAAAACAATACAGGTGATACATGATTCTTGGACCGGGCTGGAGTGGATTCGAGGTGGCCATGCAAAAGCTGTCTTTATTTATATATGCATTTTAAATTCTTAACTACTTTCTGGATATTTTTGTAATAAGGCCGCTTTAAGTATTTTCGGGATTTTTATTATGGTTAAGTTGGAGTTAATAACGGATTATTAATTGAGAATGACTTGTGTTTTGAAACCAACGAAATCAGATTAAAGTTTTAAATTTCGGATTATTGACAAATAACTCGCTTTCTCAAAATTTTCATTCGAAAAATGACTTAACCATTTGTCAAATCTGTAAAGTTTTATTTTCTGGCAAACTACGATTTTCTAGGGAATAAACCCCTTGCAAGCTGAATATTCGTTTTTGTTTTCTAAAAGTTAATATGTAATTTCATCTTCAAAACCAAACTCTTTTCAACATTTTCCCAGTAACATTCCGAATTCGGCCGTGGTGTTTTGGGCCGGGTTTGGGGTGTTACAATTTGGTATCAGAGCCCAGATTTCAAACTCGGCCTTTGGGTTTTGAGGCCCATAACGTTTCCAAAATGGGTTTTTAAAAGACAGTAAAAGAATTTTTTCATGGAATGAACTTGAAGGCATGACACTCGAATTCTCCGGCTCAGGTCATCGAGGTAAGTCTTCTGACTTGTTGAATGAATTGAATGAGAATGGATATGTGATGCATTGTTATGGATATGGATATTAGAATTTAAGATATTCTCTTTAGAGACTGAAACTTTTAGGATGTGTGCTCTTTACGAAAGAATAACTGAAATTCCATACCATAAAACTTCTTTAATCAGACAGTGGAAAGAAAGCTAATGCATAAAACTTTTTAAACAGATTAAAACACGAACGTAGACATGAGTTCTAGGGGACGTGGTCGTAATGCGCGTGGGCATGGTAGAGGTAGAATGGCTGTATCGGAACCAGTTGGGTCTGGTCATGGATTAGGGAATGAGCCACCGCCGCCAGCTGCAGAGGCTGAATTTCAAGATCAGACGAGTGGAGATGACGTTGTGTCGCACGCTATGCTGCGCGTTTTAGAGAGAGTCGCGGGAGCTAACATGGGTACTGGGGCCCGAAAGTCAGTGTCTGAGAGACTCCGAACAAATGGAGCCGAGATATTTAGGGGTGTCTCGGGGGTAGCTCCGAATGTGGCGGAGTATTGGTTGGAGGCAGTAGAGAGGATCATGGACGATTTGGACTGCACCGCTGAGGAAAAGCTGAAGGGCGTTGTTTCTTTACTGCGGGATGAGGCCTACCAGTGGTGGCTCACTGTCAGAGAGGGTACTCCAGTAGGCCGAGTGGATTGGGGGTTCTTTAAGGTTAAGTTCGAAGGGAAATACGTTGGGGCTAGTTACATGGACACGCAGAGGAAGGCGTTCCTGAACCTAGTACAAGGAGGTAAGTCAGTAGCAGAGTATGAAGCAGAATTTTTGCGGTTAAATCGGTATGCCAGAGGGATTGTTGCTACTGATTATGAGCGCTGCGTGAGATTTAAGGATGGGCTGCGAGATGAACTGCGGGTATTGATAGCTCCTCAGCGGGAGAGGGACTTTGCTACTTTGGTAGAAAAAGCTCGGATAGCAGAGGAGGTTAAGCAAACTGAGAGGCAGAACAGAGATAAGGATAGAGATAGGAATAAGAGGGGTTTTGGACCATCAGGATCTTCAGGGGGTTTTCAGAAAAAGCCTAGGGTTAAGAGTTCTGCTCGTGTTTCTATGCCAGCTGTTGGGAATCAGGTCCGTCCGTGTGTTCAGTGTGGGAGGACTCATGTAGGCGAGTGCTGGGGAAGGAGTAAGGAGTGCTTCAGGTGTGGGTCCAAGGCTCACTTGGTTAAGAATTGTCCTCAGGATTTGGATAGGGCTCGGACAGTAGGTCAGAGGTATGTGCAACCAGGAAGGGGTGGTCAACAGATGCCGAGGGGTCGTGGTCTGAACCGTGGAGGGAATGGTTTTGGACGAGGTCGTGGAGCACCGGGTAGAGGTGCTGGAAGCTCAGGTGCAAGACAACCTGGGTTGGTTTACGCAGCCAGACGTCGTGAGGAGGGGGATGCACCAGATGTTATCACGGGTATGTTCCCTATTCTCAGGTTACCCTTTACTGCTTTAATTGATGTTGGGTCGACGCACTCTTACATTGCTAGTATGGTGTCTGGAACCTTGAATGTGAACTCTGAAACTGTCCCTAGGAAGATGACTGTACTTAGTTCTTTAGGGCAATTCGTAGTGGTATATAAACTCTTTAGAGACGTGCCTTTAGAAATTCAGGGGGTAGTGTTCCTAGCTGACTTGATGGAGCTGCCATTCAGAGAATTTGACCTGATCCTAGGTATGGATTGGTTAGTAAGGTATCGTGCGAATTTGGACTGTGCTGCTAAGCGCATGACATTGAAGACTTCCGAGGAAAATGAGGTTGTGGTGATAGGTGAGAGGAGAGACTGCTTGTCTAATGTAGTGTCTGCTCTTAAGGCGGAGAAGATGGTGACGAAGGGGTGCATGGCTTTCCTGATGTTTGTCAGTGCCTTGGATGCTAAGGAAGCAGCTGTGGGAGAGGTTAGGACAGTGAAGGAGTTTGTGGATGTTTTTTCGGAAGAACTTCCAGGGTTGCCTCCGGATCGTGAGGTGGAATTTGGAATCGACCTGTTACCAGGTACAGCGCCAGTGTCTATCGCTCCATACAGAATGGCACCAAAGGAGTTGGTTGAGCTTAAGGCTCAGATTCAAGAGTTGCTAGATCGCGGTTTTATTCGACCCAGTGTGTCTCCATGGGGAGCACCGGTGTTGTTCGTGACGAAGAAGGACGGGTCTATGCGTATGTGCATAGATTACCGTGAGTTGAATAAGCTGACGATAAAAAACAAGTACCCGCTGCCGAGGATAGACGACTTGTTTGATCAGCTTAAAAGGGTTGCGGTGTTTTCAAAGATAGATTTGAGGTCGGGGTATCACCAGCTTAAGGTGAAGGAAGCGGATATTCACAAGACAGCTTTCCGGACTCGATAAGGGCACTATGAATTCTTGGTAATACCGTTCGGGTTGACAAACGCCCCAGCTGCGTTCATGGATATGATGAATCGGGTTTTCCAACCCTACTTGGATCAATTTGTCGTGGTGTTCATAGACGACATCCTGGTATATTCCAAGTCTGAGGAAGAGCATGATGCGCATCTTCGAGTGGTGCTGCAGATTTTAAGGGAAAAAAAGTTGTATGCCAAGTTTAGCAAATGCGAATTTTGGTTAAGAGAGGTTGCTTTTCTGGGTCATGTGGTATCTACAGAAGGGATAAGAGTGGATCCTCGGAAGATTGAGGCAGTGTTGGATTAGAAACCACCTAAGTCGGTGGCAGAGATTCGCAGTTTCTTGGGATTAGCAGGCTACTACAGAAGATTTGTTGAAGGTTTTTCCTCTATCGCCGCACTTTTGACTAAGTTGTTGAGAAAGGAAGTACCTTTTGTGTGGACGGTTAAGCAGCATGAGAGTTTTGAGAAGCTTAAGAGGGTTTTGATAGAGGCTCTGGTTTTGGTTCAGCCTGAGGCTGGGAAAGATTTTGTGGTGTATTGTGATGCTTCTCATACCGGGTTAGGTTGTGTACTGATGAAGGAGGGGAAAGTTGTTGCCTATGCGTCTCAGCAGTTAAGACCTCATGAAGTTAACTATCCGACGCATGATTTGAGTTGGCTGCCGTGGTTTTCACTTTGAAGGTGTGGAGGCATTATTTGTATGGAGAGAAGTCAGTGATCTATACGGACCATAGGAGTTTAAAGTATCTGTTGACTCATAAGGAGCTGAACTTGAGACAGCGAAGGTGGGTGGAATTGTTAAAGGATTAGGACTGTTCGATTGAGTACCACCCGGGTAAAGCAAATGTGGTGGCGGATGCGCTAAGCCAGAAAGTAGTATTGGATCTGAGGGCGATGTTCGCTCATCTTAGTCTTTATGGTGACGGGAGTTTGTTAGCGGAGGTACAGGTAAAGCTGACATGGTTAAGTCAGGTAAAAGAGAAGCAGCTGGTGGATGATGATCTGAGTGCTCGACTTCAGCAAGTTCAGAATGGGGGATTAGAGGACTATAGTGTGGATAGCGACGGGGTTTTGTGCTTTCGTGGTAGGGTCTGTATGCCAATAGATGTGGAGCTGAGGCAGAGGATTCTTCGGGAATCGCATAGTAGCCCTTACACTATGCATCCTGGAGGGGGTAAGTTGTATAGGGATCTACGGGATCGGTTTTGGTGGCCTGGATTGAAGCAGGAAGTTACTGAATGGGTGGGGAAGTGCTTGACGTGTCAGCAGGTCAAGGCTGAACATCAAGTACCATCGGGGTTACTGCAACCAGTGAAGATTCCGCAGTGGAAGTGGGAGAGAATCACGATGGATTTCGTTAGTGGGCTTCCTCTTACGCCTACTTAGAAGGACTCGGTATGGGTGATCGTGGATCGGTTGACAAAGTCCGCCCATTTTATACCTGTTCTGATTGATTACTCTCTGTAAAGGTTGGCGAAGTTGTATGTAGCAGAAATCGTGAGACTGCACGGGGTACCGGTATCGATTATATCAGATAGGGATCCTAGATTTACGTCGAGGTTTTGGAAGGTGTTGCATCAGGCTTTGGGCACCAAGTTGGACTTTAGCACGACATTTCACCCGCAGACAGATGGCCAGTCTGAAAGGGTAATTCAGGTGTTGGAGGATATGTTGAGGGGATGTGTTATCGACTTCAGAGGTAGTTGGGAGGAATTCTTGCCTTTAGCAGAGTTCGCGTATAACAACAGTTATCAAGCTAGTATTCGGATGGCGCCGTATGAAGCACTGTATGGGCGGAAGTGTCGAACTCCTACTTGTTGGACTGAACTGGGTGAATGTCATGTTTTGGGTCCTGAGATAGTGGCAGAATCAGAGGAGAAGGTTAAGGTAATCCGTGCACGATTGAAGGAGGCATCTGATAGACAGAAATCATACGCAGATCTTAAGCGAAAAGAGATATAATTTGCAGTAAGGGATCGGGTGTTCCTGAAAGTTTCACCGTGGAAGAAGGTGATGAGATTTGGACGCAAGGGTAAGCTGAGTCCCAGGTTTATAGGGCCTTATCGGTTTTGAAGTGAGTTGGACTGGTGGCGTATCAGTTAGAGTTGCCTTCAGAATTGAAGCAGATGCATGATGTGTTTCACGTGTCAATGCTACATCGTTACAGATTGGATCCATCTCACGTGGTGCCAGTTAAGGAGGTTGAGTTAAGGCCAGACTTGTCCTATGAGGAGGAGCCAATTTAGATATTGGAGCGAGATGTGAAAGTGCTTCGGAAGAAATCAGTTCCTCTAGTCAAGGTGTTGTGGCGGAACCATGGTTCGGAAGAAGCTTCGTGGGAGCCAGAGGAAGCGATGCGATAGCAATACCCTCACTTATTTTGATCAGGTAATTTCGAGGCCGAAATTATTTTTAAGGGGGGTAGAACTGTAATATCTCGGGATTTGGGGGTCGTGCATTTTAATTCATATCTGTGTGTTAGTATGCTCTATATGCTGTTTGAGTATGTTTAGGAGCTTCGGGAAACCTTGGGGTTAGGTAGGAGCCTTAGTGGAATTTTTGGTTTAGGCTATTAGGGGGAAGAGCTAGGGAAGCTAGGCCTTAAAGGAATAAAGGTGAAGTTTATGGCACAAGAAAGGAAGTGGTGGAGTGGCATGGTAACGCAAGGGAGTAAGAGGGAGAGTTTGCGTCAAAGGAGTTCCAGGAGGGAGAGGGTTCGAACAACAAGGGAAGCATTTTGGGATTTGAATTTGTGTTAAGGGGAGGGGAGAGTTGGATTCGGTTATGGCAGTTGAAGGTGGGAGTTTGAATTGGTCAAGGTGTTTGAATTGTGGTGGAGAGTGGGATAGAAGGTTTGAATCATTCAAATGAGTTTGAATGAGAGGAGAAGAGGAAAATGAGGAGGAAAAAGAGGGATGTGGAGTGAGGTTGAAGAGTTTGCCGAATGTAGGACTTTGGGGGCATATTTTCGGTCATGTATGGGGGGAAGTAGTGCCGAATTATGGTAAGTGTGGGTGTCCATCTTTTGTGTTTCTCCTTTAGTTCTCCTTGCCGAAATTGTTAGTCAAAAGAATTCTTTTTTTTTTCCTTTCTTTTCTTTGGAGCAAGAGCCGAAGATAGAAGCAACCATTTGGGCATTTTGTGTATTCTCTCTTCTTCCCATTTTCTTTTCCCCAAAGTCGAACCATATCACCCATTTCTTTTCTTTTCTTTTTCATTTTAAAAACTCTTATTTCTTTTGCAAGGAAGCCGAATCTTTCTCTTCATTATTCCCTTTAGCCGAAACTCCATAAACCACACCCCTCTCTTCTCCTTCCTTTTGCTAAAGCCGAACAACCCTTCAATACCTTGGCCGAATCTTCCATTCACCATCACCCTTCTCTTTTCTTTTATTTCTACTTCCTCTACTTATTCTATTTGAATATTTTCTCAAGCCTCACCTCTGTGCCGTCGGTCATCTCTTGTCATTTCTTCCAGTACGATTCTAGTAATAGTGGTAAGGTTCTCTTTAAACACTTCATTCTTCTTTCTCTTTTGGTTTGCCAAAATTAAGAAGCTTAACTATGTCTTTAAATGTGTGGCCGAAACTATACAATGCTTTAGATTCGTGACTCGTTTGTTGAAGCCAGCGTTAGAGGCAGTAGAGATCTTTCGGGACTTGATCAATCAAGGTAAGATGATTATAGTGGTTGGCCGAAGGCCATTTCTTTTGTCCATAAGTGTTAGAGCCGATTCTAACATGGTTAATGTAGGGATTTCGACAACTTTCAAAATCAAGTGAGAACTTTCGGGTTTGGATCTGCTTTGGTAAGATTATTCGATTTAGATGTTATTTAGTTTTCGTATGGATCTGATTCGATTACTTAACGGGGTTTTCTGACTAAGATATTATTGATGGATGCGAACATCAGCCAAGGAGGGAAAGGGGTTGGACATGTAGTCCCTACCCCTCAATTCAAGAAGCGGGCAATTTCTGCGGTTTGTGATTGGCCACCGGGGGTGTGGGCCAGCGTCGGAACAGGATCGTAGGCAAATAGCGGTAGTTTCGTTTAGTGACAGTGTTGACATAGAGGGCGTGGTGTTACGGGTTATCAGGTGTGTAGTTTTACACTGTTTCTCTGTTTAAATTAATTAAATGATTGCGTATGATATGTGTGGTAGCCGAAATAATGGCTGTGGTGGTGTGGCTACCCATGTCGGGTAATTCTGGTAACCAGGTTAGTATCTTTCTTATATCAGATCGTGGATGGATAAATGTGGATTTTAATTGTCAGTATGTAAAATATGCATATCTGGTATGTTCGTATGGTTACATTGTCATTACATCATAATATATTGTATGTGCATGGGGATTGGGATATATATTCAATGAAGGAAAGGATGTACATTTATGTACGTGGATTGATGTTAGCCTTGAGCTACATCGTGGATTGATGTTGGCTATGTGCCTCATCGTGGATTGATGTTGGCTATGTGCCACATCGTGGATTGATGTTAGCTTCGTGCTTCATCGTGGATAGATGATGACCTTGAGTCACATCGTGGATATTGTGATTTAATCACGTGGGCCAGTGGCTAGACCACTAGGTGGACTTTGAGCAGCATGACTGCCAAAGAGTTTGTAGCGGATGGAGGGTCGATTTAGTAATCCCCTGGTGTGTGGTGGCAGGATACGGGGGTGTGTAACGGTTGGTTACTAGGTTGGGATTAGGTTAACGTTATGCATCATCATGTGTGGTATGTGGATTGGTGTGGAAATGGGCCAAGCCCAATTGTGGAAACATGTGGATTAATTGCGCACTGAGCCGGTTTGACTCATTCTATTCTTACTAAAACAATGCAGGTGATACATGATTCTTGGACCGGGCTGGAGTGGATTCGAGGTGGCCATGCAGAAGCTGTCTTTATTTATATATGCATTTTAAATTCTTAACTACTTTCTGGATATTTTTGTAATAAGGCCGCTTTAAGTATTTTCGGGATTTTTATTATGGTTAAGTTGGAGTTAATAACGGATTATTATTTGAGAATGACTTGCGTTTTGAAACCAACGAAATCAGATTAAAGTTTTAAATTTCGAATTATTGACAAATAACTCGCTTTCTCAAAATTTTCATTCGAAAAATGACTTAACCATTTGTCAAATCTGTAAAGTTTTATTTTCTGGCAAACTACGATTTTCTAGGCAATAAACCCCTTGCAAGCTGAATATTCGTTTTTGTTTTCTAAAACTTAATATGTGATTTCATCTCCAAAACCAAACTCTTTTCAGCCGTGGTGTTTTGGGCCGGGTTTGGGGTGTTACATTGAAAATGTGCAAAAAAGACTTAAATGTTCATGCATGAAATGGTATATGAAATGACTTGATTTTAAGCAAATTTAAGTCCACACGGCTTGAGACACGATCGTGTGACTCAGTCGTGTGTGGCACATGGCCTGGAGTCACAACCGTGTGTCATCTGAGGGTTCCTTTGTATGCAAGTCAGTGAGTTGCACGACCTAACACACAACCTGACACATGTGCGTGTGGGGCAACTCAGAGAGTTACACGGCTTGGTAAACGGGTGTGTGGCTTTGTAACACCCCAAACCCAGCCTAGAAGTTAGGCTCGAATCCGGCGTGCCACATTGAAGTGGTTTTCGAAAATCATGTTTTCATTGAAAACTTTTCTTAATTAAAAGCTTGAGTAAAATCCCAGTTACGTCAGTTTATTTTCAATCGAGGCTTATTAAAAAGTTTATTACCTTCAAAACCTTGTTTATTGCGGAAGCTTAATTTAAAACAGATGATTTACGAAAACATGATGTTTAAAAATTGAGTTGCGAAAGCGTAATGTTTTGAAAACAGTTTTGTTTAGGAAAATCGCGATGTACTTTAAACAGTTATAAAACATCATAGATAAATATCCCAAATAAAAACCATAAATTAAAAGCGGCTTTATTACAACCCAATAAGGAAGCGGTTTTAGTAAGGTAAAATAAAACTAAAATTTAAAGCTGCTAGTAGTGCGGCCACCTTCGAGTCCTCCCGTACGTCAAATTGCTTACTGAGGATTACCTGAAAAATTAAAAACAAAAGGGGTGAGTTTACGAAAACTCAGTGTGTACAACCCTCATTGGTAAAAATATGCATCACAACAATTCGAGCCTAAGCCCATTACAGTCATCAATATAGGCCCAAGCCCAACACAGTTGCGGTGGCATTTGGGCCTTAGCTCATAATAGCCTCAGTTGGGCCTTAACTCATGTCAAATGTCACATATCATATTTATCTGGGCCTAAGCCCATCTCATTATTAAAATCAATATATGCAATGCATTAATGCCCATACCAGCCCTGCACTCCGTCTCCTGTCCAATCCTGCACTCCTGTAGGGATTTAATCGACCCACCCATCCCTGCACTCCTTATGTAGCACCGATTGCGTCACTAACCAATGTTGCAACAAAGCTGCCAATTACATAATCGGCTTAAAGCCATCAGTGGATCCACAGTCGTCAAGCAACCATGCGATCTTATCAGAACTTCCTTCGTATCTATAATCCCATCCCCCATGCAACATAATATCGCATGAATCCAGACATACCATAAATAGCATACAATAAAAATCACATAACATGTAGGGGCATTTTGGTCATTTTACCCTTCAGGGGCATAACGGTCATTTTACCTTCCAAGGGTATTTCGATCATTTTACCTTCTAGGGGTATTTCGGTCATTTTACCCTTCAGGGGTATTTCGATCATTTTACCCTCCAAGGGTATTTTAGTCATTTTAACAACCTTCCCGAAGGTCTACAGTCGCCTTGAGCGACGCAGATAACATATGTCATCAAAACGGTGTATTTAGGCCCAAAGCCCAATACCCGGCCCAGGTGGGCCCACACTCTCGTGTGGCCCATTCGGCCCATTTCCAATCACGACTATGTGAACGTTATAGCCCAGTTCAATTTCTGTCAGTTTTCATAAATTAATCTGTGTGGTGCCCACAAGCCCATTGGGCCCACACGACCCATATCAGCCCAATGAGGCCCATAACGACCTAAGCCCATGAGAATGCTCATGGTGGCCTCAACCGTCATACGCCCATATTCGTGGGCTCGGTCCACCACACGTGCGATCGCGTGCTCGTGTGGCATCATTCGCTGGTATTTCAGCTTTTCGGCATTTGCCAATCTACTTGGGGTGGTGTGTGTGTGAGTACACACATTATTTACGAATGTGCGTTTAACCCACTCGAACCAAACCTATAATCCAAAAACAATTTGTTAGCCGAATGTCGTTTAAGGATAATTACATTTCATTACTAAACCCAGAACGTAAACCTTCCTCACCTTGCTTGAATGAGAGTCCTTGAATCTCCTAAATCCACTGACCACAATCGGTTACCCTCCTTAGTCAAATATCTGTAATATCACCAATACTATCAAAAAAATTGCTTACGAGAATATGGCTTTAGGTCCAATCCATAAGTCATGGAATATTCGGCCCAACAATACTTACCTCTCAGAACTGGTTGATTGCCGAAAGAGGAGAGGTTCGGCTTAGGAGAAAATTTGAAAGAAAACAAAGTAGAGTCCTAACACTATTTAGCCAAACAAGAAAAAGTAGGAGAGACAACTCACAATTGAGTGATTTGGCAGGGATTGAAACAGGAAAGAAAGAAAGAGACTTGGGCTAGACAATACAAGGCTTCGGTATTTTGACAATTAAAGGTTTCGGCACATTTGCTGAACAGTTGTAGAACAATAGAATCTCAAATGGTTACTTGCAATTTCGACACTAGAGGGAAAAGAGAGGAAATGAGAGAATTCAACTATGAAGAAAATGAAGTGAAATAGAGCAAAAAAAAATGCACAAGAGGTCACTTTTTGTGCAGTATTGGCAACATCCAGAAAAAGAGAAAAGTAGCTAAAAGAAAAGAGAGACAACACTCAAAAAACCGAAATATGCTCCAAATTCCCCCCTTTGGCCGAATTTCTTGAGTGGTACAAATCCCATTCGGCACCAACTCTTCTCCAACCACAAATCTCCTTGATTTCCTCCCCTTATCTCTCTATGATCCCCTCCTTAATTCACTCATTTGACCCATTCAAACTCTCCAACATAGAGTTCAAATCCAACACAAACTCTTGCCCACACATGAGTAAAATAAATAATCCCTTTTTGCATGCAGTGAGACTTGAATCTCTGCCCTCCTTGCCACACCTATGACGCCACAACCACTCCACCACAGGCTCTCTTGTGTCTGTTTTTTTAAGCACAAATACTTATAAGGCTTAATACCAGGAGTCAGGGTCCCCTAATGCTAAAAATAAAAATTTTCCAAATGACATGGTTTTAACCCAGGACTTCATAGAAGCCCTCTAATCTTCCAAAATCACTCACTTAATAGATCCAACTTGCATTAGTGCCGTTCTCTTATTCTTAAAAATTTTAAATGCTTCAATGCCCAAGGCCCAATAGGCCCAATTCTACTAGGCCCAAATTCAGGGTGTTACAGGCTTGGCCGTGTAACCCTACTCAAAGAGTTACACGAGTGAGGACACGGGCTGGGATAGTGCCGTGTCTCCTATTTTGAAGGTTACACGGCTTGAGACACGAGCGTGTGACCTCTGTTTCCAAAATTTTATTACTTTTTCTTAAACTTTCCAAATGATTCCAAATTGGTCTCGATTCGATTCTGTGATAGTTTTAGGGCCTTGAGGGCTCGGTTTAGGGACGATATGTATGTATATGTTTGGTTAATGAGTTTTTCATGCCATTGAATGAAGTTAAGTTTAAATGTTTCTGATTGTACAGTAATACTTTGTAACCTAATCCGGTGATGGATACGAGTTAGGGGTGTTATAGAATCATTCATTGAAACTTCGAGGTCTATTGATACCTATGCACGAAAATAAACAAATTGTACGCTGAGCGATAAAGCCCGGTGGTACTTTCATGATTTAAGTTATATAAGCAAGAACATTAACATGATAAGAATATGACCAATATATAATCAAGATTCTACCATTTCAATTCACCTATTCATGTCTTATATACCAATTCTTACACCATCACAATTGGTAAATCAATACGCACATATCATGTCATATTTCTAACAACTAGAATACATTCATTTCATTTCAACCCATAACAATTTGGCACCTTAGTACATCACCGAAAAATCCAAAGTCATCATACTGGCACATATAGTGCACCATCATATGAATCGAAGCAAATATGCTGGCACACATAGTGCATCATCGGATAAACCGAAGTATAATTGTGCATCATTGGATAAACCGAAGTATAATCTTGTACACCGACCTTACCTGAACAATTAATAGGGTACTAATGATCCAATTACATTTTATAAACCAATTCACATATCATAATCTCATACCATTTCATCATCAATTTGCATCACATGCCATTATCAAGTTCATATTATGCTTGTTTATGTTATGCACATCTCAATTCAATTCTCGACTTATTATCACTCAATATGAATCAATTCATTTGACAAGTATAAACTTACCTCGATAGCTAATAATGAAATCAACATGTATATATATATATATATATATATATATATATGCATAATGATCTCAAATAATAAAAGTACAAACCGAAATTATCCGAAACTCGTCTACGATTTTCGACTTTCTCTTCTCCCATGAGGGGTTGAGGTCGTATTTAGCTATGTTCGATAATTCAATAATAAAAACATCAATTTACATCCAATTCACATTCAAATACATGCCCGTATATTTTTCATTTTATTCAATTAAGTTCTTATACTCGAAATACACATATTTTTCAATATCTAACATCTGATTAAAATCTAATTTCACATTCTTTCATTAGGGACCCTATACTTTTCATCTACTACATAATCTCATGACAGTTTTCAATTTATTCAATTTAGTTTCTAATGTTACAAAGTTATCTAATAAGCTTAATTTAATTTCCAATTTGATCCTTAACATAATCTAAGTTCACTATCTAATAATCTCTTCAATTTCAAGTCTAATTCATCAATTTCTCTTTAATGAAAACTTTATAGAAACTTAACAATTGAACAAATTGATATATAGACCAGCTAAATCAATCTCTCATACTCATATATAAAAGATTGAAGAAAATGATTTAATTACCGTTGCAATTTGATGACCAAATGCTAGCATGAACTTAAGGTTTTCTTTATTTGTTTTTCTTTAGCATGGACGGTTGGAGAAGATGAATAATTCATCTCTCCTCCCATTAGTTTTTTATATATAGTATGATTAATAGTTTAATTAAGTATAATTAATTAATTAATTAATAAGACATATTTAGGTTTAATTTAATTATAATATATGCTTAAAGAAATTATTATCATATTCCACTATCAATATGAAAAACATTGGTTTAATACTCATTCAATTACTTAACTGATCTTCGATATATTTTCATACTATCTTCATTAATCTTTATTTTTCACCCTTACGGACTCTGTTTACGAAAATAGGGTTTCAAAACTGTAACACTTTATACCTGATCCGGAAGTTATCCCGAGCTATAAGGCATTACAATAATAAAATTTTAACATTTAAACAATATAACCAAATAATTCATATGGTATCAAAACACTATCATTTTTCTTGTCATACAAGCATATCCAGACTTATATCGAGCTTAGGGAATACTTAAAATAACCCGAGATTAAAACTGGATTTAATTGGAACACATATAAAAATTTTGGTTAAAAGTGAAAAACGGGGGTCATATAGCTGTGTGACAGAGGCCAGCTCGTGCGGCTCCATACTTGGCCGTTTGACTATTCCACACGTCCATGTGGCTACTTCACATGCCCGTGTTCTCAGATCGTGTACAACTAAAAATATAGGACACACGGCCATGTCACAGCCCATGTGTCCAATCGTGTGAGTATTCAAAATAGGGTTACACGGCTATGTCACAGGCCGTGTGACAAACCATTTGAAACCATGTGGTTCATCTTGCACCTAAAATTTAAATGACACACAACTGTGTGGCAAGCTGTGTTCTCCCTATTTAGCCCCTAATACAAGCCAAAACAATCACCAATTCTTGCACACCAAGACACACCATTTCGAGATACTTTTACATATACAATACCCTTCAAAGCAGACCTAAAAACAACCAAATCATGCCAAATCACAAACAAGCTATGTGCCTAACCAATATGCCCTCATTGACACTACAATTTAAAACATAAACAACAAACATGACCACATGCTTTATTCTAGCTTAAACATACCAATTCCTTTTCATCCATTCAACAAGTCAACATATTACACTCATACACATATTAACCATTTCCATCTCAATATAACACTCAAAATTAGCTACATATAACTATCAGAAAATACTTACCATATCAATCAAATACTCAACATGACAATTACAACTATTATTTCAACAAAAGAAATTTATTAACTAAGGCATATAGGTTTAGATTTATTTACAAGGATAACTAGTTACATGCCACTTTAAACCTACTCAAAATGAATAAAATGACTACCAAAAATATGAGGGCTAGTGTGTCATCTCTTGAGCTGATCCAATCGATGTCATGATTCCAAAAGACCTACAAATTAAATCAAATGAAGTAAGCTCAAATAAAGCTTAGTATGTAACACTCATAACCTGTAACCATCGCCGAAATAGGTTTAAGAGGCATTACCAGATATATCGAAACTTTTACGATCATTTCACAACACAAGATACATCATCATCATATCATAGCTTATATTACACATAAAGTCCCTTTAAAAGGTCTACGAAACCCTAAACATGCATCGGGAAAGGGTCGAGACTAAACCGAGCTCATACAAAATTTTACAAAAATCAACATTTTTCAAAATTACAGAGGTCACACGCCCGTGTAGGCAAGCCGTGTGCCTCACACGGAATCAGCCACACCCATGTGTCCAAGCCGTGGTAAAATAAGGCATACATACTGACTCGTGTGTCTAGCCTGTGGGCGAGTCTGACTTATTTCGAAAAGGAACCTTAAGAGACACGGTCGAGATACACGCCCGTGTGCTCAACCTTGTGGGCAAATATAGGCCATTTACAAAGCCAATTTGTCACCCATTTTAGGGTCATTCCTACAAACACAAACAAGCATAATTTTATACTCTAAATGCAACCAAAACATACAAAAAATGACCATCTTTTCTAACCATTCATGAGCATATCAAACATATCATCTTGTGCACAATTTATCTTATAACAACCTCAAACACTTCCATGTAAAATCCATCCAAAACTTACCTACTCAATATACCAACCATTCATCATAATCATACAACCTTTGCATTACAAAACATAGATTAAAATTACCATATTCACATCCATTAACAAGCCATATCACATGGCTTATATATATATATATATATATATACAGATTTCAAAACCAAATATATCAAAACTAGCCTATACATGCCACATAACCCAATCTCAAAACATTTATTTATCGAAACGAATACTGGATAGTATGATGAGATCTCCACCGACTTCTAACCCGAGCAAATCTCTGAAAAATCTATAAACATAAGAAAAACACACAAAGTAAGCTTTGAAAGCTTAGTAAGCCATAAGTAAATAAATCATTTCAATAATGTTTATAATTCAATTTAACTAAGCTGAATTTAACAAATCCCAACCGCATATACATTCATCATAATCGTAATTTCTTAAGACCACATTAGGTAACTTCACTAGACTTAATTATGGATGAACATATAAACCATGTTTTCATATTCATATATCAAATAATAGCTCATTCATAAAATTAAGCTTTCACAATTTCATTACATACCAACTGAATCATGTTCATTTATTACAGATTATTCATAAAAATATATCAATTTCTTTTTATACACTTCCAAACCCGAATAACCATAACAAATCGCACATCAAAACTATGTTTCGTGTTTCATAATTCTCATGTCCAAGACATAGGACCATAATTTCATTTAAGGAACATATATAAAACATCATCCATTATCTTATATTTCACATATATCATCATTTGAATCATACTCACATTTCATATCAGAATTTCATATACAAATCATATGTACTTGAATCATATATGGCAAAAACACAATTACAATTCTACATTTCTCATATGATTCATTTGTTCATAGTTCACTTGCTAATATCCACATCTCATTTTCACATAGATCTTATAACAACTAATCGTAATCATACTCACTTTCATTACTCAAATTCATTTTCAACTCAACATACCTGATTCGGATGTACATTCATATTTTCATTTATTTCTCTGAATTCCCGTTGAACCGTTCGAAATTAAATAAGATACTTGGATAGCTCAAAAAAAAAACTCGTACAATGCCAGTGTAACACCCCAAACCCGACCTAGACGTTATGGCCGGATCTAGCATGTCACATTGCGAGGCTATTTGAAAACTACGCGTTCAATGAAAACCCTTCCTTAATTTTAAACTTTCTACCGTTTATAAATCCCGAATTTTATTGCTTACAAAACAAGATTTGCTTAAAGTTATTTCCTTGTAAACATAATATCATTTTCAAAACATTGTTTGTAACAGAAGATTGACTTTAAAAGTTGCTGAAACGTGATATCTTGAAAACAGTAGTTATTGTTTTAAAAACCCATAGTTATTCGTTTAACAGTTCATAGTTAAAAGAAATACTAAATGAAAGTTAAAAGGAAAATCCCAATGGCCTTATTACATAAAATATTAACCCAAAAATAATATAAAAAAATCAAACCCAAAACTACTAAGTTCCGTTTAATAACAAATCCGACGTATGGCCACCTCCGAGTCCTTCGCAGCTCCAAATTCTCTAACACTTGGGATTACCTGCACGGTTAAAAGAAAGGGGTGAGTTACGAGAACTCAGTGTGTAATCCCCTATAACGGTCATAATCTGGGCCTGAGCCCATACGGTGTCGGTCTGGGCCCTAGCCCTATTCGGTAACAAGCTGGGCCTAAGCCCCAAATCATCCCAATGCAAATGGATATGTGCCCACCCCAATCCTATCCAGCCAACTAACTCTCGACCCGTACCAACCAACACACCATGTGGGGACCAAGTCGACCCACCCAGCCAAAACTCTCAAATAATGCAATCAAGCTGCTAATAACGGTATATGTGGCTGAGCCACTAAATCGGTATGTGGCGATGCCACTCGAACGGTATGTGGCAGAGCCACTAGAACGATACTTCCTCCAGTCATCAGACCCAACCCAATGCAACATAATATGAATGTAGTGTATTACAATTATAAGTAGATATATATATATATATATATATATATAAAATCACATAAATGACATTTAACTACCACCAAGGGTATAACAGTCATTTTTTCACTTAGGGGTAAAACGGTAATTTCACCCATTGGTGGTATTTTGGTAATTTACCCAACGAGGGTATTTCGGTAACTTATCCACTAAGGGTATTTCAGTAATTTACCCACTAAGGGTAACTCGGTAATTTTATCAGCTAACGGCCTTTCTGAAGGCCCATTGTCGCCTCAGACGACACATGTTCCCTTTTTGGTCACTAAGGTGTAGTTGGGCCTAAAATCCAATTTCGGCCCAATCGGGCCCACACGCTCGTGTGGCCCACTTAGCTCGTTTTCGGTCTCAGTTTTGCAAACTTCGCAGTCGCATCACACACTTGGCAATTTTTCATCGGTTTCACTCATGTGGGCCCGTTAACCCATTGGGCCCATTTAACCCGTTTCGGCTCAACAAGGCCCATTACAACCTCAATTCTGCGAGAGAATTCGTGGCACTCTCAACAGTCTATCACCATCACAAGTGGCTCGGTTTATCTCTGCGAACGTTCTCACACTCAAGAGATCTCAATTGTCGATACTCCAACTTTTCGATATTTTGGCTTTTGGCCGACTCATAGAATATCACATACTAGCACAAACAATTGTGTGAGATTACACACCTTAATCTCTGAATTGCTTCTTGAATCCGTGGACACCAACCTAGTACCATCAAAACTTTTGTTAGCCTCCAATTGCTAAAATAACCCTCCCCTTAAAGTACACACTCCAATATATATATCCTCCTTACCTTGCCTGAATGAGAGTGTTCCCTACTCACTCAACGTTCGTAGCCCAAACCCAAGTCCACGCCTCGCCTAGGATCTAGATTGAAATCAACACTTGTTAGAAAAAAGTAACTACCATCATCTCAACACAAGGTAATTTTCGAAACAAAGCACAAACGGTGCCACAACCTACCCAAACCGATTATTATCAAGTTTTTATGAAAATCGACTTACCAGGAATAATAGAACCGAAAAGTGCCCAACCAACCCTCCTTGTCAACAGTGTAAATGAAAATGGCTAGTCTAGTCGATGAGGAGTGTTCGGCCTAACCAACGAGAAACTACCGAAGATAAACAGAAAAAGAATGGGTTACAAGATAGTGGGATAATCGATCAACAAGAAAAGATCAAGGTTTTAAGAAAGTTTATGTTCGAATAACAGAGAAATCGAAAGAAAAAGTAGTGTAAGTCTTCTGTTTTAGAGAAAAGAAAAAGAAACAACAAGGTGTGAAAAGAAACGGGAAAGGAAGTAGTGAGTCGGCCTATGTAATATCCCAAATTATGGCTTATGCATAATTGCTTAATTGTGTGAAATAGCATGTTTGTGAATGTTCTGAATGTGATCTATGAATATTGTGGACTTTGAAATGTAGGGGAAATGCCTTAGAAAATATTGAGTTTTAAGTGTTAAGAGGAAGTTAAGCTGATAGGGCCTTAAGAAAATTAATAGAGGAAATTTGACATGGAAATGAGCTTGGTAAAGTGGCTACAAGGCGCCACTTAAAGCCCAGGTAAGTGACGCCACAACAGGTGCAAGTGGGCCTAGGTTCGAGTCACAAGGGAAGCAACATTTTGGAGTTTTATTTTCGGCAAGGAAAGGGAGGTAATGGACGGCACTAAGGCTAAATTTTAGGAGTTTTAATCCTTTTATTTTTTAGAGATAAAAAGGTGATAAATTAATTAAGATAAGGGATAAGTTATGGATTATTTTATGAAGAGATGAAGAGAAAAGCAAGGGATATGATAGTGATGGCCGAATAGGGGACTCTAGGCTTAGTAATTTCGGCAAAAAGAGGAAAATAGAGGCCATTCTGCATTCTTTTCTTTTTCTCTTTGAAGCCTCTGCCGAATTCTCTAGGCAAATCCTCTCTTTTTCTTTTGTTTGACAAAACCGAAAATCATCTTCAATTCTTTCTTTCTTTTCTCCTCTAGCCGATTCTTTCTAAACCTCATATCCCTCTCTTTTCAATCTTGTTGAAGCCGAATACACAAGTGACCATAGCCGACTATTCTCCAAGTCTCAAGGCTGAATCTTTGTGTTGTCAGAAATAGGAGCTGTCGATTTCTTCAGTAGGGGGTAAGATCAAGTTTGATTTCTATTCTTTTCTATTAGGCTTGTCGAAATCTAAAGGCTAATTCCATTAACATGCTTTGGCCGAAACCATGAAGGATTCTTTCGGGATTTTTTTGCTAAGTCGACTACAATAGAAGATCATTCGGGATTTCAGATCTGAGGTAAGTAAAGTGAGATATTAGGCCGAAGGCCGTTGATGGTGTTCATTAAGTATTGAAATCAGATCTGACATAGTGCTTGTAGGGATTTCGACAGATATCTAAGACAAGGGATACTTTCGGGATTTGAAAATCGCAAGGTAAGTGCATAAGTACAATCGGCCAAGGCCATGTTTGGTGTTATAGATCTATTTCTTACATGTTTAAAAGCCGGAAACTAACCCTTTAAGTGATCTAATGTTAGCCGATTACAAGATAGAAGGATTTCAATGTTTCGGGATTTGATTAGTAGTGAAATCGGCACCAAGGTAAGAATTTGATTACAATAATCCTTCGGGATTTGGTTTTATAGCCGAATGGCTTTTCAATAACATGATTGGGGTTGGCCGAATATAGGAGCTAAAGGATCTAAGGCATTAGATCGGGCTTTTTCGGGATTTAAGTGAAACGCTAAGTGAATCAGGTGTGTACCCCACCCTAAGCCCAATAGTTTTATGGTATTGATTATATGCATGTGTTAATATGAATGTGGAAAATATGGCTAAGTACCATGCAATGGTACAAAGTACTCAGGTACGTTTCCAACTCCTACTGTGAGTATGATTTATGGCACATAAGTAAATGTGATATGAATGTGAAATAAGGCTTAAGGCATGATATTGCATGATATGTATGACATGGGGCATTTGGGTGATTACGAAAAGGGGAAGTGAATGTGGTGACTATTGTCACATTATCTGAATATGGTGACTTCAGTCACATTATCTGAATGTGGTGTCACATGACAGAAAATATTATCTGGTGGCTATGCCACGGCTTTTATAAGGGCGAGGAGCACGTCGACTGCAGCGACTGCCTTCGATGGTGTGTAGCGGTTGGAGGGTTGACTTAGTAGTCCCCACGGTGTGCAGGTTGGTACGGGTGATGTGTAGCGGTTGGCAACTAGGCTTGGGTAATGGAATGCATCATTAATTGTAATTTATGATATGTATGTGTATGATTTGTTATGCCTGAATCTGTTTGGACTTAGTGTTTGTGTACACATTGAGTCTGTTTGACTCACCCCATTGTGGGAACATTTTTCAGGTGACGATCAGTAATGGACCGGGCCGGCAGGAGCTTAGTGGTGGCCATGCTCAGCAAGGAATTTTATTATTTGAATATTTTATTTTATTTTAAGTACATTAAATTTATTTTGGGTTTATTTATTTGATGTAATAAGGCCATAGTACGAACTATTTTATGCATGCATGTTATTTATTTTCTTATCATACGAAATTTTTATCAAATTAAAGACTAAGTAAATTTCATTTAAGAATGAACCCTAAATGTTTTGACACCTAAAAGAAAATGATTTTTAATTTAAAGATGAAACCTAAAACAAATTCGGTATACCTTTCAATTTGAAGTTTTGGAAACTTAACAATGGAATTTTTATAAAAACTTATGTTTAGAAATAAACTGGTTTCCAACTTAGGCCCAACCCAATTTCGAGTTTTCTCCCAAAAACACTCAAAAATTTTCAACAGATACAAATCCGATTCGAACAGTTATACTCGAGGAACATACCAGATCTGGTCGAGACTCGTGGGCTGGGTTTGGGGTGTTTCAGCTTGGTATCAAAGCCCGGTTTTTAAACTCTCGGCCTTGGGTTTAAGGCCCAAAACATTTTCAAAATTAAGCCCAAAAGAATTTTGGTAAAAATATTTTTGTAATAAGCAGGTTTTTCTGGCATGGCACCTAAGTCTCCGACCCGAAGTCCACCAGGTAAGTACCCCTATCTCTTGTGTGAATTATGCTATGACTTGTAGAAGGGTAGAAAATGGAACGTAGAATAGTATATTATGTATTTGAACCCTAGGACTAGTTTACCCCAATTACATAAGATTTTAAATGCCTAATTAAACAAACCTGTGACTAAGTCGCCGAGTTAGGGTGTGGCAACCATTGTGCGCATGTCTAGGATTGGTATTCGGTGAGAGCTTGGTATTTAGGCAGTCCGCGTGGCTGACCTCCTCTCCACTCGAATCCTACCTGGTGCGTAGCTTCGGTTCACCCTAACCAAGAGGACTTATTCATAGGCTAAACCCAATAACTAAAACCCGAAAGGGACTAGCCATATTTTTATAAGGACCCTAGTTTGAAAACTCTTAAAATTACCCTTTTAATTTGTAAAAACTATTTTACAAAATTTTCCTGAAATATTCTTGATTTACAAAATTACTAAAATACCCCTAGTGGTAAAATTACAAAAAAGCCCTTGGTTTCTAAAATTTCCTATACTATCCCCAATTTCAATAAAATTTTCTTACTTTACAAAAGTATCCAAAAACCCTGTTTCACGAAAATCCAAGATACCCTGATTTGGAAATTTACCAAATTACCCCTGCTTTACAAAATTACCAAAATGACCTCTGATTCCTAAAATTTCTGCAACAACACTGGTTTGGAAAACAAGTTTCCAAAAAGAACCCTAAGTTTCGAAATACCTTTGATTTATAGAGATTTTTTCCAAATTGACCCCGGTTTATTACCAAAATACCCCTGTAGGACAAATGACGAAAATACCCCTGGGTTAGGAATAGACAAAAATGTACGAAGAGTGAATGTGTGTGGGAGGTATTATGGAATGGATGTGTTTTCTTTGAAGTAGGATAGAAAACTTGAACTTTGATTGATCAAAAGAATTACTCCTAAACTCTTTGCATAAAACTCCTTCGCGAATAATCGGAATAAAGGCTAATTCATAAAATTTCTTAATCAGATTAAAGCGCGAACGTAGACATGAGCTCTAGGGGACGTGGTCGTAATGTGCGAGGACGCGATAGAGGCAGAATGGCCATGTCGGAACCCATTAGATCGGGTCAAGGGTCTGACAATGAGGTACCACCACCAGCTGTTGGTGTTGAGCAGCAAGCTCAGACAGGGGATGATGCTGTGTCGCAGGCTGTGCTGCGAGTTCTGGAGATGGTGGCTGACGCAGCTGGAAATATAGGAGCTCGAAAATCTGTACCCGAGCGACTCCGAGCCAATGGGGCTGAAGTATTTCGTGGAGTATCTGGTGTGGCACCCAATACGGCTGAATATTGGTTAGAGGCGACGGAACGAATTATGGATGAGCTGGATTTGACTCCTGAGGAGAAACTGAAAGGAATGGTGGCACTGCTACGTGATGAAGCGTATCAATGGTGGCTCACAGTTCGGGATGGTGCCACAGCTGAGGATCTTACTTGGGAATATGTTAAGGCGGCATATCAAAAGAAGTATGTTGGAACTAGATATACTGATGCGCAGAGGAAGGCTTTTCTGGGGCTGGTTCAAGGGAACAAGTCCGTGGCAGAGTACGAAGCTGAATTTCTAAGGTTGAGCCGGTATGCTCGAGGAGTAGTGGCTGCGGAGCATGAACGGTGTGTCCGGTTTGAGGACGGACTAAGGGATGACTTGAGGTTGTTAGTCGCTCCACATCAAGAGCGGGAGTTTTCTGCGTTAGTAGAGAAAGCTAAGATAGCGGAAGGAATTAAGGACTCTGTAAGGCAGCATTCTGATCGGAATAAGCAGAAAAGAGGATTTGGGCCGTCAGGGTCATCTGGGAATGTTCAGAAGAGGCCTAGAGTTGATGGGCCGCGAGGTCAGCAAGCTGGTACTGGAGGGCAATATCGTACTTGTGATCAGTGTGGGAAGAAACACTTAGGGGAATGTTGGAAGAAGACAGGAGGATGCTTCAAGTGTGGATCAAAGGACCATATGATTAAGGATTGTCCAATAAGACCGGATGGGAATAGACCAGTAGCTCAGAATGTTAATCAGGCTGGTAGAGGTGGACAGCAGCCTCAGCGAGGCCGTGGTCCGAATGGCCGAGGTAATGGTGCTGGAAGAGGACGTGGAACACCTGGCAGAGGTGTGGGTAATACAGAGGCGAGACAGCCGGGCTTGGTATATGCAGTTCACCGTAGGGAAGATGGAGACGCGCCGGATGTTATAACCGTTACGTTCCTTGTCTTTGGCAAGCCTTATTTTGCTTTGATTGATGTGGGCTCGACCAATTCGTATGTTGCATGTAGAGTAGTGGAAACTCTAGACATAGCCTCTGAACTTTCTGATAGGGAGATAACTGTAGTAAGCCCACTAGGTCAAACTGTAGTGGTGAATAAGATGTTTCGGAAAGTGCCTCTAGAAATTCAGGGTGCAGTATTTTCTGCCGACTTGATGGAACTTCCTTTCGGAGAGTTCGATCTCATACTTGGAATGGACTGGCTGGTAGAGCATCGAGCCATACTGGATTGTGCGGCTAAGCGAATGGAGTTGAGGACTCCAGAGGATAAGGAAGTTGTTATGATCGGAGAAAGACGAAACTACTTGTCTAACGTAGTTTCTGCTTTAAAGGCTGATAAGATGGTTCGGAAAGGAGGCAAGGCATTTCTAGCCTTTGTTAGTGCGTTGGATAAGAAGGAAGAAGGTGTTAGTGGAGTTCGAATTGTAAGGGACTTTGAAGATGTTTTTCCGTTGGAATTACCTGGAATACCCCCAGATAGGGAGGTGGAGTTTGGAATTGATCTGCTGCCTGGAACAGCTCCTGTGTCAATCACTTCGTACAGAATGGCACCCAAGGAGTTGGTTGAGCTTAAGGCTCAAATTCAAGAGTTGCTTGATCGTGGGTTTATTCGACCCAGTGTGTCTCCATGGGGAGCACCGGTCTTGTTCGTAAAGAAGAAGGATGGAACTATGCGTATGTGCATAGATTATTGTCAGTTGAATAAGCTGACTATCAAGAACAAGTATCCTTTGCCAAGGATAGACGACTTGTTCGATCAGCTTAAGGGAGCAGCGGTTTTCTCGAAGATAGATTTAAGGTCTGGATATCATCAGCTTAAGGTGAAAGAGGTGGATATTTACAAGACAGCTTTTCGGACAAGGTATGGGCACTTTGAGTTCGTAGTGATGCCGTTTGGGTTGACGAACGCCCCAGCTGCGTTCATGGATATGATGAACCGGGTTTTTCAACCTTATTTGGATAGGTTCGTTGTTGTGTTCATCAACGACATCCTTGTGTATTCCAAGTCGGAGAGAGAGCATGATGAGCATCTACGGATTGTGTTGCAGGTGTTGAGGGAGAAGAAGCTCTATGCCAAATTCAGCAAGTGTGAATTTTGGCTTAAGGAAGTTGCGTTTTTAGGACATGTGGTGTCTGCAGAAGGAATAAGGGTGGATCCTAGGAAGATTGAGGTGGTGCTAGATTGGAATCCACCTAAGTCTGTGGCGGAGGTTCGTAGTTTCTTGGGTTTGGCGGGCTACTACAGAAGGTTTGTGGAAGGGTTTTCATCGATAGCCGCGCCTTTGACAAAGTTGTTGAGGAAAGAAGTACCTTTCGTTTGGACGGATAAGCAACAAGAGAGCTTTGAGAAGCTCAAGAGGGTCTTGACTGAAGCTCCAGTTTTGATTCAGCCGGAGGCAGGGAAGGATTTTGTGGTGTACTGTGACGCTTCTCATACAGGATTGGGATGCGTACTGATGCAAGACGGGAAAGTAGTTGCTTATGCGTCTCGGCAATTAAGGTCGTATGAGGTTAACTACCCAACTCATGATTTGGAATTGGCGGCAGTGGTCTTCGCTCTTAAGGTGTGGAGGCACTATTTGTATGGAGAAAAGTCAGTGATCTACACAGACCACAAGAGTCTTAAGTATCTGTTGACTCAGAAGGAGTTAAACCTAAGACTGCGAAGGTGGGTTGAATTACTGAAGGACTACGATTGTTCGATAGAGTATCATCCGGGCAAGGCAAATGTAGTGGCTGATGCCCTAAGTCGAAAGGTTGTGTCGGATCTGAGGGCGATGTTTGCACATCTAAGCTTGTATGATGATGGAAGTCTACTGGCAGAGCTGCAAGTTAGGCCGACATGGTTGAATGAAGTGAAGGAGGGACAGTTGGATGATGATGAGTTAAGTGCTAAGCTGCAACAAGTACAGGATGAAGAGTTGGAAGGTTATGGTATTAATGACGAGGGAGTATTGTGTTTTAAGGGTAAGGTCTGTATGCCTAAGGATCAGGAGTTAAGACAGCGAATTCTTCAGGAATCGCATAGTAGCCCTTATGCTATGCATCCTGGAGGAAGTAAGTTGTATAGGGATTTAAGGGAACAGTTTTGGTGGCCTGGACTTAAGAGAGAAGTTACAGAATTTGTTGGCAAATGCTTGACGTGTCAGCAAGTTAAGGCTGAACACCAAGTTTCGTCAGGATTACTTCAACCGATAATGATTCCGCAGTGGAAGTGGGAGCGAATTACCATGGACTTCGTTAGTGGGTTTCCCCTTACGCCTACTAAGAAGGACTCGGTATGGGTAATAGTGGATCGTTTGACAAAGTCCGCGCATTTCATTCCAGTGCGGGTTGACTATTCTTTGCAGAAGTTGGCAAAGTTATATGTGGCAGAGATTGTAAGGTTGCATGGAGTACCGGTATCGATCATCTCTGATAGGGACCCAAGGTTTACTTCTCGGTTTTGGAAAGCTCTACATCAAGCTTTAGGCACCAAGTTGGATTTCACTACGGCATTTCATCCACAGTCGGACGGGCAATCTGAACGAGTAATCCAAGTGTTGGAGGATATGTTGAGAGGCTGTGTGATAGACTTTAGAGGAAGTTGGGAAGAATATTTGCCTTTAGCAGAATTTGCGTACAACAACAGTTATGAAGCTAGCATTCGGATGGCACCGTATGAAGCACTGTATAGACGGAAGTGTCGAACTCCTACGTGTTGGACGGAATTAGGAGAACGTTGAGTTTTGGGTCCAGAGTTAGTGGCAGGATCCGAAGAGAAAGTCGAGATAATTCGGGCACGGTTGAAGGAAGCATCTGATAGGCAGAAGTCGTACGCGGACCTCAAGCGTAAGGAAATAGAATTTGATGTGGGAGATCAAGTGTTCCTTAAAGTTTCGCCTTGGAAGAAGGTAATGAGGTTTGGTCGGAAAGGGAAGTTAAGTCCAAGGTTTATAGGACCTTATAAGGTTTTGAAGCGAATTGGACCAGTGGCATATCAGTTGGAGTTGCCACCGAAGTTGAAGCAGATGCACGACGTATTTCATGTGTCCATGCTACGTCGTTATCGATCGGATCCATCTCATGTGGTTCCAGTTGAAGAGGTGGAGCTAAGGTCAGATCTGTCCTACGAGGAAGAGCCGATTCAGATCTTGGAGCGAGATGTGAAAGTGCTACGAAGGAAATCGGTTCCCCTAGTCAAAGTGTTATGGCGCAATCATGGATCGGAGGAAGCTTCGTGGGAGCCCGAAGAAGCGATGCGACAGCAATACCCTTAATTATTTCAGCCAGGTAATTTCAAGGACGAAATTATTTTAAGGGGGGTAGAACTGTAATATCCTAAATTATGGCTTATGCATAATTGCTTAATTGTGTGAAATAGCATGTTTATGAATGTTCTGAATGTGATCTATGAATATTGTGGACTTTGAAATGTAGGGGAAATGCCTTAGAAAATATTGAGTTTTAAGTGTTAAGAGGAAGTTAAGCTGATAGGGCCTTAAGAAAATTAATAGAGGAAATTTGACATGGAAATGAGCTTGGTAAAGTGGCTACAAGGCGCCACTTAAAGCCCAGGTAAGTGACGCCACAATAGGTGCAAGTGGGCCTAGGTTCGAGTCACAAGGGAAGCAACATTTTGGAGTTTTATTTTCGGCAAGGAAAGGGAGGTAATGGACGGCACTAAGGCTAAATTTTAGGAGTTTTAATCCTTTTATTTTGTAGAGATAAAAAGGTGATAAATTAATTAAGATAAGGGATAAGTTATGGATTATTTTATGAAGAGATAAAGAGAAAAGCAAGGGATATGATAGTGATGGCCGAATAAGGGACTCTAGGCTTAGTAATTTCGGCAAAAGGAGGAAAAGAGAGGCCATTCTGCATTCTTTTCTTTTTCTCTTTGAAGCCTCTGCCGAATTCTCTAGGCAAATCCTCTCTTTTTCTTTTGTTTGACAAAACCAAAAATCATCTTCAATTCTTTCTTTCTTTTCTCCTCTAGCCGATTCTTTTTAAACCTCATATCCCTCTCTTTTCAATCTTGTTGAAGCCGAATACACAAGTGACCATAGCCGACTATTCTCCAAGTCTCAAGGCCGAATCTTTGTGTTGTCAGAAATAGGAGCTGTCGATTTCTTCAGTAGGGGGTAAGATCAAGTTTGATTTCTATTCTTTTCTATTAGGCTTGTCGAAATCTAAAGGCTAATTCCATTAACATGCTTTGGACGAAACCATGAAGGATTCTTTCGGGATTTTTCTGCTAAGTCGACTACAATAGAAGATCATTCGGGATTTCAGATCTGAGGTAAGTAAAGTGAGATATTAGGCCGAAGGCCGTTGATGGTGTTCATTAAGTATTGAAATCAGATCTGACATAGTGCTTGTAGGCATTTCGATAGATATCTAAGACAAGGGATACTTTCGGGATTTGAAAATCGCAAGGTAAGTGCATAAGTACAATCGGCCAAGGCCATGTTTGGGTTATATATCTATTTCTTACATGTTTAAAAGCCGGAAACTAACCCTTTAAGTGATCTAATGTTAGCCGATTACAAGGTAGAAGGATTTCAACGTTTCGGGATTTGGTTAGTAGTGAAATCAGCACCAAGGTAAGAATTTGATTACAATAATCCTTCGAGATTTGGTTTTATAGCTGAATGGCTTTTCAATAACATGATTGGGGTTGGCCGAATATAGGAGCTAAAGGATCTAAGGCATTAGATCGGGCTTTTTCGGGATTTAAGTGAACCGCTAAGTGAATCAGGTGTGTACCCCACCCTAAGCCCAATAGTTTTATGGTATTGATTATATGCATGTGTTAATATGAATATGGAAAATATGGCTAAGTACCTTGCAATGGTACAAAGTACTCAGGTACGTTTCCAACTCCTACTGTGAGTATGATTTATGGCACATAAGTAAATGTGATATGAATGTGAAATAAGGCTTAAGGCATGATATTGCATGATATGTATGACATGGGGCATTTGGGTGATTACGAAAAGGGGAAGTGAATGTGGTGACTATTGTCACATTATCTGAATGTGGTGACTTCGGTCACATTATCTGAATGTGGTGTCACATGACAGAAAATATTATCTGGTGGCTATGCCACGACTTTTATAAGGGCGAGGAGCACGTCGACTGCAGTGACTGCCTTCGATGGTGTGTAGCGGATGGAAGGTTGACTTAGTAGTCCCCACGGTGTGCAGGTTGGTACGGGTGATGTGTAGCGGTTGGTAACTAGGCTTGGGTACGGGAATGCATCATTAATTGTAATTTATGATATGTATGTGTATGATTTGTTATGCCTGAATCTGTTTGGACTTAGTGTTTGTGTACACATTGAGTCTGTTTGACTCACCCCGTTGTGGGAACATTTTTCAGGTGACGATCAGTAATGGACCGGGCCGGTAGGAGCTTAGTGGTGGCCATACTCAGCAAGGAATTTTATTATCTGAATATTTTATTTTATTTTAAGTACATTAAATTTATTTTGGGTTTGTTTGTTTGATGTAATAAGGCCATAGTACGAACTATTTTATGCATGCATGTTATTTATTTTCTTATCATACGAAATTTTTATCAAATTAAAGACTAAGTAAATTTCATTTAAGAATGAACCCTAAATGTTTTGACACCTAAAAGAAAATGATTTTTAATTGAAAGATGAAACCTAAAACAAATTCGGTATACCTTTCAATTTAAAGTTTTGGAAACTTAACAATGGAATTTTTATAAAAACTTATGTTTAGAAATAAACTGGTTTCCAACTTAAGCCCAACCCAATTTCGAGTTTTCTCCCAAAAACACTCAAAAATTTTCAACAGATACAAATCCGATACGAACAGTTATACTCGAGGAACATACCAGATCTGGTCGAGACTCGTGGGCCGGGTTTCGGGTGTTTCAGCCTACCTAGTGTTTAGGCTATTAACAAGAAAAGAAGCATGTATGGAAAGTGAAAAGAAGAGAAAAAGAGAAGTTGAGAATTCAGTAAAAGAAGAATTGAGGAGAAAAGGACCCGAAATGCTATAGTCAAAACACCCAAAATGTAAAACTCTCCCAAAAGAAAACTAGAGAAAATCGGCACTCTCCCCTCTCAAAGCCGAATATGCTACCACAACCCCCTCTTCAGCTGAAATTCCCCTTAGCTAGACCCCCACATTCGGCCAACAGTTCCCACACCCATCAACTCCTTGATTTTTTCCCCTTTTTCCTCCTACAATTCCTCTCATTCATTCGTTTGAACCGTTTGACCAATTCTCCAACTCCCATTGAAGAGTTTGATCTAAACTCAGCTTCCTCCCCTCTCAAGCCACAAAATAAAATCCTTTATTTTCTACCTGAGGGATTCAAACCCCTTTCCTCCTTGCTCCCCACTTGACGCCACACCACTACACCACACACTCCACTTGTGTTAGCAAAACACACTCAAATATACTTAAGTCCATCCTCAACCAGCCCTCTCCTCTTCAGGGCCAAAAACATGCAATTATGCAAAAAATTATAACCCCTAAATTTTGGGATGTTACAGCCAACGTCCTAGACGTGGTCTTACATGTAATCAATATTGATGCCACTATCCCAGACAGGGTCTTACACGAAATCAAATACGATACCGATGTCCGAATCCGGACGCGAACGGACCGGAACGACTAATTGATAGCTTCCTATTTTCCCGATCCGAATCCGATTTCCACTTTTGCCAATCTAACTAATATCAAAATTAACTTACTTATTCAACATTTCATTCAATTTTCATTCAAGAACATATAAATGGGCAATTTACATTTTAGCCCCTAACATTTCGCATTTTTCTCAATTTAGTCCTTATTTCAAAATAATACAAAATACATAAAATTTCACTAAATCCTTGTTAGGCCGAATTCTACCCATACTACTAGCAGCCCATATTTTTAGTTTATTCACACATTTAACCATGAATTTTACACTTTTCCCAATTTAATCATTAATACACATTTTTATCAAAAATCACTTAATTAAACATAATAATCTATCAACAAAAGTTTATATTTCATCATCAAACCACAAAAACATCAAGCTGACATCAATGGCAAATACCAAATTCATCATCAATCCAAAAAATTAAAGCATGGGTTTGCTAGCACTCGAAGCAACGATCATAAAAACATAAAAATCATCAAAAACTGAGCAAAATCCATACCCCAATTTGAGCTTCAAAATGCTGAATCTTTAAAGCTTTCAAATGTTTCTTTTTCTCTTCATTATTCGGCCAAAATATGAACATAATGGCCATTTTATGTTTTTGTTTTATTTTATTTCTTATTAATATGCCATTTTACCTTTTTAACCTTAATGAAATAATATAAAAACTTAAAAATAGTTGTCCACTACCGTCCATTCTATCATTTAATGGCCTAATTTCATTTTAAGGCCTCAACATTAAAAGAAGATAGCAATATAGCACTTTAAAAAATAGCATGTCACTTTTTCATTTTACTCGATTAAGTCCTTTTATCAAATTGAGCACACAAACGATCAAATTTTCATGCGAAATTTTCACACATATTAATTCACATATTGCAAATACCAAAAATAATATTAAAATATTTTTTGACTCAGATTTGTGGTCTAGGGTCTAAACCGGGCTATTACAACTCTCCCCCTTAGGGATTTTCGTCCCCGAAAATCTTACTAGAAAGTAGATTTAGGATTTGTTTCCACACCATACATTTTAAATTCACACATAGCTTCAGATTTCAAATCTCTTTAATCTCACAACTGAAATTCTGATCTGACTTTCGCTGTACATCATCTCTAGTTGAAACTACTTATAACTATATTAACTTGTTTTCATTTTCTACTCAATTTCTCTTATGATTTTAATCCTGTGAATCATTTTCTCGCAAAACTCGATCCTGAAGTAATGGAATTCGGTAATTGCTTATAACAGCAACAATCTTTCTTAGTTGCTTTGGAATTCTAAAACATAGTGATAAATAAATATTTTTAGAGTTTGGTTTGCATGCTCGATTTCAATGCAATTCATACTCACATATTACTGTAATCTCTCTCAGAATTATCATATGAGTTTCAGATCTCACCCCAACACAATGATAGCTGACACCATAGACGGGCTTACCAACACAGAAATGAATAACTCATCTATTTTGTCAAAAGAGAAAATCCATGCGTACGAAGAGACTCCTTCAAACAGTTAACAATAATTTAGATAACATCATTTTTTTCAATGATAGGAAAAATCCCAATACAAAAATTCATCAAAACTCTATTTTGTTACTACACAGATATCATCATACGTTGTAACAGTCCCAAAGACACTTAATAATCAATTTTAACCTGTTGATAGCTCAGGCATTTGAATACAAGATTAGAAATATCACGTTTCTTACACATTAATCAATACCACTGTTTCAAATTATTATGCATCCTGATACTCTCATATGAACAGTCAAACTACTACTGTGAGCTACCTAAACAATTGTTGTACAATCTCAGAACGTTTTGGTATACTCACAGTATTTCAAAGCAATAATTAATCATCGGTTCCACATCACAAATTCTGAATCAGAAGTCTATTTACGTTGAACCCTTTTTAGTTTGCAAATCTTTGACACATATCTGAGCTTCATAAATTCGCTGAATAAACATCAATTTAGCTTCAAACTTATCTACTAATTATCAATCGCGTATTCATCGCTCGTAAAGTATACAAAAGTTTCCTACTCAAGACATCCATAACTGTAATTATTTTTCCCCGGTGAAAATCAATTACTAACTCAAAACCCTTCGTTGGTTCAAACTATCTTTGCTGTCTCATATTCAGATCACTCAGTTATATCAAGTAAATTACATTACTAGCAAACAATCAATGTCGCTAACTATCCCGCACAAGTACAATGTCAACCGGTTCTAAATCGCGTGCCGAATAACACTTCTCATGCAGCTTTAACTGTATGGAATCACAAGATATCATTATACAATCTTGTATTAAAACACTCTTCAAACCATATAATGACGTATGACTGAAAATCATAAACTCTTTACCTGACTCAGACTGAACCAGAACTGATGTTTCAATTAACAATGTCTTTGCACAAATATGAACTTCAATTTCTCAACAAAACCATTCCTATAGATATAATTTTGTATCTTGTCTTCAAGGATACGAATTCTTCTTCCAGACTATCCCTCAATTCACACATGTACGTTCAAAGTTTATTTCCAGTCCGATGGATAGATTCAAACACATATAACCCAATTATCTTTTAAATTAAATAATTCAGGTCATACTAACTAATGAATCTATCTTTTCGAAGAAATCTTTCTTCTTATTAGAAGGATAACCCCAGACATATCGTTATACAGATTGATCTTGATCCTCTATCATTTTCACTTTTATCAATGTCTAACTTTCACGAGAACTGGAAAAGAGTTTATAATAAAGCTGTCTCATCTGTTAATCATCGAAGTTCTAAATTATACTGAAGTCACCTTTATCATATAGAAATCATTGGGCCTTAATAAGAACGATGTCTCAACCCTATAAATAGATATTATCCCAGCTATTAATGAAGCATTTGAACACAGAAAAGAATCAAATATGATTTTAATAGTAACCTCTGCAGAAACACAACTTCTATAACTCTGAGGACATTACCACTGTACTCTCACATTTCAAGCCAGAAATTATAATTACAATAGACATAGTCATCTCTGTCAATTAGAGATCTCTTGCAGATAATCACATGGAATCATAAGAAAACCAGAATAGCGAAATTTCAACATATGGAGTTACACAGGATATCTAAAAATTACACCCTATATAGAACGATATAAAATTTCGATGATATCCCAGAAAATGTCCAGAAATAAAAATGTTAATCTTCACATATATAATCTTCACATATATTCAACAGAATATTAGCCTCATACAGATTTTACCGTCGACTTTCACATCCACACAATGAAACAAATTATCAGATAAAGACATAACAATGTCGAACATAACTCAATCAGATCAACCTTGCTTTTGTCTATCAGTACATTTAACTAGCGTTCTTATACGATAAGAATTTTCTTTCTGAAATTAAACAGTCACATATGCTTCTGAGGATAAATGTACACATAGAATGCCCAGAAGGAATCATAATAATGGCCCGACTATAACCATTGTATTCAACCATCAATACAATTCAATCATTATTCAACTGTCTAATTCTATCATCAGAAATTTTCAAATTATCCCTTCGCTAACAAAAGTAAATTCAGAAAAACTTCCAGTTAATACTTTCTTTAGATAACATACCTGAATACATCATTTAGTCGGAATTAACTTCTTCTTTACCAATGACTCTGCATAATCAAAATAGTCTTCAAAACTTTCCAATATCTCTTTTAGTACCATCTTCATTTGCTGATTTATTCTCTTTTCTGACCACATTACTAATCTTTCAAACACGGACTTCTATAACTCCACACTTGTGAGCTTATTCAATCCAAATCTTACAGATTTCATTATAACATTTCATTGATAAGAGGGTGAGGGTAGTAAAGCCGCAAATGCACATAACATATACTATCACAGATAGCCAATTCATTTTTAAATTTCACATTATCAAAACATTTAATAATCATTGACTTATCTTCACTTTTGTACTTAACATATTGTTCATATGCAAACTAATATTATTAATTCATAATCAAAGCATTTCATATAGTAGTCATAGGCCACATATCACAACTCATATACTCATATCATTACTGCATTTACCAACAACATAATATATTGTATTCTTATTCATACCTTTATGAGTCTCAACTCATCATCAACACATTTTCACTCAAATATTTGAGTATTTACTTTTGTACTATCATAATTAGCTCGGTAGGAAAGCATATCTTTCTCATCAAAACAATTTTCGTCAGAGTCGGGAGATATCACACTACCGCAAGTTATATATGGCATGTATAGTTAGACTCACATACGGTATGATAGTCCTAGAACCGACTAAACCATGGCTCTGATATTAATAAAATGTAACACCCCTAACCCGTAACCATCGCCGAAATAGGGTCAAGAGGCATTACCAGACATATCAAAACATTTACGATCATTTCACAACACAAGATACATCATCATCATATCATAGCTAATCTTACACATAATGTCCCTTTAAAAGGTCTACGAGACCCTAAACATGCATTGGGAAAGGGTCAGGACTAAACCAAGCTCATACAAATTTTTTTCGAAAATCAACATTTTTTAAAATTACAGAGGTCACACGCCCGTGTGGGTAGGCCGTGTGCCTCACACGGCGTCAGACACACCCATGTGTCCAAGCCGTGGCAAAACAAGGCATACATACTGACTTGTCCACACGACCGAAGACACACCAGTGTGCTTGACCCGTGGGCAACACTGACTTAATTCACACGACCTGTCACACGCCCATCTGTCTGGCCGGTGTGCGAGTCTGACTTGTTTCGAAATGCAACCCTAAAAGACACAGTCGAGACACACGCCCGTGTGCTCAACTGTGTGGGCAAATATAGGCCAATTACAAAGCCAATTTGCCACCCATTTTAGGGTCATTCCTACAAACAGAAAAAAAACATCATTTCATACTCCAAATGCAACCAAAACATACCAAAAATGACCACGTTTTCTAACCATTCATGAGCATATCAAACATATCATCCTGTGCACAATTTATCTTATAACAACCTCAAACACTTCTATGTAAAATCAATCCAAAACTTACCAACTCAATATACCAGCCATTCATCAAAAACACACAAAGTAAGCTTTGAAAGCTTAGTAAGCCATAAGCAAATAAATCATTTTAATAATGTTTATAATTCAATTTAACTAAGCTGAATTTAACAAATCTCAACCACTTATACATTCATCATAATCGTAGTTTCTTAAGACCACATTAGGTAACTTCACTAGACTTAATTATGGATGAACATATAAACCATGTTTTCATATTCATATATCAACCATTAGCTCATTCATAAAATTAAGGTTTCACAATTTCATTACATACCAAGCGAATCATGTTCATTTATTACAGATTATTCATAAAAATATATCAATTTCTTTTTATACACTTCCAAACCCGAATAACCATAACAAATCTGTAACACCCCCAAACCCGGCCCACAAGCCTTGACCGGATCTGGCATGTTACGTAGTAAAAACCTTTTGAAACGTTTTGAAAATTTCGTGTTCACAGTGGAAATCTAAGAATGTTGTTGAATTTGTAAAGCGATGTTTGCTAAAACTAAGATAGGTTGGTTTGATAAACATGATTGAGTTGAAAACTTTTTCTTTTCCGTTGAAACCATTTGATCATTTAGATTTTTAGAAGTATCGGGGTTATTGATAACTTGGTAAAATTTTGCTACCCGATGGTAACATATTTGAAAACGCGTACGAGTATTAATTTTTAAAACGTTGCCTTTACCGATTTGCTTAACAATTCATAAGTTCGTTAGAAATAAGGTAAAACTACTACTTAATCATGCGAATAATAATAAAAGAGCAATAAACGGCCATATTACAACCCACTCGAATTTAGCAAATAGTAAGCTTTAATGGTGCGAAATAAAACTTCAAACGAGGAACAAGCATGGCCACTTCGAGTCCTCTCCGGCTCCGTCTCCGCGATCGACTCGCCTGAAAAGATAGGGAAAGGGGTGAGTCACCAAGACTCAGTGCATAGCTATAACACATGTCCCCACATATGGGCTTGGCCCATATTCACACAGTCCAAACACATGAATATGTAATTATGAAATGAGTATGCAATTATGAAACCCAACCTAGCCATCCATACTCCATTTTCTACCCCGTGTGGTACCAAACCACTGGTGGTGCCAAACCACTGGTGACTCGAAGTCACAATATCCGTCAATACGTGTGGTGCCAAACCACTGGTGACTTAAAGTCACAATATCCGTCAATACGTGTGGTGCCAAACCACTGGTGACTTAAAGTCACAATATCCGTCAATACGTGTGGTGCCAAACCACTGGTGACCGAGGTCACAAATGTGATACCAAATCACTGGAGGTGCCAAACCTCTGGTGTCCGAAGACACAAATCGAATGATGGGGCCAACCCATCGTGTGATACCAAATCACTGGCGCCGATCCCGTATCTCATAGTGGGGCCAACCCACGGTGGTACTAAGCCACAGGGACGAGACGCTATGAGGTGCCAAACCTCTGGAGGTACCAAACCTCTGGTGACCGTAGTCACAATGTGTTACCAAAACACTGGTGCCCGTCGACACGAATATCACTGCCCCCTCCACTCAATTAATCCCACCATCATCATGCTTACATAAAAAGTATCATGATCCCATATATCATGCATTTGTATATAGCATAACATTTTACAGCATATGATGGCATACACAACATATATCATAGATCGAGTATTAGGGGACTTACCCGAAAACCAAGCTTATGCCCACAAGGCAAAGATACTACGTGATAAGTAATAAAATATCATTATAACAACAATTTATACTAATAAAGTGTGTAAGAGCTTACACACCTGATTAAACGATCACCCACCTTGGGTATCCAACATCTTAGCCCTTATTTCGGCTAACATGCACAACATGTATATTTACAATAACATACATAAACCAGCAAGAGAACAGTGCGATAACTACGCACCTGATCACGAACAACATTGTGCCCTCAATCCCGAAGCTATCTTTAAGCGATACTACGGCTATTTGCCTACGTTGTTGCTCGGACGCTGGCCCACACCCCGGTGGCCAATCCCGAACCGCTGAGACAACCCTCTTTTTAAACTTGGGGATAGGGACTATCCCATGAACTCCTTGACTGGTATTTGCCTCCATCAACACTTAATAAGCATAACACATTAGTTACTAAGCTATAACCACAAATCAACCCAATCTAAACCTATCAAAAGCCCATGCCAAAGCGATCTCGAATCCCGAAAGCTTACTTACCGATGTAAACTTGAATCCCGGTTGCTCCTACAACCTGTCGAAATCCTGAAATAATGCCGCATTAATCTCGGCCCTTGACCAACAAGTATTAGAAAGTGTCTTTAGCCGAATACTACTCTTACCCTCTGCAACCGAATCTTAAAAGATCCTTAGTGCTTCTTCCCTTGGCTACACATGAAATAAATACCATATTAAGATCCCAAGCACATTCGGCCAAACAAAAATATTAGCACCAAAACCATTCGGTCAACCCAACAACTCGAGAGTTAATACTCGAACCCCGAGACCTTACCTAGCTTTTTTCCAAGTCCCCAAGAGATCTGCTTGCTTTTGTAGTTACCAAAAACCCTGCTTAACATCTTATTAGAAACGGCCAACGCAAGAATACCAAGAACATGGCCCTTGGCCGAAATGTACATAACACTTACCTTGACGATTGTTTCCTCTAATTGCACACCAAGGTTCGGCACCCTGAAATGATGGTAAGGATTCAACTCCCAGAGTTCGACTATGCTTACACGAAGAAGAGTAAATTCGGCACTTGCAAAAAGGAGCTAGATTTCGTGAAAAGAAATAAGAAAAGGAGAGATAGAAAGAAAACAAAGCAAGGAATAACAGAATGATAATCAAGTGAAAAAATAACAAAGAGGTTTTGGCTATGGTTTATGAATCCAAAGAAGGAGAACTAAAAGAAGAAAGAAATGCAGGAAAAAGGAGAATGATTTTGCCGAAAAGAAAAAAAAGAGGAGGAGAGGGTTCGTACGGTCAACCAAGGAAGGGTGGGAGCTAGCCGAAGATGGTCCCTAAAATTTCCTTCCAAACCATTACCTAACCTTGTTCTCTCTCTCCCTCTCTCTCATTTTCGGCCAAAACCAAGAAGACAAACAAATAAAATAAAATATTAAGGAAACAAAATACAAAGGTTCGGTCAAGCTTGAAATTTCCAAAGCTTCATGCTCTCTTTTCTTTGTAATATTGTTTACTCTTTGCCCATTCTCTCATTCTCGGTCAAAACACAAAAGGAATAAATTGAAAATGTGAAAAAAATCGGCCATGCTTACTAAACCAAGGCCGGCCAAACATTTTTAATACCAATGCCGCATGCTTCTATTCCCCACGCCATGACCATCCATTTGAAAACATTATTATTATCTTATTCCATCACCTTAGCCATATTCTCAAATAATAGTAATAATAATAAAGCAATAAAAGGTAAAAGCACATGCTTCCAAACGACAATGCTTCCAAGACCAAAGCCATACTTTTGCAGCTCAAATGCTGCACGTTTTCATTCCCCAAGCAAAGAGCATGCATACTAGAAATAATATAAATAATAATAATAATACTATAATTATTATTCCATCATTTATAAAAAATAAAATAAACCAAGCAGCAACTTTAAGTTGCATGCGTGCATGCTTGCTGCAGGCATTTAATGCCCATGCAGCCCATTCACGTGGCCAAAGCAAAACAAAAGGCCAACTGCAGCCCCAGGTCTCGAACCCGAGACTTGGAGGAAAGTTCTCCATGCTCCAGCCACCCGACCTGTTGCGCGTTTCATGCCCATAATGTTTCAACAATTCTTTTAAACCATTCTAGCGTGCGTGCATGCTGCATTTAATGCCCATGCAGCCACTAAGTTCCCACGCTGGGCCAAAAAGATTAAAAACCCAGGTGCAGCCCCCAGGTGCATTCCCCAGGTTTCGAACCCGAGACCTGGGGGAGAGTCCTCAAGCTTCCTGCCATTCCATCCTTTGCGTATTTCGTGACAATAATCGCATATAATTTCTTTTAAACCTTATTTCAATGGCTCCCTATACTTTTAGCGCTAAAAGTAAAAATAAAGCGCCATGCGCGATCCCGAGGACTCGAACATGAGTCCTCTCAGCTCTCAAGCCAAGCCTTGAACCATTCGGCCAGTGTTTAATTCGTGCTAAAGTCGCGTCAATAATTGTTTTAAGCCCTCTTTCAAAGCAGCATTAAACTAAAAATAAAACCCTCGCGCGCTTCCATTCGGGCTCGAACCCCTGACCTCTAAGCCCTCCTGCTGCTAGCGTCCTCACCAACTCGCCCAGGCGCCGCTTTGTGATTCAAATCACCCCGTTTTTCTTTTTAAGGCCTCCTTACGCAGCGCCCTTACAAAAATAAAAAAAAGGCTTTTTGCTGCGCCTAAGACTCGAACCAGTGACCTGTTTGGCGCTGACCCTTAAGTGGCGCATAGAAGCCACTCGGCCAAGGCATTTTATATGCCTCAATTTTACAAACTTTTTACTTAAGGCCTCCTTCCCCCAAATTTCACTTTTGACCCAAATTTTCAAAATTTTCCAAAATAGTCCCTTTTTATCCTCGGGCTTAAATAACCCCTAAAACTCATCAAAACAATTCTTAAAGCCTATCGACTCGTGAATTTGGCTACAATGCGCAGCCCCTAATTTAGGATATTACAAATCTACCCCCCTTAAAACAATTTCGTCCTCGAAATTGCTTACAAACGATCAGCCGTACATTCCAATTCACCGCACTACGCTTATGCTGCGCACTCTGATTCTACAAAACTAACACATTTCTTAAATACTATCTCGAGATTCGTATTCAAGGTTCCATACTCCACTAGCATACAAACACGAACTATCTTACCTTCTAAGCACAGTTTCTAAACTCACATCCAATGTTCAAGCACTTCACCAATAACACCAGTATGAACCGATCTTATAAAACTCAAATAATAAGGGATATTCTATAACAAGAAACTCACCTACTAACACATCCTCGATTGCCTCGCATCCAACCTTTAGCATCTCAGCTAGAAGTTCCACGTCCTTGACCTCGCACCCTATCCATCACTTGAGGACAATCCTTAATCAAGTGAGACTTAGATTTACACCTAAAACATTTTCAATTCCGGTTCCAACACTCGCCGTCATGGTACCTTCCACACTGAGCACACGGACAGCTCTGATTTCCCGTAGTTGGCTTAATTACACGAGCAAAATTTCAATCCTTAGTCTTTTCCGAAGACCCTCAGATGATTCAGACGGTCCAAAATTTCTCCTACCTCGGTTCCTATTCTCATTTCTGTTTTGTCTCATCGAATCCTTAATCCCTTCGGCTACCCTTTTTTTTTTTTTTTTTTTGACTAACACCGCGAACTCCCGTTCCTGATGAGGAGCTATCAATAATCTTAGGTCGTCCCTTAATCTGTCCACGAACCGGACACAACGTTCATGCTCCAAAGCAACTACCCCTCGAGCATATCGACTTAACCTTAGGAATTTCGCTTCATATTCCGCCACGGACTTGTTCCCTTGAACCAGCCCCAGAAACGCCTTCCTCTGAGCATCAATGTAGTGAGTACCGACATACTTCCTCTGGTATGCCGTCTTGACATACCCCCAAGTGGGGTCCTTAGCTGTGACACTCTCTCGAACCATGAGCCACCATTGATACACCTCGTCGCGAAGTAGCGCCACCATACCTTTCACTTTTCCCTCCGGCTCAGATCGAGCTCGTCCATAATTTGCTCGATTGCTTTCAACCAATATTCAACCGTACTTGGTGCCACGCCGGATACACCACGGAACACCTCCGTTCCGTTGGCTCGAAGTTGCTCGGGAACAGATTTTCGAGCTCCTATACTTCTCTCTCTCCAACCACCATCTCAAAAAGGCTGGTGGGGGAGGTGATACCTTATTATCAGACCCCTAACCCGATCTAACGGGTTCCGACACGGCCATTTTGTCTCGATCATGTCCTCTAGGACTCATCTCTTCCGCGCAATCTGACTTAAAAGTTTTATGCAATAGAAAAATGTGTTCCACTGATTAATCGCGGACAATTTTATGAACTAAAGTATTTAGAAGTGGTTCTTTCGATCACACAAAGGTTCAGTTCAAGTTCGCTACTCTAATACAGAGAGTCGTATTCATGCTCATAAACAGAGACAAATTCATATCACCTCAATGGTCAGAGGTACTTACCCGTGCGGATCGGTGCCGGAGACTCGGTGCCATGCTGTTTGAAACAAACCATTTCCATAATATTCCACAAAAGACTATCAAGAAAACATTTTTGGGCCTTGGGCCCCCACAGCCGAGTTTTGAACCGGGCTCTGATACCAACTTGTAACACCCCCAAACCCGGCCCACAAGCCTTGACCGGATCTGGTATGTTACGTAGTAAAAACCTTTTGAAACGTTTTGAAAATTTCGTGTTCACAGTGGAAATCTAAGAATGTTGTTGAATTTGTAAAGCGATGTTTGCTAAAACTAAGATAGGTTGGTTTGATAAACATGATTGAGTTGAAAACTTTTTCTTTTCCGTTGAAACCATTTGATCATTTAGATTTTTAGAAGTATCGGGGTTATTGATAACTTGGTAAAATTTTGCTACCCGATGGTAACATATTTGAAAACGCGTACGAGTATTAATTTTTAAAACGTTGCCTTTACCGATTTGCTTAACAATTCATAAGTTCGTTAGAAATAAGGTAAAACTACTACTTAATCATGCGAATAATAATAAAAGAGCAATAAACGGCCATATTACAACCCACTCGAATTTAGCAAATAGTAAGCTTTAATGGTGCGAAATAAAACTTCAAACGAGGAACAAGCATGGCCACTTCGAGTCCTCTCCGGCTCCGTCTCCGCGATCGACTCGCCTGAAAAGATAGGGAAAGGGGTGAGTCACCAAGACTCAGTGCATAGCTATAACACATGTCCCCACATATGGGCTTGGCCCATATTCACACAGTCCAAACACATGAATATGTAATTATGAAATGAGTATGCAATTATGAAACCCAACCTAGCCATCCATACTCCATTTTCTACCCCGTGTGGTACCAAACCACTGGTGGTGCCAAACCACTGGTGACTCGAAGTCACAATATCCGTCAATACGTGTGGTGCCAAACCACTGGTGACTTAAAGTCACAATATCCGTCAATACGTGTGGTGCCAAACCACTGGTGACTTAAAGTCACAATATCCGTCAATACGTGTGGTGCCAAACCACTGGTGACCGAGGTCACAAATGTGATACCAAATCACTGGAGGTGCCAAACCTCTGGTGTCCGAAGACACAAATCGAATGATGGGGCCAACCCATCGTGTGATACCAAATCACTGGCGTCGATCCCGTATCTCATAGTGGGGCCAACCCACGGTGGTACTAAGCCACAGGGACGAGACGCTATGAGGTGCCAAACCTCTGGAGGTACCAAACCTCTGGTGACCGTAGTCACAATGTGTTACCAAAACACTGGTGCCCGTCGACACGAATATCACTGCCCCCTCCACTCAATTAATCCCACCATCATCATGCTTACATAAAAAGTATCATGATCCCATATATCATGCATTTGTATATAGCATAACATTTTACAGCATATGATGGCATACACAACATATATCATAGATCGAGTATTAGGGGACTTACCCGAAAACCAAGCTTATGCCCACAAGGCAAAGATACTACGTGATAAGTAATAAAATATCATTATAACAACAATTTATACTAATAAAGTGTGTAAGAGCTTACACACCTGATTAAACGATCACCCACCTTGGGTATCCAACATCTTAGCCCTTATTTCGGCTAACATGCACAACATGTATATTTACAATAACATACATAAACCAGCAAGAGAACAGTGCGATAACTACGCACCTGATCACGAACAACATTGTGCCCTCAATCCCGAAGCTATCTTTAAGCGATACTACGGCTATTTGCCTACGTTGTTGCTCGGACGCTGGCCCACACCCCGGTGGCCAATCCCGAACCGCTGAGACAACCCTCTTTTTAAACTTGGGGATAGGGACTATCCCATGAACTCCTTGACTGGTATTTGCCTCCATCAACACTTAATAAGCATAACACATTAGTTACTAAGCTATAACCACAAATCAACCCAATCTAAACCTATCAAAAGCCCATGCCAAAGCGATCTCGAATCCCGAAAGCTTACTTACCGATGTAAACTTGAATCCCGGTTGCTCCTACAACCTGTCGAAATCCTGAAATAATGCCGCATTAATCTCGGCCCTTGACCAACAAGTATTAGAAAGTGTCTTTAGCCGAATACTACTCTTACCCTCTGCAACCGAATCTTAAAAGATCCTTAGTGCTTCTTCCCTTGGCTACACATGAAATAAATACCATATTAAGATCCCAAGCACATTCGGCCAAACAAAAAGATTAGCACCAAAACCATTCGGTCAACCCAACAACTCGAGAGTTAATACTCGAACCCCGAGACCTTACCTAGCTTTTTTCCAAGTCCCCAAGAGATCTGCTTGCTTTTGTAGTTACCAAAAACCCTGCTTAACATCTTATTAGAAACGGCCAACGCAAGAATACCAAGAACATGGCCCTTGGCCGAAATGTACATAACACTTACCTTGACGATTGTTTCCTCTAATTGCACACCAAGGTTCGGCACCCTGAAATGATGGTAAGGATTCAACTCCCAGAGTTCGACTATGCTTACACGAAGAAGAGTAAATTCGGCACTTGCAAAAAGGAGCTAGATTTCGTGAAAAGAAATAAGAAAAGGAGAGATAGAAAGAAAACAAAGCAAGGAATAACAGAATGATAATCAAGTGAAAAAATAACAAAGAGGTTTTGGCTATGGTTTATGAATCCAAAGAAGGAGAACTAAAAGAAGAAAGAAATGCAGGAAAAAGGAGAATGATTTTGCCGAAAAGAAAAAAAAGAGGAGGAGAGGGTTCGTACGATCAACCAAGGAAGGGTGGGAGCTAGCCGAAGATGGTCCCTAAAATTTCCTTCCAAACCATTACCTAACCTTGTTCTCTCTCTCCCTCTCTCTCATTTTCGGCCAAAACCAAGAAGACAAACAAATAAAATAAAATATTAAGGAAACAAAATACAAAGGTTCGGTCAAGCTTGAAATTTCCAAAGCTTCATGCTCTCTTTTCTTTGTAATATTGTTTACTCTTTGCCCATTCTCTCATTCTCGGTCAAAACACAAAAGGAATAAATTGAAAATGTGAAAAAAATCGGCCATGCTTACTAAACCAAGGCCGGCCAAACATTTTTAATACCAATGCCGCATGCTTCTATTCCCCACGCCATGACCATCCATTTGAAAACATTATTATTATCTTATTCCATCACCTTAGCCATATTCTCAAATAATAGTAATAATAATAAAGCAATAAAAGGTAAAAGCACATGCTTCCAAACGGCAATGCTTCCAAGACCAAAGCCATACTTTTGCAGCTCAAATGCTGCACGTTTTCATTCCCCAAGCAAAGAGCATGCATACTAGAAATAATATAAATAATAATAATAATACTATAATTATTATTCCATCATTTATAAAAAATAAAATAAACCAAGCAGCAACTTTAAGTTGCATGCGTGCATGCTTGCTGCAGGCATTTAATGCCCATGCAGCCCATTCACGTGGCCAAAGCAAAACAAAAGGCCAACTGCAGCCCCAGGTCTCGAACCCGAGACTTGGAGGAAAGTTCTCCATGCTCCAGCCACCCGACCTGTTGCGCGTTTCATGCCCATAATGTTTCAACAATTCTTTTAAACCATTCTAGCGTGCGTGCATGCTGCATTTAATGCCCATGCAGCCACTAAGTTCCCACGCTGGGCCAAAAAGATTAAAAACCCAGGTGCAGCCCCCAGGTGCATTCCCCAGGTTTCGAACCTGAGACCTGGGGGAGAGTCCTCAAGCTTCCTGCCATTCCATCCTTTGCGTATTTCGTGACAATAATCGCATATAATTTCTTTTAAACCTTATTTCAATGGCTCCCTATACTTTTAGCGCTAAAAGTAAAAATAAAGCGCCATGCGCGATCCCGAGGACTCAAACATGAGTCCTCTCAGCTCTCAAGCCAAGCCTTGAACCATTCGGCCAGTGTTTAATTCGTGCTAAAGTCGCGTCAATAATTGTTTTAAGCCCTCTTTCAAAGCAGCATTAAACTAAAAATAAAACCCTCGCGCGCTTCCATTCGGGCTCGAACCCCTGACCTCTAAGCCCTCCTGCTGCTAGCGTCCTCACCAACTCGCCCAGGCGCCGCTTTGTGATTCAAATCACCCCGTTTTTCTTTTTAAGGCCTCCTTACGCAGCGCCCTTACAAAAATAAAAAAAAGGCTTTTTGCTGCGCCTAAGACTCGAACCAGTGACCTGTTTGGCGCTGACCCTTAAGTGGCGCATAGAAGCCACTCGGCCAAGGCATTTTATATGCCTCAATTTTACAAACTTTTTACTTAAGGCCTCCTTCCCCCAATTTTCACTTTTGACCCAAATTTTCAAAATTTTCCAAAATAGTCCCTTTTTATCCTCGGGCTTAAATAACCCCTAAAACTCATCAAAACAATTCTTAAAGCCTATCGACTCGTGAATTTGGCTACAATGCGCAGCCCCTAATTTAGGATATTACAAAATCGCACATCAAAACTATGTTCCGTGTTTCATAATTCTCGTGTCCAAAACATAGGACCATAATTTCATTTAACGAACATATATAACACATCATTCATTATCTCATATTTCACATATATCATTATTTGAATCATACTCACATTTCATATTAGAATTTCATATACAAATCGTATATACCTGAATCATATATGGCAAAAACACAATTACAATTCTACATTTCTTCTATGATTCATTTGTTCATAGTTCACTTGCTAATATCCACATTTTATTTTCACATAGATCTTATAACAACTAATCATAATCATACTCACTTTCATTACTCAAATTCATTTTCAACTTAACATACCTGATTCGGATGTACATTCATATACTCATTTATTTCTCAGAATGCCTGTTGAACCGTTCGAAATTAAATAGGATACTTGGATAGCTCAAAAAAAAAACTCGTACAGTGCCAACGTCCCAGATGTGGTCTTACATGTAATCAATATCGATGCCACTATCCCAGACAGGGTCTTACACGAAATCAAATACGATGCCGATGTCCCAGACATGGTCTTACACATAAATCTCAAATCGATGCCAACGTCCCAGACATGGTCTTACATGATAACACATATCGGAATCCTATGTCATGACATATGTATCCTAACTATTCCTATGGTTCGTACGGGGCTTTTCGGACGTCGTAATTTTATCGATTCAAGCTCGTAACTAGTTCTCCAACTCTAAATTCAATTCGGCATATACACATATATTTATTAAAGATCAATTCAGCACATATAACATATATACATTCAAATTTAACAACATTTATTTACTTATGAACTTACCTCGTACGGACGCGAACGGACCGGAACGACTAATTGGTAGCTTCCTATTTTCCCGATTCGAATCCGATTTCCACTTTTGCCAATCTAATTAATATCAAAATTAACTTACTTATTCAAAATTTCATTCAATTTTCATTCAAGAACATATAAATGGGCAATTTTCATTTTAGCCCCTAACATTTCGCATTTTTCTCAATTTAGTCCTTATTTCAAAATAATACAAAATACATAAAATTTCACTAAATCCTTGTTAGGCCGAATTCTACCCATACTACTAGCAGCCCATATTTTTAGTTTATTCACACATTTAACCTTGAATTTTACACTTTTCCCAATTTAATCCTTAATACACATTTTTATCAAAAATCACTTAATTAAACATAATAATCTATCAACAAAAGTTTATATTTCATCATCAAACCACAAAAACATCAAGCTGACATCAATGGCAAATACCAAATTCATCATCAATTCAAAAAATTAAAGCATGGGTTTGCTAGCACTCGAAGCAACGATCACAAAAACATAAAAATCATAAAAAAAATGAGCAAAATCCATACCCCAATTTGAGCTTCAAAGTGCTAAATCTTTAAAGCTTTCAAATGTTTCTTTTTCTCTTCATTATTCGGCCAAAATATGAACATAATGGCCATTTTATGTTTTTGTTTTATTTTATTTCTTATTAATATGCCATTTTACCTTTTTAACCTTAATGAAATAATATAAAAACTTAAAAAATAGTTGTCCACTACCGTCCATTCTATCATTTAATGGCCTAATTTCATTTTAAGGCCTCCACATTAAAAGAAGATAGCGATATAGCACTTTAAAAAATAGCAAGTCACATTTTCATTTTATGCGATTAAGTCCTTTTATCAAATTGAGCACACAAACGATCAAATTTTCATACGAAATTTTCACACATATTAATTCACATACTGAAAATACCAAAAATAATATTAAAATATTTTTTTTGACTTGGATTTTTGGTCCCAAAACCATTGTTCTGGTTAGGGTCTATACCAGGCTGTTACATAGTAAGTTTGAAAGCATTCACTCCCCTTCTATATCTTGCATCTATAGTATTTTTGCCTTGGTGGATCTCTCTCTCATTTAATAAAAGTATGAAATCTTGGATTACTAAATGGTGGGATACTAGGCAATCGAAAACTTTATTGAATGATATTCAAAAAAAGAGTATTCTAGAACATTTCATAGAAGTAGAGGAATTCTTCTTGTTGGATGAAATGATAAAAGAATACCCGAAAACACATCTACAAAAGCTTCATATAAGAATCCAAAAAGAAACAATCCAATTGATCAAGCTGCACAATGAGGATCATATCCATACGATGTTGCACTTCTGGACCAATATAATTTGTTTCGTTATTCTAAGTGGTTATTCTATTTTGGGAAATGAAGAACTTCTTATTCTTAACTCTTGGGTTCAAGAATTCCGATATAATTTAAGTGACACAAATTAAGTATAAAATGTAAGAACGTATCCCATAATTCACCTATCTCAAATGACCAAGAATATTTAGTCTTTAATATTCACACCATTAATATTACCAAGTCATGAATTGATATACCATACATAAATTCATATGATCGGAAAATTTTTCTTAAATTCATCGGATAATTGAAATAGTTTTTACCATACAATTTACCTGATATAGCACACCGGCACAAAGCTTGCTAGGCTCGAGGCCTGATACATACACCGACATAAAACCGGCTAGGCACGAACGTTAGATGTGTAAAATAAATCTAAAATAAAACTGAGCAAATCAGGAACTATCATGTCAAATCATCAAGAATAAATCAAAAATAAAACTAAATGCAGAAGCGTATTTGAATCCATGAATTCCTTGAAGTTTTGTAAGATTTTGGGGATTTGATCTTCGAAATTAGCATACAAGAAATCCAGAGAATATATTCTCTCTCTTCCCTAATGATGGGATTTTAGAAAGGATATCTTGCGTATAATTTGAGGACCATAACCCTAATATTTATAACCTTGGCATATTAGTTCTAATCAAATTCTAATTAGCCCATCATTAATTAGTATTTGATTAGAACTTAATTACTAGAGTATCTACACATATTTGACCCATACTTTATTTAATAATTAAAGTCCAATAAAATTCTAACCAAATTAGATCACTTTTAATTTGGGCTAACCTATCAGGATAGTAAATAATAACATGTAATTACCCTTATTATATATGTGATGTCCATATTTTCCAACAGTCTCCCACTTGGACCACATATATATATATACTAATTACTCTATAATTACATGTCATTATATAATCTTATGAGCTCAAAATTTTACTATCATATCCAAAAGGTTTTCCGAACAATCTCGTCTATTAATTATGTTAACATAGAACCAAGGCGACTTTTTTTACATATATCGTAACTAAATCCATCCATGATCACGTATATTAACACAACCAAATGAAATAGATCAAGTATGGATGTGTAGCATGGAAATTACATGCAATATTATCTAAACATGTCTATTTCCAACTGGTCCTCTTTAAACCTAAATGAGGTCAGTTTCAAAATAATAAACAGAGTGAATAAGCTGAATACTTCATTTCTGATCAGAAAATTACCAAATACATAAATGTCTGAAAACAAATAAAATGTAAACTCCCACTAAATCATGATATCCTTAAACAATGTAACACCCATGTGAGCAGTGTGCTCATGAAAGACCTTGGGTGGTAAACCTGTTGTGAGCGGATCCACTATCATAGAGTTTGTCCCAATGTGGTCTATGGATATTTGGCCATTTTTCACTCTTTCTTTTACAACTAGGAACTTTATGTCAATATGCTTTGACTTAGATGAACTCCTGTTGTTATTGGAATACAGCATTGCTGACTTATTGTCACAAAATAATTTGAGTGGTCTTTCTACATTCTCCAAAATGAGGAGTTCTGTGACAAGTTCCGCAACCATATTCCATGGTTTGATGCCTCATAGCATGCTACAAACTCTGCTGCCATAGTGGACGAAGCTACAAGTGTCTGTTTGACACTTTTCCAAGATATAGATCCTCCAGCTAACAGATAAATATAGCCTGATGTAGATTTCCTACTATCTTGGCACCCAGCGAAATCAGAATACCCTACGACCTCCAAAAGATCTGATCTCTTTTAAGTAAGCATGTAATCTTTTGTTCTCTGAAGATATCTCATAATCCTTTTGGTTGCTATCCAATGGTCTATACCAGGGTTGGTTAAATATCTGCCTAACATCCCAACAATGTATGCAATGTCCGAACGTGTACATTCTGGAGCATACATTAAACTCCCAACAGCTGATGCATAGGGAATTTCAAGGTTACTCTTAGGGCATTGAGTAAGACTAAATTTGTCTCCTTTAGCAACATGGGTGTCACCTGGTCAACAACTCTGCATGCCAAACCTTTTGAGTATTTTATCAATATAGCTCTTTTGTGATAATCCAGGAATGCCTCGAGACCGATCTCGATGTATCTGAATTCCTAAAACAAAAGAGGCATCCCCAATATCTTTCATCTCAAAATGCTTAGAAAAAAACCTCTTGGTTTCGTGCAATAAGCCTATATCATTAGCGGCAGACAAAATGTCATCAACATGTAAAACCAGAAATATGTACTTACTCCCATTGAATTTGTGATACACAAAATCATCAACAATATTCATCTCAAAATCGAACAAAACAATTATTTGATGAAACTTATGGTACTATTGACGAGAAGCTTGTTTGAGCCCATAGATGGATTTTGTGAATTTGCAAACCATATTCTTTAAGTCTTCCTACTCAAAATTTTCTGGTTGCACCATATAAATTGTTTCTTCAATGTCGCCATTAAGAAATGCAGTCTTAACATCCATCTGATGTAACTTAAGATCAAAATGAGCAACAAGTGCCATGATTATTCTGAAGGAGTCTTTCGATGAAACTAGAGAGAAAGTCTCTGTAAAATCAATATATTGTTTCTGAGTATATCCTTTAGCTACAAGACGCACCTTATACCTTTCCGCATTACCATTTGCATCCCTCTTGGTTTTAAATATCCATTTACAACCAATTGGTTTTGCACCTTCAGGTAATGGGACAAGTTCCCAAACTTTATTGTCTTGCATAGATTTATACTCATCTTTCATAGAATCAATCCACTTTTGAGAATTAGAACTTTTCATGGCTTGATGAAAGTTGATTGGATCATCTTCCATCATTCCATTATCATCCTCATGTTTTTGGAGAAATACAATATAATCATTTGAATAGCATTTCTCGTTTCTCTTGTGGACCTCCTTAATGGCACGTGTTCTTGAGGTTGTTGAGTTTGTTCTTCTGGAACAATTACCTCATTTTGAATTGGGAGTTGTTCAACATTGTCTTGTAGAGGTTCTGGATCCACTTCTTGATCAATGATAGGTATAAGAACCTGAACATCGTCAAAAGTGATAGTAGGAATTGAGTTAGAATCCAATTCCTCCTCAAAAGCAATGTCTCTAACTTATTTCTCCCCCCAAACTCAACATCCTCAAAAAATGTTGCAGTTCTTGTCTCAAAAATATTCCTTATTATGGGATCATAAAAATTATAACCCCTAGTTCGCTCAGAATAACCAATAAAGTAGCTTGTTATTGTTTTGGAGTCCAATTTCTTTTCATGTGGCCTATATGGCCTTGCCTCAGCTGGACATCCCCAAATGTAAAAGTGCTTTAGACTAGGCTTTTGACCTGTCTAAAGCTCATAAGGTGTTTTTACAACTGCTTTATTGGGTAATCTATTCATAATGTAAGCTACTTTCTTTAATGCTTCTCCCTAGAGGGACTCATGTAAGGTAGAATGAGCAATCATGCTCCTTACCATATCCTTAAGAGTTTTGTTTCGTCTTTCAGCTACACCATTCATACTAGGTGATCCTGGCATGGTGTACTGTGGGACAATACCACATTCCTCTAGGAATTTCGCAAATGGTCCTGGACATTGTTCACCTGAGCCATCATATCTACCGTAGTACTCACCACCACGATCAGATCTAACTTTTTTAATCCTTTTGTTGAGTTGATTCTCAACTTCAGCTTTATAAGCTTTGAACATGTCCAAAGACTGAGATTTCTCATGATTGAGATATAGGTATCCATAACGTGAGTAATCGTCTATGAATATTATGAAATATTGTTGACCATTCCAGGATGCCATAGGGAATGTCCCACAAATATCTGTATAAATTAATTCTAAGACGTCTGAAGATTTGTTGACACCCAATCTCTTGGTTTTGGTCTGTTTTCCCTTAATGCAATCAACATAAACATCAAATTCTATGAAGTCAAGGGACTCTAAAATACCATCAGACACAAGGCGTTCAACTCTACCTTTTGAGATATGATCTAAGCGCTTATGCCATAATGATGCTGAATTTTCCTTATTTAATTTGTGTTTAATACACGTGATTCCACATGCAAGGTTTCATTATATGATGCAACTGTTTCTAGCAAATAAAGGTTGTCATAAGTATTTAAATAATCAGTTCCAATAACTTTGAATTTAAAGACAAATTAAATTGATTGTTTCCGAATGAACAATAATATCCAAATTTGTCCAACGAAGAAACAAAAACTAAATTCCGTCTAAATGACGGTACAATAAAAGTGTCTTTTAAATCCAAATAAAAACCAGTTCCTAATAACAACCTAAAATGCCCAATTGCTTCCACTTCTACTGATTTTCCATCGCCCAAAGATGTGTCTTTCACCATCACTTGGCTTTCGGTAACTCAAGTAACCCTGCATAGAAACACTTGTGTGAGTAGTAGCACCAGAATCTATCTACCAAGTGTTTCTAGGTACTGAAGCTAAATTAATCTCAAAACAGACCAAATTAAGAATTATACCTTTCTTTGCGCGCCAAGCATGAAATTTGGTACAATCTTTCTTTACGTGTCCAGACTTGTTACAAAAGAAACAACTCTCTGTAGCTTGTTGTTGTTTCTTTTGAGCTGGACCCTTAGCAGCTTAATTCTGATATTTTCTTTTCTTGCCCTTGTCTTTAGGGGCATTGGCCAAATGAGCACTTTCAGACTTATCACGCTTCAACCTTTCTACCTCTTGCACACAATAAGAAATGAGCTCATTTAGGGCCCATTTCTCTTTTTGACAGTTATAACTAATTTTAAATTGGTTAAACTGTGCAGTAAGTGATACCAAAACCATAAGAACAAGCAATTCCTCAGAAAGCTCAATCTTAAGTGCTTTAAGTCTTGAAGCAGTATGGAACATCTCCATAATGTACTCTCTTACATTTTCTTGACCCTTATACTTCATAGACATCAAAGAAGTCAGAAGTGATGTCATCTCAACCTTATCGTTTTTATCAAAACGTTTCTCAATTTCATCAAGGAAACCCTTGGCCTGAGTAATCTCTTCAGATTCTGTGCCCCTAAAGGCTTCTGGAATGCTGTGTTTCATGATCATTGGACTCATGCAATTTGAACGATCCCACCTCTCAAAATCCCTCTTAACATCAGGGGTGCTTTCCGCAGTGAGAGGTGCAGGTTGTTCTTCCCTTAGTGCAATGTCTATGTCGATACAGCCAAGCACTATAAGTAAGTGCCTTTTCCATTCCTTAAAATTAGTCCCATTAAGTATGGGTATAGAATTTATATTAGCAGATATTGTGGAAGCAGAAGATGAATTAGCTGAATATAGAACAAATAAAAACAAGCTTAAATCAATATTTATAAGTAAACAATAAATTCAAGATAATGGCTAATCCCATCTCAAGATACCAAACACAACATTAATATCAAGCCTTTGGATAGTAATATTAACAGTAAGCGATACTCTTGTTGTAGCAATCAAACATTGACAATAAATTATGTCAAACAATGAATTAATCTTTGGACTAATTTATTGCTCACGTAAAATACCTTATAATTGTCACACATTTATCACCACAGATGTCTTTGGAATTCTGCCAAATATTAACTTACCTTTGGGTCAATCAATAAACGCATGAATCACAAAAACATATAATCATCTTAATATTTCAAATAAACTAATCTACACAAAAGAGGTCACTTTGGCAGTATTTTGTTTCAACTAATTTATTTAAAATATTAGACATCCTTAATTAAAAGCCAAAATCTAAATTTATTTTTTTCAAAATATTTACCTTAATTTCATCTTTCAATCAAATTAAAAGATAATCATATATATTTATATAAATTTCTAAAACTAACATGCATTAAACCAATCAAAGCATGTATATATTATATATTTATACACATGAAACTACAACATGCATTAAACCAATCAAAGCATGCATATATATATATTTATATACAATAAAATATATATTAAAGAATTAAGCCATGCGTATATGTTAACTTTTTTTTAAACATCAAAATAAATTCCTTATATCATTAAAAAAATAAAAAAAATAAAATGCTTTCAAAGAAAAAGAACAAAGTGACAGAAACATGATTTTGCAAATATAGTAGCACAAATCATGAATAAAGAAAACAATTGAATCGCAAGAAAAAGATTAAAACGCAAAAACTTTTGTAATTGAATTCATCAATTTGAAAACCACTCAAATAAAAAAATTAAAACAAAACCGTAAAATTTTAAGATGAATTCAAGATAATCAATATCTTAAAAAAATTTACTTTAATATAAACCTTCAAAGACCAATATATAAACTGATGAAATTTGATGAGTCAATTATTCAAAAGAAGAACCTTAATCAATTTTCAATGATTCGATATGACGATGCTCTGATACCACTTGTTAGATTTATAAAATAAATTTAAAAGAAAACTAAATAAACCAGGACTATCATGTCAAATCATCAAGAATAAATCAAAAATAAAACTAAATGCTGAAGCGTACCTGAATCCATGAATTCCTTGAAGTTTTATCAGATTTTGGGATTTGATCTTCCAAATTAGCACACAAGAAATCCAGAGAATATCTTCTCTCTCTTCCCTGATATTAGAAAAGATATCTTGCATATAATTTGGAGACCATAACCCTAATATTTATAACCTTGGCATATTAGTTCTAATAAAATTCTAATTAGCCCATCATTAATTAGTATTTGATTAGAACTCAATTACTAGAGTATCTACACATATTTGACCCAAACTTTATTTAATAATTAAAGCCCAATAAAATTCTAACCAAATTAGATCACCTTTATTTTGGGTTAACCTATCATGATAGTAAATAATAACATGTAATTACCCTTATTATATATGCGATGTCAATATTTTTCAACAACGAAGCCTGATACGACACACTGGAACGAAGCATGCTAGGCTCAAAGCCTGATTCCACACATCGACATGAACTTGCTAAACTCAAAGCCTGATACGCTATTTGCAATACAACTCCATTTCATTATTAATTCTCATCAACCAACTTTCAACAATTACTAACATTACGATTATTAAAGTAAAACAATTATTAAGGAATTTAATATAACTTATGTTATAATATGAACTTACCTATGTAGTAACTACCGGTATTCGATGATGATTATTCGACTGTCCCACGATTATCGACCGATCTACTCACTTCTTGATATGAAAATAACAATAATTCAATTATCCCTAATAAACATCTTAAAACACTTAAAATAATATGATTAACTCATTAATAATATTTTACCCATTTGCCCCCAACTTTTACCTTTTGTATAGTTTAATCCGTAAAATAAAAACTCCTAATTCAACACAATTTAACCCCATTCAAGCTTAACTGAACCACCTAAGGACTATGTTCAGTCCCTTCGCTAACTTGTTGAAATTAGAAATGAATTGAATATTTGAATAGAAATGAACGGAATGGATAAAAAAGAGAAATGAGAAACATTCAAGAATTATTATGGTTTGCTCCGAAATGGAGAAATGAAATCATTCGGAAATGAATGTAGGTTTCCAAAAATGTAAATAGAAATGAAAATGAAAATTTGTAATCCTATGTAGGATTATTTAAAAAATAGCGGAATGATGAATTTATGTTTTTGGACTGTTTTGAAGCCCAAAAATGAAAATAAACCATTCGGTCATAACGAACATATTTAGTTGTGAAATACTGAACATATTTTCTTGACATTTTACCTGTGGCAAAATCGTTAAAATTTTTCTAGGGGTAAAATAGGGATGATAAAATTATTTATATATATAAATAAGAAAGTTTATTTTGGGAAATAGAAAAATTGAATCGAGTTGGATTACATTACAGAGTATTGGGTCAAAAAGGGCCCAAGAAGTTCTCGTAATTGGACCCAATGTGAGAGAGGCCCAAAAACCCCTCATGGATATAAAGGGGGCGACAACCCTAGTAGGAATACTAGGTAAAAACATCCACCTTTCCTTTACTCTAAGTAGGATGTTGTTTTTCTATTTGAAATAAACCACGACAACTCAACAGGGGTTCTACCTTCTCCTATTGTAAATAGTTGGTACCAGTAGAGCTATTTACACAACTTTGAGATATTGTTATTTTGTCAAAAAATAGAGAGAATTTATTGTCAACTATATTTCCAGAATAACAATTCTGTTGGTTTCTATTATAAAAGAGAGAATTTTTGTTTTCACCCCAACAAGAAACCTTTTTCTAGTTTTGTCACATCCCAAAAATCGGATTAGTAGAAATTGGGTAATGAATTTAGAGTGGTCACGACCGAATTTTTATTTAGATAATCTTTTGCTCATTTGATAAGAAATAAATATCAATAATAGTGATTGAGTAGTGGTGGAGCTATCCTTGATGATCTGAGATCGAATCCTTTGCTTTCGTTAATTTCTATTTTGCACAAATTTGTTTCAAGCCTTTAGCAAATTCCATCCCATATTTTTTTTATTTTTTATTTGAGCAAGTTTGAGAATAAGGAAGTGTTGTGGCTTAATGGTAGGAAGCTCCTTAACTATCCTAGAGGTCTTTAGTTCGAATCCCCTTACTCCATTGTTTTATTTTTCTATTTTTTGCACAAATCCCATGCGTACAATAGATGCCAACTGTCCACCCCCTTGTTGCCTTATGTGGATAATTCTTTTTCTCCTAAAGCAAGTCAAATTTGCCTTATGTTGTGAGACACATCCCCCTTTTCACTCCTTGTTTCACTCCCTTGCCAAAACCTCCTCTCTTGCCGTAAGATTGTGATACAATGAACCTGGTCATGGTTGACCAAGCTACACACACCCTTTGTGCCATCCACCACCCTTATTTGCACCATAATCTCCATTTTTTTGATTTTTTTCATCTTTTTTTCTCTCACATAAACATAGAACCACCACCACCTCCTTTTAACTTTTGTTCTCCAACCACCACAATCGAGCCTTCCACCACCATTAAAGACCTCCTAACCACCGTAGACACCACCTCGTTTCACTCCTCATCCCTTCCACTGCCGTGAGTTGTTGTGACCACCGTCACGAACACCTCGGGTTTCCACCTTTTAATACTTTCTCACCACTGTCAAACCGCCGCTCCACCATAGTTAGATCACAGACGATCCGCCACTGTCGAACCACCATTGCCGCCAATCACTCAAACATTGATCTTATTCCATTCTCGATTGTTCAATCATCTCGTATTAATTCAAGTGTTATTTTGTCAAAAAATAGAGAGAATTTATTCTCAACTGTTACATATATATTTTTCCAGAATAACGATTCTATCGGTTTCTATTATAAAAGAGAAAATTTCCATTTTCACCCGAAAAGGAAAATTTTTTCTAGTTTTGTCACATCCCAAAAACCAGGTTAATAGAAATTGGATTAATGAATCTAGAGTGGTCGTTACTGAATTTTTATTTAGATAATATTTTGCTCATTTGATAAGAAATAAATATCAATTATTGTGATTGAGTAGTGGTGGAGCTGTCCTTAATGATCTGAGTTTGAATTCCTTCGCTCTCGTTAATTTTTATTTGGCGCAAATTTGTTTCAAGCCCTTAGCAAATTTCATCCTATATTTTTTTTATTTTTTATTTGCACAAGTTTGAGAATAAGGAAGTGTTGTGGCTTAGTGGTAGGAAGCTCCTTAACTATCCTAGAGGTCCCTAGTTTGAATCCCCTTTCTCCCTTGTTTTATTTTTTCTATTTTTGGCACAATTCCCATGTGCACAATAGATGCCAACCGTCCACCCCCTTGTTGCCTTATGTGGAGGATTCTCTTTCTCCTAAAGCAAGTCAAACTTGCCTTATGTTGTGAGACACATCCCCCTTTTCACTCCTTGTTTCACTCCCATGCCAAAACCTCCTCTCTTGCCATAAGATAATGATATAATGAACCTGGTCATGGTTGACCAAGCTATACACACCCTTTGTGCCATCCACCACCCTCATTTGCACCATAATCTCTATTTTTTTTATCTTCTTTTTTCTCGCAAATCAATATAGAACCACCACCACATCCTTTTAACTTTTGTTCTCCAACCACCACAATCAAGCCTTCCACTGTAATACCTCAAACCCGACCGAGACGTTATGGCCGAATCTGGTGATATCACATTGAAGTGTTTTTCAAAAACAACATTTTATTGGAAAACCCGTTCTATATTAGAACTCGTTTATAATCATAACAGAAGTTTAAGGGTATCTTGTTCATTGAAAGCTCAAGTTGTTCTTATCAGTTTGTCAATCATATTAATTTGTTACTACATTTAAAACGATGTTTGATGTGGAAGCTTTTATAGTATTTTACGAAAACATGGTGTTTTGAAAAGCATTGATCTTTTGAAAATCCATGTCCTACTGCTATCAGTAAGAATTTAAATAATTAAAATCCCAAATTAAAAGTTTAAAAATTTAAAGAGGCCTTATTACAAAACAAATACCCAATATTAAATTGTTATAATTAAAAATCCAAAATAGAAGCAGGTGCGGTTGTGTGGCCACCTCCGAGTCCCTCGCAGCACCGACCAGCCTAAGATTGGGGATTACCTATAAGATAAACAGAGGGGTGAGTTTACGAAAACCCAGTGTGTAACTCCATATAAGCAAATAACCAATCATGTAAGTGCAGTCTGGGCCTAATCCCAAATCAATAACAGTTCAGTTTAGTTGGGCCATAGCCCATTACAGTATCAGTAATAGTTCAAACATGCAACCAGAAATCCTACCCAACCAGCCTCTACACTTCGCTCCTCCAGCCCGACACACCATGTAGGGATAATATCACCCACCCATCCCTACACTCCAAAATTAGCACCAGTTGCGGCACTAAATAGTATTTGCAGCAGAGCTGCCAGTACAGTACACATCCTCCAATAATAATAATCCCATCCCATGCAACATATCATACATGTATGCAACATATATATCGTGGCATGCTCATATACAGTCATACATAACATAAAACATATAGTCATTTATAACATAGGGGCATAATAGTCATTTTACCACATAGGGGCATAACAGTCATTTTATCAGTTTGGGGTCTAGGTATACTTATCGTGTAACAATTTTAAATTGTTATGAAATTTTAAATTGGAGGTCCTTAAATGATAATTAGACCATTGGTTAAGTTGGTGGACAAAAATGGACCTGGATTGGTATGTTTCAAAAGAATTTTTTTAAGGGGCATTTTGGTAATTTAGTGAATTAAATGAATTAAAAACAAAATTTAAATTCCAAATATGTCCATCTTCTTCATATGGACGAAATTTACCAAGAGAAGACATGGCTAGGGTTTTCTCAACTTTCCAAGCTCATGGTAAGTCCGTTCTAGCCCCGTTTTTCAAGTTATTTACGGTTTTGGAGTCCCGGTAGCTCGATTTAGCTTATGCTACCAATAATTCATGCTAGGGTTCATCTTTGGAAAATTACCCATAGGTTAAAAGTGTGTATTTTGATGTTTTATGATAGAATATGAAGGTTGAAATTATGTTAAACAACTTTTACTAAGCGGTTTTACGTGAAAACGAGTAAAACGTCATAATCGGTAAAAATACCTAATGTTCATAAGTACATGTTAGAGTGAGAATTTGATGTTTCCATAGAAGAGAAAAATGATCAGCATGTTATAAAACATAAGAATAATGGCTGAAATTTAATTTTCGAGTATTGGGGAAAAAGTGTAAATATGTAAAAGTTTAGGGGCAAAATTGTAATTTTTCAAAAGTTGAGTTAAGGATTGTTTTGAATAGTACATTAATTAAATAAGTGAAATGTGATGTTTTAGACCCCAAAAAATGAGATCTGGACCTAGAATTGGAGGAAAATTGAAAATTGGGAAAGTTGGTAAAATGGTCGTTTCGGCATTCGAGGTAAGTTGGTGTGTTAGTAATAATACAATAATGTCGTAATGTATATTTGAAACCTAAATTGTGGTATTAAATTGATTTTTCTGAATTACATGTTTAGTATATTATGTTGGTGAATTGATTTAATAATATGTTTATGATAAAATGTGACATAGGTGACATGGGAAATGGGTTGAAATGTTGTGCTTAAAGGTGTTTTCTATGACTATGGTTATTATGTGAAATGGAAAGTTTATATGTAAATAATGCATTTATTTTACTTGTTCAATAATTATTTTGCTAGATATTATGGAAATCATTGGGTGATAACTACAATATGAAATTGTATGGAATGCGAAATTCTCGATTGAACCTTTGGAAAACCGAGAGATACGGACAATACGTAGGTAGGTCACACGAGTGATAAGGGAACTTCACCGTGTGCAAAAGAAAGCTATGAGATGGCAAAATTTGATATGTAGCTAGGCCACATGGATGATAAGGGATTTTCACCATGTGTGCAAGAAAGCTAGGGGATAATAATTTCATATGTAACTAGGTCACATGTGTAATACTGTGTGTATACCATGTGTACAAGAAAGTTACGAGTTATGAGTAGCTAGGTCACATGAGTGGTTCCTAGTGTTGGACACCATGTAGACGAGAGCTACGAGATGGAATGGCTAGGTCACATGGGTGATAAGGGACCTTCACCATGTGTACAAGAAAGCCGAATTATGTGTGGGTGGAGCTATATGCTGAGACCACCGAGTATCGAGCGTTTTCCGGAGGGGTTCAACAAGATAATTTACTAATGATGATTGGTGCGATCATGTTATGAATAAGTGCAAGTGTGAATGTGACCAATTGAGAAATGTGGCAAATGTACGTAGAACAATATGCTCGATATGTAATTGGAAATTGGAAAGATTGGTATAGGCAAGTGATGAACACAACTAAAATGAGAGAAAGCAAAATTTTACAATAAAACTGTTTTGGACAGCAGCAGTGAGGTGAATTTGAAAAATCACCAAAAATGGTAGAAATTGAATTATAAGTTGTATGAGACATTTATTTAAAGCTTATTGAGTCTATTTTTATATAAAATAAATAGAGAAAGCAAAGGATTGGTATATTTTGAGATATTTAGATTTTTGTGAGACTGGTTCAGAGTGATTTCGAGATCCCCTATTCTGAGTGGGAAAAATGATTGAAAATTGTAAAAAATAATATTGGGACATAATTTATATGATTAGATTCCTTATTTAGTCTATTTTTAGAAGAAGCAAACTAGAACATCATTTGAATTCTGTACAAAAAGATAATTAAATTTTAGCAAAGAATGGTTGGAATTGTCGGACAGCAGAACAGGGGAGACTTTGAAGAATAAACTGTACTAATTGGCTAAAAAAAATTATGAAAATTTTATGGTAAAAATATATGTGAGTCTAGTTTCATGGAAAATTTACGGATCTTAATTTGGAGTTCTGTAACTCCAGATATAAATAATTTAATGACTGTGACTCAAGAAAACAACTTAACTGGAATTTGAATAAATAGGAAGAATATGAAAATAACATGTTATCACATTGCTTATTATTTTCATGCGAGCTTACTAAGCGTAAAGCTTACTCCCTCCTTTCCATTTCTTTTAGTTTTGTCAGGTCAGCTCAGCGTTGGAGATCGTCGGAGGCAGTATCACACTATCGGGTCATTATCCTTGGAGTATTGGCATGTGTATGTTAAATGTTTTCAAGTGAGTGGGATGTATAGGGACTTAGTTTTTCTGTGATGGATGTTGTTGTGATTAGCCAAATGTATTGGCATATAGTTATTTGTTGATTATGGCCATGAGATGTGGCTTATAATGATTTTGGCTTATAAGCCTATTTGTCCATGGTATGTGTTAATGTCTTGTTATGTGGTATAAGTGATTAAATAGATGACAATGTCAAATGCATGTCTTTGAAAAGTTTTAAATTTTGGGTGAAATTTGGTAACCCAGTTTTGTATGATTGTGAATGTTGAAGTACGGTAACGCCTCGAACCCTGTTCTGGAGTTAGACACGGGTGAGGGGTGTTACATACCGACCCATCAGTGTAAATATCTTCCTCAAGTTTTCCATGCAAAAATTGTAACATCCTAAAATTTAGTACCGATATGTTGCATAATTTTGGTGCTTAGCTAGTGAATGATTTAATTTGTGTGTTTATTATATAGTCTTAAGAAGGCTCGGGGTTTATTTAGAATTAGAATAAATTTTAGTAAGGAGTACTTTATTGAGGTGGAACAAGTGACCTTGATGTTTAAGGAAATTAAGTGACAAAAGCTAGCATAAGATGAGCTAGTAGTAAAGTGGAGTTGGCGCCATAAGTGTTGCTTGAGGGAAGAGGTTCGAATCCCATGGTATGCATGTTGTGACTTTAATTTTTGCACTCTTCTAGCATGTGTCGGCCAAGCTTTATTTTTGGTAAGGTTGGACTATTTTATTTATGGCAAGGTGGCTAATGGTTTAGGGCAAGACTTGAACATAAGGAAAGGAATCATGAGGTTATGGTATGTAGGGGGGACACAAGGCACATTTTAAGGAATGTGTTTTGGAAAGTTTGGAATGGCCAAACTTTGTCCATGAACTTGGACGGTTTTGGGGGCTAGGGGGGTGGCCAAATTTTGTTGGTGGCATTGGTAAGGATGTGTAGCTAGTAGTTACTCTTATTTTGATCATTTTTGTTTCTCCCAAAACACTTTTCTTTTCATCTTTTCCTCTCATAACCGAATGCACTTTAGGATTTGGTGAACATCTTTGTTTTTCTTCTTTTGGCCATTTCATTTTGTCCATTTTGGTCTAAATTTGCCTATTCTTTCAAGTCATTTTCCCTAGTGCCGAAAACACCAAGACTTGAAGGCCAATTTCTTTTTCTTTTCTTTCTCCATAGCCGAATGCTCTCTAGCCTCAAACCTTTCTTTTTGATCATCTCTCTTTCTTGAAATGAACCAAAATCGAAACCTTTAATTGTCCTATACCTCTATTTCATCTTTTTCTTCCCACAAAATCCATTCAACATTTTCTCCCTTCTCTTATCCTCCATGGCCGAATTTTGCTAGCATCATCTTCATCAAATTTTTCTTCTTGGCCGAACCTCCCTCTTCACATATATTTTCTTATCAATCGTTTTCTTTGCACTCGTTTTGAATAATCTGTAAGAACCCTTTTCGAATCTTTATTCTCTTATTTTCTTTAGCCGAATATATATATGTTTGGGAGGGTCTTTTGACCGAAAATAGCATCCTCTATCCCTCTCTCTTAGACAACATTTTCGTCTTTAGAGTGATAAAGTGAAGGCCGAAACTCGGAGTATTCGTAATCATCGTGAACCGCTAGGATTTGGTTCAAAGTGTTAAGGTAAGGGTTTCTACCAAGGACTTCCATATTACTTGTTATTTCGTCAAAGATGAGTTATTAATCGATTTTATCTTAGGGACGTTATCGCTCGATTTTCATCCTGTGAGCATAAGATTTCGTGGTAAGCCGATTTTGCCCTTAAAACCTATAGACTTAATTTCTGAAATATTAGTTGGACTAATATTTTTTTTTGTCAATGAAGGCAAACAAGATAGCGTCGAAAAGGGTGGTGAATAGCGTTCGAAAGAGGGGCGGATTCGCTATTCCCTCTAGATTTAAGCGAAGGGCTGTTTCAGCAATCCGAGATTTTCCACCGGGTTGTAGACCCTCATCCAGTGAAAATCAATTATTCGAAGTTGTTCGTAGTTCAGAGCCTTTAGCTGTTCGAGATTTTCCATCGGGTTGTGAACCGTCAACTGGGGAGAACCGTCAAATAGTAGTTGTTCGAGATTCCGAAGGTAAAGATCTAGATCGCATATCTTTAGCATATATTTATATTAAGTATTAGTGTTCTAATTGAGTGTGATACGTATTTAGGTATCGACGATCGGGAAAGTATAGTCCTCACTGTAATCAGGTGTGTAATCTCACACTTATCTCATGGGTTAGATGACTATACTGTAATTAAGCATTAGACTAAAAATTGCAAAGTTGGTTAAATCGGAAAAAAATATGGTATATTAACACTTTAGTGTTAAGAACATGAAATCGGTATTAAAATCGAGAAAATTTCGAAATCGCCCTTAATGGGCTAAAATGATAAAAAGTGATATTTTGGGCCCCATGTGATAAATGAGCCATATGAGTTATATGATAAAATTTGGCCAAGTGTGATATGAGATGAAATGGGCCAAATTGTGATAAATGGGCCAAATTGTGATAATTGGGCCAAATTGTAAAATGGGCCAGTTTTGTAATAATTTTATTTATTTATGGGACTTATGTTGAATTTATCATATGAAAGGTTGGTTATGCATTTTAATACATGATTGCATGGGTTGGGATATTTGACGAAAAGAAGATGGCTTCGTGCCCAGTTAATGGCTTCATGCCCAGTTAATGGCTTCATGCCCAGTTTAATGGCTTCGTGCCCAGTTTAATATATGGCTTAATGCCCAGTTGGTGTGTTGGCGGGGTGGGTGTACTAAAGCTCCCCACAGGTGTGCTGGTTGGTACGGGTGGTGTGTAGCGGATGGAAATTTAGGCTTGGATTGGGAATTGCATATCACATACATTTTATACTTGTTATATTGTTACATTTGTAAATGGGCTCAAGCCCAATGAAATGCTTAAATGGTTTTGGCCCAGTGGACTTGGTAAGTGGGTTACACACTAAGTTCTAGGTAACTCACCCCGTTTCCTTTACCCTTCTCAGGTAACGGTCATTAATGGAGGCTTGGGCTGGGGATGACTTCATGGAGGCCATACTACGATTGATGGTTTATATGAACTTTGAACTGCTTTTAAGTATTCTTATTTAACTACTATTTAATTATAATGTAATAAGGCCTTTGGTATTATTTTTATGGATTTTTACTTGTGGATGGATTTTATTTATGTTTTAGAAACTTTAATGTGACTATTCTATTTTTTATAAATGTTTTCTTAAATTTTCACGCAAGAAGAGGTTTTTCTTAAATATTTTATCTCGTAAAATTTTCTGTAAAATTCTTTTAAGAATCTTGTTTCCAAATTTCTTTTGAACTCCTTAAAACTTCTCGTAAAATTTTAACTAATCAATTTTTTTAGTTTTAATTTATAAACTCATGTCTTAAATCATAGATTTTAAATTAACCTCGATTTTTAATAAACTTCAATACCAAAATAGTTTTGAGGATCTATTTTCTTTAAATTATTAGATGACTAGATGTATGCTCGTTTTGTGTGACATACCAAATCTGGTCTTAATGCATAGACCGGGTTTGGGGTGTTTCATTTTATGGTATCAGAGCCAGGTTCAAAACTCGACTGTGGTTTGGGTTCAACAACAATTTTTGTTTAAAACTGTTTCGAATTTATAAAATTTATGTTTTAAAGGTAGTATGGCACCACGAGCATCCGGCACCAAGTCAAGTAAGTATTCGTATATTGAATGTTTATTATTGTGATATGATCATAGGAACAGTCTAGAACTTCTAGTTTTAGGTGTTGAAACTATAGAGATTGAGACTATAGGATGTGATTGCGAAAATAACTCTATCTCTTATATCTCATAAAATATCGTTAATAAACACTGAAATAGTATTCTGATTCATAAAACTTGTAATCAGATTAAACTGAAGTAGTCAAAATGAGCGCTAGAGGACGTAGACGTGGTAGACGTGGCCGTGGTAGAGGCCGAGGTGCTAGAGCCGTGTCTGAGGCATCGGGACATATGCCGGAAATGGATGCACCGGCATCACCTGTGTCAGAAAATGGATCACAAGACCATAGGAGAGAGGAAAATGCTTTGACCCAAGCAATGTTGCGAGTCCTAGAAAGGGTCACTGGGGCTAGAACTGGGCCAACAGCTCGTGGATCAATATCGGAACGACTTAAATCAAGTGGTGCCGAAGTTTTTAGGGGTGTCTCAGGTATAGCTCCAAATGTAGCGGAGTATCGGCTCGAGGCAGTGGAGCGAATCATTGATGATTTGGAGTGCACCGTCGAGCAAAAACTGAGAGGAGCGGTGTGCTTGTTAAGGGACGAGGTGTATCAATGGTGGCTTACTATTCGAGAAGGCACTGAAGCTGTATTTGTTACTTGGGATTTCTTCAAAGCTGCTTTCCAAGGGAAGTATGTCGGGACAAGTTATGTGGATGCCCGGAGGAAGGAATTCCTGAATCTGGTTCAAGGAAATAAGACGGTGGCAACTTATGAGGCAGAATTTCTACGCTTGAGTCGGTATGCTCGGACGATAGTGCCAACTGATCATGAACGCTGTGTACGTTTTGAGGATAGACTGAATGATGAGTTACGGGTACTGATAGCCCCACAACAAGTAAGGACTTTTTCCACGCTTGTGGAGAAAGCCAAGATCACTGAAGAGGCTAAGAACTTGGAACGTCGGAACCGAGAAAGAGGCAGAGGAAAGAGGGACTTTAAGTACTCGGGTTCCGCTAAAAGGTTCCAAAAGAGGCCTCGAAATGATGAGCCAGCTCAAGCTAGAGCACCTGTGGCTACTAATCAGATTCAAGAGTGTGCTGACTGTGGGAGACGACACCCCGGGGAATGCTGGAAGAGAACTGGTGGTTGTTTTAAATATGGTTCTAAGGACCACCAGTTTAGGAATTGCCTTCGACGGACTGCTCCGACTCAAGAAGCTCGTAACTCTGATGCACAGCTAGCTAGAGGCGTTCAGCAGCCAGCGAGAGGTCGTGGACCAGGTCGTGGTTGGAATGGTGCTGGACGAGGTCAAGGTACACTGGGTAGAGGTAATGGCTTTAGAGGTAACGCGGAGGCAAGACAGCCAGGGTTGGTTTATGTGATCAGGCGTCGGGAGGATGGCGATGCACCTAATGTGATAACTGGTATGTTCTTCATCTTTGATGTACCTGTTACTGCTTTGATAGATATCGGGTCTACCCACTCGTATGTTGCTAGTGTCATATCTGGAAACCTGAATATTAGATATGAGATTATCGATAGAGAGATGACGGTAATTAGTCCTTTAGGATAGTCTGTAATCGTGAATAAATTGCATAGAGACGTGCCTTTAGAGATTCAAAGAGAAATAGTTTCGGTGGATTTGATGGAATTGCCTTTCGGCGAATTCGATCTTATTTTGGGCATGGATTGGTTGGGAAAGCACTGGGCGCAATTGGATTGTACTGAAAAGCGGATGTCAATAAGGACTATGGATGATAAGGAGGTAGTAATGATAGGCGAGAGAAGGAACTTTTTGGCAAATGTGGTATCTGCTTTAAAGGTAGAAAAGTTGGTGCGAAAAGGGTATGGAGCGTTCCTAGCCTTTATTAGTGCATTGGATGCTAAGGAATTATCAGTGGGAGGTGTGAGAACGGTGAAAGAATTTCCAGATGTCTTTCCCGAAGAACTTCATGGTCTACCTCCAAATCGGGAAGTAGAATTTGGCATTGAGCTATTGCCCGGAATGGCTCCGATGTCCATTGCTCCTTATAGAATGGTGCCGAAGGAGTTAGCAGAGCTTAAAGCTCAAATTCAAGAAATGTTGGATCGGGGATTTGTCCGACCGAGTGTGTCTCCGTGGGGAGCACCGGTTTTGTTCGTGAAGAAGAAGGATGGGTCGATGCGTATGTGCATTGATTATAGGCAGTTGAATAAATTGACGATCAAGAATAGGTATCCATTGCCGAGAATCGATGACCTGTTTGATCAATTGAGAGGAGCTTCAGTTTTCTCCAAGATTGATTTGAGATTGGGTTATCATCAACTCAAGGTTAAGGAGGCAGATATTCATAAGACGGCATTCCGAACTCGATATGGACATTTTGAGTTTTTGGTGATGCTGTTTGGTTTGACCAATGCACCAGTTGCATTTATGGACATGATTAACCGAGTCTTTCAACCCTATCTAGACCGGTTTGTGGTGGTGTTCATAGATGATATTTTGGTATATTCGAGGAGTGAAGAAGATCATGACTCACATTTGCACACAGTATTGCAAATACTGCGAGAAAAACAACTTTATGCCAAATTCAGTAAGTGCGAATTTTGGTTGAAGGAAGTAACTTTCTTGGGTCATGTAGTGTCAGCCGAAGGAAAAAGAGTTGATCCTCGGAAGGTAGAGGCTGCGTTGGATTGGAAACCACCAAAGTCAGTGGCTGAGATTTGGAGTTTCTTGGGTTTGGCTAGTTATTATAGACGCTTTATTGAGGGGTTTTCGTTGATTGCTGCACCCCTAACTAAGCTGTTGCGAAAGGGAGTACCGTATGTGTGGACCGATAAACAACAAAAGAGTTTCGATAAACTAAAGAAGATTTTGACGGAAGCGCCAGTACTGATTCAACCTGAGGCTGGAAAAGAGTTTACCGTTTACTGTGATGCGTCACACACGGGTTTAGGATGTGTGTTAATGCAAGGTGGTAAGGTGGTAGCTTATGCGTCTCATCAGTTGAGGCCCCACGAAGTAAACTATCTCACTCATGACTTAGAGTTGGCTGCGGTGGTATTTGCTTTAAAGATTTGGAGGCACTATCTCTACGATGAGAAGTCTATTATTTATACGGATCATAAGAGTCTTAAGTACCTCCTTACCCAAAAGGAGTTGAACTTGAGACAACGGAGGTGGGTGGAGCTGTTAAAGGATTATGACTTCTCAATTGAGTATCATCCTGGAAAGGCTAACGTGGTGGCAGACGCATTGAGTCGTAAGGTAGTATCAAAATTAAGAGCAATGTTTGCTCATCTCAGTTTGTATGAGGATGGCAGTCTACTAGCGGAACTTTAGTTGAAGCCTTTGTGGTTAGAATAGATCAAGGAAAAATAGTTATCAGATGAAAAGTTGGGTCCTTTAATGCAACAAGTTGAAAGTGGTGTAATAGGGGACTTTGGAATGAACAAGGATGGAGTGCTGTGTTTTCGTGGAAGAGTTTGTATGCCCATAGATTCGGATTTGAGACAAATGATTCTGCGAGAGGGGCATAGTAGCCCTTATGCTATGCACCCCGGAGGAAATAAGATGTATCGAGACCTCCGTGAACAATATTGGTGGCCAAGGTTAAAGTGAGAGGTTACTGATTTCATGGGTAAGTGCTTGACTTGTCAACAAGTGAAGGCGGAACATCAATTTCCATCGGGCCTATTGCAACCGGTAAAGAATCCTTTATGGAAATGGGAGCGGATAACGATGGACATTGTTAATGGGTTACCCTTAACACCTACTAAAAAGGATTCCATTTGGGTGATAGTGGATCGGTTGACGAAGACTACTCATTTTCTACCAGTTCGTACAGATTACTCGCTGCAAAAGTTGGCTAAGTTGTATGTATCGAAGATCGTGAGGTTGCACGGGGTACCAGTGTCTATTATATCAGACAGGGATCCTAGGTTTACATCACGGTTTTGGAAAGCTTTGCATGAGGCTTTGGGAACAAAGTTAAACTTCAGCACGGCTTTTCATCCTCAGTCAGATGGTCAGTCGGAAAGAGTAATCCAGATTTTGGAAGACATGTTAAGGGGATGTGTGATTGACTTCAGAGGTAGTTGGGAGGATTTTCTACCGTTGGCAGAGTTTGCATATAACAATAGCTACCAATCCAGTATCCAAATGGCACCCTATGAAGCATTATATGGTCGTAGGTGTCGTACCCCTACTTGTTGGACTGAATTGAGGGAACGGTAGTTGTTGTGTCCTAAATTGATATCTGAGACGGAAGAAAAGGTAAAGAGGATTCGAGCACGGTTAAAGGAAGCTTCGGATAGACAAAAGTCGTATGCGGATCTGAAGCATAAGGATATTGAGTTCGCAGTGGGAGATCAAGTCTTTCTGAAAGTCTCACCTTGGAAGAAGATTTTCAGATTTGGAAGAAAGGGTAAGTTGAGCCCTAAGTTCATTGGACCGTACTGTGTGTTGAAGCGTGTAGGATCAGTGGCCTATCAGCTTGAATTACCTCCGGAGTTGAATCAGATTCATAGTGTCTTCCATATTTCTATGCTGAGGCGTTATAGATCGGATCTGTTTACATAGTACCGGTAGAAAAGTGGAGATATGGCCGGACTTGTCTTTTAAGGAGGAACCAGTGAAGATCTTAGACTGTGATGTTAAGGTGCTAAGAAAGAAGTCGGTATCGTTGGTTAAGGTTCTATGGCGTAATCATGGAGCAGAAGAAGCTACGTGGGAGCCTGAGGATGCAATTCGGCAACAATATCCTCACCTCTTTTAACCAGGTAAATTTCGAGGACGAAATTTTCTTTTAGGGGGTAGAATTATAACATTCTAAAATTTAGTACCGATATGTTGCATAATTTTGGTGCTTAGCTAGTGCATGATTTAATTTGTGTATTTATTATATAGTCTTGAGAATGCTCGGGGTTTATTCGGAATTAGAATAAATTTTAGTAATGAGTACTTTATTGAAGTGGAATAAGTGACTTTGATGTTTAAGGAAATTAAGTGACAAAAGCTAGCATAAGATGAGCTAGTAGTAAAGTGGAGTTGGCGCCATAAGTGTTGCTTGAGGGAATAGGTTCGAATCCCATGGTATGCATGTTGTGACTTTAATTTTTGCACTCTTCTAGTATGTGTCAGCCAAGCTTTATTTTTGGTAAGGTTGGACTATTTTATTTATGGCGAGGTGGCCAATGGTTTAAGGCAAGACTTGAACATAAGGAAAGGAATCATGAGGTTATGGTATGTAGGGGGGACACAAGGCACATTTTAAGGAATGTGTTTTGGAAAGTTTGGAATGGCCAAACTTTGTCCATGAACTTGGACGATTTTGGGGGCTAGGGGGTGGCCAAATTTTGTTGGTGGCATTGGTAAGGATGTGTAGCTAGTAGTTACTCTCATTTTGGTCATTTTTGTTTCTCCCAAAACACTTTTCTTTTCATCTTTTCCTCTCATAATCGAATGCACTTTAGGCTTTGGTGAACATCTTTGTTTTTCTTCTTTTGGTCATTCCATTTTGACCATTTTGGTCTAAATTTGCCTATTCTTTCAAGTCATTTTCCCCTAGTGCCGAAAACACCAAGACTTGAAGGCCAATTTCTTTTTCTTTTCTTTCTCCATAGTCGAATGCTCTCTAGCCTCAAACCTTTATTTTTGATCATCTCTTATTCTTGAAATGAACCAAAACCGAAACCTCTAATTGCCCTATACCTCTATTTCATCTTTTTCTTCTTACAAAATCCATTCAACATTTTCTCCCTTCTCTTTACCTCCATGGCCGAATATTTCTAGCATCATCTTCATCAAATTTTTCTTCTTGGCCGAACCTCCCTCTTCACATATATTTTCTTATCAATCGTTTTCTTTACACTCGTTTTGAATAATCGGTAAGAACCCTTTTCGAATCTTTATTCTCTTCTTTTCTTTAGCCGAATATATATATATATATATATGTTTGGGAGGGTCTTTTGACCGAAAATAGCATCCTCTATCCCTCTCTCTTAGACAACATTTTCGTCTTTATAGTGATAAAGTGAAGGCCGAAACTCGGAGTATTCGTAATCATCGTGAACCGCTAGGATTTGGTTCAAAGTGTTAAGGTAAGGGTTTCTACCAAGGACTTCCATATTACTTGTTATTTCGTCAAAGATGAGTTATAATCGATTTTATCTTAGGGACGTTATCGCTCGATTTTCATCCCGTGAACGTAAGATTTCGTGGTAAGCCAATTTCGGCCTTAAAACCTATAGACTTAATTTCCGAAATATTAGTTGGACTAATATTCTTTTGTCAATGGAGGCAAACAAGATAGGGTCGAAAAGAGTGGTGAATAGCGTTCGGAAGAGGGGCAGATTCGCTATTCCCTCTAGATTTAAGCGAAGGGCTGTTTCAGCAATCCGAGATTTTCCACCGGGTTGTGGACCCTCATCCGGTGAAAATCAATTATTCGAAGTTGTTCGTAGTTCGGAGCCTTTAGCTGTTCAGGATTTTCCATCGGGTTGTGAACCGTCAACCGGGGAGAACCGTCAAATAGTAGTTGTTCGAGATTCCGAGGGTAAAGATCTAGATCGCATATCTTTAGCGTAGATTTATATTAAGTATTAGTGTTCTAATTGAGTGTGATACGTATTTAGGTATCGACGATCGGGAAAGTATAGTCCTCACTGTAATGAGGTGTGTAATCTCACACTTATCTCATGGGTTAGATGACTATACCGTAATTAAGCATTAGACTAAAAATTGCAAAGTTGGTGAAATGGAAAAAAAAAATGGTATATTAACACTTTAGTGTTAAGAACATGAAATCGATATTAAAATCGAGAAAATTTCAGAATCGCCCTTAATGGGCTAAAATGATAAAAAGTGATATTTTGGGCCCCATGTGATAAATGGGCCATATGAGTTATATGATAAAATTTGGCCAAGTGTGATATGAGATGAAATGGGCCAAATTGTGATAAATGGGCCAAATTGTGATAATTGGGCCAAATTGTGAAATGGACCAGTTTTGTAATAATTTTATTTATTTATGGGCCTTATGTTGAATTTATCATATGAATGGTTGGTTATGCATTTTAAATACATGATTGCATGGGTTGGGATATTTGACGAAAAGAAGATGGCTTCGTGCCCAGTTAATGGGTTCATGCCCAGTTTAATGGCTTCGTGCCCAGTTTAATATATGGCTTAATGCCCAGTTGGTGTGTTGGCGGGGTGGGTGACTAAAGCTCCCCAGAAGTGTGCTGGTTGGTACGGGTGGTGTGTAGCGGATGGAAATTTAGGCTTGGATTGGGAATTGCATATCACATACATTTTATACTTGTTATATTTTTACATTTGTAAATGGGCTCAAGCCCAATTAAATGCTTAAATGGTTTTGGCCCAGTGGACTTCGTAAGTGGGTTACACACTGAGTTCTAAGTAACTCACCCCGTTTCCTTTGCCCTTCTTAGGTAACAGTCATTAATGGAGGCTTGGGCCGGGGATGACTTCATGGAGGCCATACAACGATTGATGGTTTATATGAACTTTGAACTTCTTTTAAGTATTCTTATTTAACTACTATTTAATTATGATGTAATAAGGCCTTTGGTATTATTTTTATGGATATTTACTTGTGGATGGATTTTATTTATGTTTTAGAAACTTTAATGGGACTATTCTATTTTTTATAAATGTTTTCTTAAATTTTCACGCAAAAAGAGGTTTTTCTTAAATATTTTATCTCGTAAAATTTTCTGTAAAATTCTTTTAAGAATCTTGTTTCCAAATTTCTTTTGAACTCCTTAAAACTTCTCGTGAAATTTTAACTAATCAGATTTTTTAGTTTTAATTTATAATCTCATATGTCATAAATCATAGATTTTAAATTAACCTCGATTTTTAATAAACTTCAATTCCAAAATAGTTTTGAGGATCTGTTTTCTTTAAATTATTAGATGACTAGATGTATGTTCGTTTTGTGTGACATACCAAATCTGGTCTTAACGCATAGATCGGGTTTGGGGTGTTTCAAAAATGTAGTTTTGACATCTAGCTGCTCAAGCTCCAAATCATGCATGGCCACAATACCAAGCAAAGCTCGAATCGAACTATGCTTCACAATACCATGTTTTGTTTTTGTGGAGCGATTCCATCTCCTCTTGCATAGCAAACATCCATTTTTCCGAGTCTTCACAGCTAACTGCCTCAGAATAATTAGATGGCTTTTAGTTTGCATCTATATCTTCAGCCACATTTAAAGCATAAGCAACTAGATCAGCCTCGGCATACTTCTTTGGAGGTATAGTTTCTCTTTTAGTTATGTTTTTGGCGATATAGTATTGTGGTGAAGAAGCAACTCTATTCTGAATTTTTGTTTTAGCTTGAGGAGTCGACTCTGTTGTAGATTCTAGATTAATCTGATGCTCCACCTGCTTTTGATTTTCTTAATTGGAAGAGTCTTTAAGAGATAAGTTAGGTAGCATAGAAGTTTCATAAAAAACAACATCTCTGCTAATCACAACTTTTCTATTTTCAGGACACCATAACTTATACCCTTTTACACTAGCTTTATAACTAAGAAAAACACATTTAATGGATCTCAGTTCCAATTTTTCATTATCAACATGAGCATACGCAGGACACCCAAAGATCTTTAAATCAGAATAGTCAGTAGGATTACCAGACCATACCTTTTGTGGAGTCTTTTTCTCAATGGTAACAAATGGAGATCGGTTGATAAAAAAACATGCAGTAGAGGTTGTTTTGGCCCAAAACAAATTTGGTAAATTGGTCTTTGACAACATACATCGAACCTTCTCCATGATTGTTCTGTTCATTCATTCTACAATGCCATTTTTCTGTGGAGTATGACAAACTATCAAGTGTCTCACGATCCCTTCTAACTTGCATAGTTTATGAAACTCATCAGAACAGAACTCTAAGCCATTATCTGTACGGAGGTATTTTATTTATTTTCCTGTCTATTTTTCAATCATAGTTTTCCAAGATTTAAATGCGAAAAACGCATTGCTTTTTTGCTTTAGGAAGAATGCCTAAACTTTTCTAGAAAAATCGTCAATAAAAGTTAGCATATAATTAGCTCTACCTCTCGAAGGCACTCTTGATGGCCCCCACAGATCAGAATGAATATACTCCAACGTTCTCTTCCTATTATGGATTCCTCTAGTGAATCAAACTCTCTTTTTCTTCCCAAAACCGCAGTGCTCACAGAACTTTAGTTTGCAAATTCCTTGCCCATCAAGAAGTCCTCTTTTGCTCAATTTCTCCATGCCATTCGCACTCATATGCCCTAGGCGTATATGCCAAAGCTTAGTAATATCATTATCTGACAAGGAAGAGGTAGCGACAGCTGCATCACCAGTAACAGTAGAACCCTGCAAAATATATAACTTGGCAGTGTTTCTCTGCCCTTTCATCACAATGAGGGGACCTTTGAAAATCTTCAAAATCCCACTTTTAGCTATGTATTTGTACCCTTTTAAATCAAGAGTACTCAACAAGATTAAATTTCTTTTCAATTCTGGAACATGTCGGACGTAACTAAGTGTTCTGACAACTACGTCAAACATCTTAACTTTAATTGTTCCAGCACCTGTAATTTTACATGAAGCATAGTTTCCCATCAAAACAACACCTTCAAACACTGTTTCATAAGTTGTAAACCAATCCCGATTGGGACTCATGTGGAAGGTGCAACCCGAATCAAGGATCCACTCATCTCTCACTTTAGAATTGTTGATAGAAGCGACTAGAAGTTCCTCGTCGCTGTAGTTTTCTACAACATCAATTTCACCAGAATTTTCTGGTTGTTTTCCCTTTTGATTTACAGCCTCCCTTTTGATCTTGTTCTGTAGCTTATAACACTTAGATTTAATATGCCCTTTCTTCTTACAAAAGTTACAAGTTTTACCTCTGTTTGAAGATTTCGATCTACCCTTAGATTTACCGCGAGGATTTCGTTCTTGTGTCCTTTCATGATTATCATCAGCATTCCGATCTTGTCTCTCACGAACAATTAGTACCTCTTATTAAGAGTCGAGTTTAACCATAAGATTCTTCATCTTATTATACGAGGTCGAAGAATCATAAACCTCATCAACTGTGAGAGACTCACGGCTATATAAAATCGTGTCTCTAAAGGTTGAATAAGATGGGGGCAACGAATGAAGTAAAATCAACCCTAGATCGTCCTTATCATATTGAACCTCCTCGGCCTCTAAGTTTGAGAGAATTTCTTTAAACACTGTTAAGTGTTCGTGCACAGACGCACCTTCCTCCAAAAGATGAGCATAAATACGTTGTTTCATATGCAACTTGCTGGTTATAGTTTTTGACATACATATTTGTTTCAGCCTCTTCCATAATGCAGCGGCGGTCTTCTCCTTCGTCACATCCTGCAAAATTTTGTTAGGCAAATGCAGATGTAATTGTGTTAACGCCTTTCGATCCTTACGCTTCTTCTCTTCATCCGTTAATGTCAAAGGCATCTTATTTATCCCTAGCAGGGCATCCTCCAGATCCATTTGTGTAAGAACTGCTTGCATCTTAATCTACCACAACACAAATCTGGTGTTGCGATCCAACACTGGAATTTCATACTTCAAAAATGCCATTATCGTGATTGAGATGAACAACTCAGAAGCTCTGGTACCAATTTGTGAAGAATAGAATATCGGTAATGACAATATATCACAAAGAAAAGAAAAATAAAAATAAAGAACACACGAATTTTTACGTGGAAACCCTTTCGAGAAAAAACCAGGAGCAGAGGAAAAGAAAATTCACTATGTCGAATTCGAATAATTACAAGAGGAATAGACTATGTCTATTTATAGGCTTGTAAACCATATTCTAATAGGAGTGTAGTAAGATTGAAACACCTAATTCTAATCAATATCAAATAGATGGAGTTTAATAAGGTTTAAAAAAACCTTATTCTAAAATAAAATAAAAGAAGTGTAGTTCTATAGGGATTTTACTTTTATTTTATTTTACCACTGTATTTTATTTAAATAAGGATTCGTGTCACTTAATTCTAACATGAATTGTATAAATCGAATGGTAAGTTATGCTTAAAGTTTATACAAGCTTACTAAACACTTGTTGCTTATGTATTTGTTTTCCTTTGTTTTATAGATTTTTGGAAGCTCGACCAGTTGGAAGCTCATTGAAGACCTATCAGACTATCCAGTAGATAATTCGATGGTTTTTGAGTAAGTTCGTTAAGGTTTATAATGGCATGTATACGATGATTTGTAATGGTAATATGATGTATTTGTTAATGGTGTTTTGGCTTGTATAATCTTTGGAAAGCTATGTTGTTTTGGTACACTTTGATGCCTTACCAAGTTATGTTGTTTTGGTAACTTTAAAGTGCTTGTTTATAAGGTTCTCTTAGCATGTTGATGATGGTTTGAAAATGGTTACTTGTGATATGTTTTAGTTCATATTTGAACTAGGTTAATATGTATGGAAATGATAAAATTAACATGTATAGGATGTTTTGTAATCATAATTAGTGAGTGTATAAATGGTAATTTGGCATGTTTGTGCCTTGATGTTTATATATGGTTGATGGACTTGTAATGTTTGCTATGTTAAGTCCCTTTGACCAGTTTAGGTAATTGATGTGCATGGTCATATGGTATATTGATGTTAGCTTGAAATTGGTCATTTGTGATGTGTTCTAGCCACATAATGGAATTACTTATTCATGCTTGAAATAAGGCAATTTTGACATGTTTAGGTAAGTGATGTTTAGATGCAAATGTGGTGCCTTTGAATGGCATATTGGTTAGGTGAATTAGGTTGTTTTGAAATGGTATAATTATGCAAGTTTGAATGGTGTTTGAACCCCATGAATGTACGTTTAAATGGTTTGAAAAGTTATGTATGAAATGGTTTTGAAATGGCTTGATTTTAAGTACTTTTGGGTTCACATGGCTTGAAACACGAGAGTGTGACACAGCCGTGTGAGGCACACTACTGTGTGTTATCTGATAATTTTCTTAGGGTTCAAGCCAGTGAGTTACATAGCCTAGCACACGGCCTGACACATGAGTGTGTGGGGCAACCCAGAGAGTTATACGGCCTAGCACACGGGCGTGTGACATGACCGTCTGACCTTGCTCAGTGAGTTACATGGGCGAGGACACAAGCTGGGTCACGGTCGTGTGTCCCTTGTTCGAAAGTTACATAGCTTGGGATGATTCCACACGGTTATGTGACCCCCTGTTTCCAATTTTTACAACTTTTTCATAAACTTTCCAATTTGTTTCAAATTAGTCCTCAAGGGCCTCGAGGGTTTGTGTTAGGGAAGAAATGTATAAGAATGAATGGTTTGTGATATATTCAAATTATTGAATGTTATGATATTTAAATATTTGCGGTTGTTCGGTAATGCTTCGTAACCCTAATCCGGCGATGGAGACAAGTTAGGGGTGTTACACCTTATTTGGATTTGGACATCTTTTCAATCGAATCACTTGACTCATGTCTTAATGATTTTTAGGATTTGTGTTGGCCTATATTTGGAGATCTATATTGAGGAAAAACAAACCTTTGAAATTTATATCAAATCAAATAAAGCAATCGAATCCCTTGAAATAGGGAGATTGGATTGGGACTGCATTGAAGACATATTTCCAAGGAATCTACTTTATATTGGACTTTATAAATATATTGTTTCTTGCTATTTAATAGGGGCTGAATTATAGTTGATATCTAGTATGTTTGCAAGTCTCGAACATCTATATATTTGAGAGACTTGTATAGGTTTTATGGGCGAAGCTTAAATTTTTTTTTGAGGGAGGCAGAATTGAGTTGTATATTTTTACGATAGCAAAAATGCAAATTCACCATTTCAATAGTTTATACCTTTATAATTTTTAAAGGATTAAATCAAATATTTCTATTTTGAGGACCAAAGTATAATTTCACCATATATTAATTTAAAATTTTATAAATTATAAAAGAACTAAATGTGAAATTTTCCATTTTAAGGGGACAGGGCCCCTGCCAACCTCCCATTGTCTCCCCTATAGGCTTAAGTGAGCATCTATCTGTTCATCGAGGAACGTATTTGTGAGTGCAATTGAGAGTAAAAAAATTGTTTTAACGGTCTAAATTCTTAAGGGGAAGATTTTAATAAGAATTTTTCGGTCATTTGAGCCCATGTAGTGATTGATCCCCATGGAAGAGAATGTAACCACTGTTTGGCTTTATTTCTTAGGGAAAAGGGAAATAATCGAAGACGGATGGCATCATCAGAAACGCCATTTATCTTGAAGGTGTCGCAAAATTCTAGGAAATTTGCTAAGTGTGTGTTAGGATCCTCATTCTGCAAACCATCAAACTGAACAAACTGTTGTATCATCTGTATAGTGTTAGGATTCAGTTCAAAATTATTTGCAGCAATAGTACGCCTAACAATACTAGATTCAGTTCCTGTTAAACTAGTTTAGCATAATCATACATAGTACGTGGAGCATGATGTTCGGCCATCTCTGGAGGTGGCGGATTATTCTCAGCCATCTCTTCTGTGGTATTTATTTCGGCTTCTTGCTCTTCGTTTATGTAGTTTAGGCTTCGCCTTATTTCTCTGCGATTTCTACAAACGGTACCTTCAATATCACTGTCGTAAAGTAGAGGCCCTATCGGGTTCCTTCTAGTCATAAACTAGAGGTACCTGAAAGGGACAAAAGAAAGAAGAAAGAAAATTTAGAAAAATAAAATAAAATTGAGAGTAAAAAAATTGTGTTAACGATTTAAATTCTTAAGGGGAAGATTTTGAGAGGTGAGTCTCTTAGTCTTTAGGTACAAATGTGAGATCTTTATATTTTAGGAGTGATAGAATGTGATTCACTTGTTGTTTCGCAGATTAAAGATAGTGGAATTACTCATTGAGCTAGGCTCCACAAATGTAGGGAACTTTTGGTATTCTCTGTTATTTTGTTTACATACTTTTCGCAATGCTAAGCCATAGTAGCCAATGCAGCCAAGCACTTCCATTCTTAGTTGACAGTTTGTGCAATTAACGACTTTGGGTGCTATCATTCTTTTTGTTTGCTATTGTATTGTCGATTAGTTTATTGGACTAACATATTACATATGATAATTTGGTTTTAATTTTGTTACTTATTTAGATTTTTTTCTTGAGTATTATTAATAGTTTCTATAGTAATTAATATTTAAAAAAATAAAATATATAATTATAATTTGTGCTACCAAACACGATATAAAAAATATAATTACATTTTATCATCCAAACATATCTAGTAAATTATAATTCTTTGTAATTACATTTTTATTTATTTTTTTATAATGTCCAAACACAGCCTAAATTTATTCTTGGAATTCAATATTTCTCCGGTCAAGTTGGAATAGAAAACTAAATCACTGAAAAATATTTGTGACTACTTGACTACTAAATTAACTCAATCTTCGACAATTTTAATTTCTTCTATTCTATAAAATGGAAAAATTGGAAACCACAAGGATTCGGATATTTTCTAACTCCAACGCTGATTATTTTAGAATAATTTTATAGAGAAATTTTGTTTTCCTCCACATAACTTTTTTAATAATTTTTGTTTCTCTTTCAACCTTGCATTTTTGTGGTTAATATTATTGATGTGATAATTATAAGAAAAACATAAAATAACATGTTTATCCCGCGACGTTAAAGTCTTTGTTCAATGTGATTAATACTTTTTAAAAATTAAAGCAAAAAAAAGAATATTGTATTTTCAACGACGTATTAATTTAAAACTAGCGTGATTTTTGTAAAAAATAAACTAAAAATAAGTTCACAAATAATAATGGAATTATGGTGAAAGATAAAACAAACGTAAAAGAATAATTGCGAGAAACATCATTGAAACGTTTTACATATATTATATATTAGTGATGTATAAATTTAAATCAATTAGTCAATATATATATCTTTAATTTCCATTACTCTTCTCTGTTTTTATCTTTTTCTGCTTTTCTTACACTAACTTTTCAATTATGACGTAAAAGAATCATCATATGATATTAAATTTTGACACAATTATGACGTGAGTGATTTTTTTAAATATGAAAGTTATATAAAATACAAAATGAAGTTTTGATGGAAATAGTTTAATTAGGTTAATTTATATATATTGAAGAAAACAATTGAGAAAGTAAGTTAAATTTTTAAAAATTTATCGATCTATTTTGTTTTTGGAAAGAGAAGAGAAATACGTTCTACAAGGTGCACTTTCATTACCATGTCAGAAAACGCGCCTTGTAGGACACGTTTTCAATTATCTAATTTTTTTTTCTTAGGGTTGGAATTTAGAAGTTTATAGATTTATTTGTATCCGTGTTTGAGATAAAGATGATTATAGTTTTAAGGAATGTTTGAATTTACTGTGGTGCCGTGGAGCTGGGTAACCTACAATTTCATCTGCCATGTGAGTATGGAGCCATCACCCGTGAAACCGGATCGTGTTGCAACTCAAGGTCCTAGTTGACGGTGATTACATAGTCTGGGGTTGAAATGTAACTAGGGCTTCAAGTTTACAAGGTTATGCTGTCAAATGATGTAGTATAATTTGGGCCATAGTTGAAAGTGGTTATGCGAGCACCACAGCGAGTTTTTTTAATAAGAAAATGATGTTTTATGAAACTCATACACAAGTACGAGGAAGAAAAACGCAGTGGCATTTCAATATGATCAAGTAATTCAATTTACCCATCTCCAATAAAGGTGGTGACCCCGTTACTATAACCTTTAATAGAATTAGGGTGTAACAAGTTTTAATAACAAGGTTATTGCCTTTGGTTGAGATCGATAAAACGAATTACTTGATTATATTGGAAGGCCCCTGTGGTTTTCTTCCTCAAACTCGTGAATGATTTTTATAAAGCATGCTCATCTGACGAGGAAAAACTCATTGTCGTGCCTGTATAACCACCGTCAACTACGACCCCAGTTATGCTCCATCCTTTGACAGCATAACCTTTGTAAACTTGAAGCCCTATTTACATTTCAACCCGAGACTGTATAATCACCGTCAACATGGACCTCGAGTTGCAAAGCGATCCCGTTTTCTTGGGTGATGGAGCCATACTCATGCGACAGGTGAAATTTCTAGGTTAACGAGCTCCATGAAATCACCATGAACCCAAACACAACTTAAAACTATGAGTATGTTCCCTTAAAGAAATGGAGAAATAAATCTTTAAACTTGAAAATTTCAACACACAAGGGAAAAAAAACAATTTAGGATATTGAATTAGGGGATCGGAACGTGCATTTATATAAGGGATGGGACGAGGTAGAAAGGCAGAAGCAATCGAGTTTGCTTGAAATGGCCAAAGAGAAAACGATCCCTGCATGAAGCATTTTCACTACTGTGCCAAATGAAAACGCTTTATGCAGGGTGCGTTTTGCGTTTTCTCTCTGGCCATTTCAACCCCTCAGCCAACTCTATTGCTTCTGCCTTTAAGTCCTTGCAACTCAGGATTCTCGGGATAAAAAAATCACTTTTTCCCCACCCCATGCCTTTGCGGAGGAGCGTTTTCTCTCTCACAAAAGAGCTCTATAGAAAGAACTCAATACAGGCCTTTGGTTTTCCATATCGACATTCGGAGCAGATTATTGATCTAAAGAATACTTGGCACTAGGAGTAATCGACGTTGTCGGGAAAACTTGGATTTCGTCCCTACGTTGTTGTCGAAGCAGAGGTAATTCGTTCATTTACGTGTAGGTTTAGGGTTTTTGGTGATGAGTACTATATATTTTTTAATATTTTATTGGTTTTAAACATGTGAAACAAGTTATTTCGTTGAAGATGAGTAGACGAGCGAGAACTTTTATCCATTACAACGATCAAATTTGTGAGACTGAAATTGGCTCCGTTATTGTATCAGCACAATTCGAAGATCTAGCATTCAACCAGACTATAACATTAAAGGAGTTTGGAAAATGATTAGATGCAAAGTAAGGATCCAGAGAAGAACTTCGAGCCTCAAATATAGATATCTTTCGTCATTAGAACTCGCTAGATATGTCATTTTGGGATCAAGTGGGGCAGCGATTTAGAACAGGTGATCGAATCTCATTACTCTAGTGGGAATATTGTGCTGGAGTTGTATGCCGACTTGCTCGAGAAAGACGAAGGTGACCCGGGCTTGCGAACACAGTGTCTACCAAATCCCACGCCCGATTAAAAAGCTAAAAGTCCAACCACACGGTTGTGCGATGGATTCACATCATTGCTACAAAGCTTATACCAAGACCCGCCAGAATCATCATCAATGGTGAGACATTCATTGATTTTGCCCCTCGATCACTTTGGTGGGGACAGCCGGGGGTATTTGATCACCGGACCTATGACACACCCGTATGACATTTTTTCAATGCCTTTGATTTTAGTTTTGGAAATCCCGGCTAATAATAAAGAGGGAGAAAAGACGAAGAGGTCGAAGAGGACAAAGAAACAAATAACGACCCAATAGAGGAGGTGAGGCCCGATGGTTCAAAAATTGCAGTAATTTCAAAATCGGATCCCAGAAGATGGCGGGTCTGAAGGTGAAGATCCAAACATTACTCGATTGGATGACTCAAGTTTTACGGCTTACCAACCCCCACTACACATGCGAATTCCTGATCTTGTTGTTAAGAGAGGTTTAGAATACCTCATACCTCCCTTATAGAAGACCAATGCATGCATCTTCATCAACAAATTTCAGTCATTTTGAGGTTGGGAAGGTGTTTGACTCCAAATATGCTTTTATAGCTATTGTCATGTGGTATAGCATACAACTTGTGAAACACTCCTATCCCCTCTCCGTCACAAATTAGGGTTACGAGCAATACCATACAATTGGAACATTTATAATTATTTTCATTCAAAAATCATACACATAACTTAAACCAGTCATACATACACATATCGTCCCTAAATTGAGTCCTCGAACCCCTAAAAATACCTTAGAAACAAATCGGGACCAATTTGAAATTGAAAACAGAGGTCACATGATCGTGTGGCTGGGCCGTGTGCCTCACACGGCTGAGACACACGCTCGTGTCTCAAGTCTTGTAACCTTCGAACTAGGGACACACGACCGTGTCCCTGCCTGTGTCCTCACCCATGTAACTCACTAAGTAGGGTCACACGCTTGTGTGCCAGGCCATGTGCTAGGCCGTGTAACTAACTGACTTACACCTTAATCATTCAAAAGGTGACACATGGTCGTGTCGCCAAGCCGTGTGTCTCAAACGGCTGAGTCACACTAATCGTCGAAATCAGAGCTTTAAATTTATAATGAGAATGATCAGCTAATGCATTATCAACAGTTAGTCTACCAATTAAACATGGAATTGTAAAACTCCCTGGATTTTTTAGCTTCCGTGGTAGTCTATTCTGTAACATTATTGAGCATACTGCGTTTAATTCCACATGTGGCTCCTCGTCTAATTTACGCTTGTTCGTTAGGAGCTGTTTTAAAAATTTCCTCGAATCCGACATCTGAAAAAGAGCTTCAAGAAGAGGTAAGTTAATATGTAATTTCTTTAAAAGTTTAAGAAACTTACTGTAATGGCCTAAGTTCAAGGTTATCGGAACAATGGTTTCGTAACCATAAATCCGATTTAAAGAGAAATTTATTTTAATATTTTTGCATGAATATTTATATGATAGGAAAATCTATTAAAATATCGATAGAAAAATTTTACCGATTTAGTGGTTAGTTAGAAAAAGGAATTATTGAAGGAATTGGGTAAAAACAAGGTATCGAGACCTTGGTCTCATAAAATTGAGTAGGAAATATTTTTATAAATATTTATAAAATGTTAGTAATGTGGTATTAAAATTTCATTAGAAAATTTTAACGTTTGAGTATGTAATTAAATGAAAAGGACTAAATTGTAACAAATACAAAATTATGAAAAATGATTAAATAGTTTAAATGATAAAAGAAAGAGGGCTTAAAAGGAAAATTGACCCAAGGTATAATTGGGCTGGACGGCAAAGGTATGAAATCAGCAAGAAAATAAGGAGAAATAAGGGTAAAATGGGAAAATAACAAAATTTGCTAAATAAAACTAGGACTAAATAGGGATATCTAGAAATCTCTTCATTTTTCTTCACTCTCATCAGCAAAAAAGGCCATAGGAGGGGTATCTAAGCTGGTATATCATAATTTTTGCACCAAGTAAGTGAATCCTTGCCTATTTCTTGTAATTTTGTGTTTTTAAAGACTTTTACAACTAGGTCCTATCATTAAATTCATTAGTCTTTGATTTCATGGATGAAATTGAAAGCCACCATGGTTGGTTTATGTAAGTTTATGATGAAATAGCATGAAATTTAAGCCTTAATTCGTTTAAGAGATGATTTTATTAGGTAATTTCAATAGAAATTGATTTTTGGGACCTAATTATGAAAGTGTTTGGAATTAAAGTCTATTACTGAAATTATGATTTCCAAAGGTTATAAAGTAGTTTAAAGTGATATAATAAAGTGTTAATTGAGAAAAATAAGCTCAATTGAGAGGTTAATTGAGCAGGGACGAAATTATCATTCATTGAAAGTTTAGGGGAAAAATGGTAATAACCAGCTTGCACTAAAACAGTTTTTGACAGCAGCAGTAGTCTAACTTTGAAAAATTACCATAAATTGTAGAAGTTGAATTAGAAGATGAAAAAAATATGGAATTAAAGCTTATTGAGTCTAGTTTCTTATGGAAGAAACATTGTAAGCAATAGAATTGTAAATCATGAGATATAATAGGTTTTGTGAGACAAGGTCAGAATGAATTCGGGTTCCCCTGTTCTGACTTTGAAAAATCATAAAAAATTGAATAAAAATAATTATGGGGAGTGGTTTATATTCTTAGAATCCTTAGTGAGTCTATTTTTTTATGGTACAAACGAAAACATTATTTTAATTCTGTACAGTGAGATATCTGAGATTTTGTGAAGAGATAGCAGAACTGTCAAACAATGAAACAGGGGAAACTTTAACGAATAAACTGTACTAATTGGCTAAGCCAAAAATTATGAAACTTTTATGGTGTGAAGATATGTGAGTCTAGTTTCAAGGAAAATTAACGGTTCTTCATTTGGAGTTCTGTAACTCGAAAAATAAATAATTTAGTGACTATGACTCAAGTAGACAGCTTTGAATGAACTATAAATAGTAATAGAATTATAATGAATGCTACATGTGAACATGAAATGTATTGAATTGATAATTGAATTTATTTATTTAGATCCGGAAAACTCAAACACAAAGCTAAATCGAGGAAAGGAAAAAGTTCCGGATTAGTAGATTTTGTATACAAACTAGAATCGAGGTAAGTTCGTGTAACTTGAATTGTACTCTTAAATGCTTGAAATGTATGTTATTGATGTGAATATAATTTGAATGTTCATTGTATGAAGATTGATGATACATTGATATATTTGATAAAAAGGGAAAGAAATCCCGGTTGAATGAAAGGAAAATTCGATGGATCTCTGAAAAGGAATTGACGGTAAAAAAGATCTAGCCCGGACGGGTGATCCTATCTTGATATAGCCCTCCCGAAGAATATGTGGAAAATGGATTTAGCCCGGACGGGTAATCCGAATTAGGGTCTGAATTTAGCCTGGACTGGTAATTCAGATCCAAGCTCATTAGAGTAATTGTCGTTGCAGGGGATTTAGCCTGGACTGGTAATCCCGACAATACTCTATGAGTTTATATTACAGGGGATTTAGCCTGGACTGGTAATCCCACTGTAAAGATGAGGTTCGCGGGAGTGTGCTCTCTGAAATGAAAATGTGCGCACATGAATATGAATTGACGGACCCGGATTTGTACACTAAAGTGTACCTCTGAAAATCCATCGAAATTCCGAGAAATTCAACGGGATAAATATGGAAAAATAACAAGGAAATGGAAATCATGGTATTGATAAGCTCATCAATCATTGTACATATTAATGATACATGAAAATTATTGGACTAACTTGAATGTTGAGTTTGTGCATGTTAAGGTAATAGTGCATTGAATGGATATATAAATGGTTATTACATTATATTGAAAATGTTAGGTAAGTATAATTCTTGTTACATGGGCTTACTAAGCACAAAGTGCTTACTCTGTTTCCTTTTCCCTGTTTTGTAGTATTAAGAGCTCGGAGGTCGGATTCGGTGGGAGACACATCACACTATCAACCCCAAGATTTCGGTATATAAAGAAACTTTATTTTGGAAATCAATGGCATGTATAAGCTAATAAAGTAAATGTTAATATGAAATGAATGTAAGGTTAGCCATTGGTATGGCTAACAAATTTCTAGTTTCAGTATGTAATGAGGTTATCTTATAAATTTGCATGGATCTATTTTGAAGGTATGTTGATTGGATTGGTTTATATGAGTTAGTCTCGGTTTAAAAAAAAATTTTGCAGGGAAAACTAGATTATTTATAAAGGAGTTATATTGAGTAAAAAATATATATATATTGTAAACTCCGGTAATGCCTCGTTCCCCATTCCGATAATGAATACGGGTAGGGGGTGTTACACTTGCCGAACTGTTCCTCTGTATCGTCTCTCTTCATTGCTTCTGGATAAGGTATGCGAGGTTGGTACTTTTTGATTACCGATTTCGGCTTGTTATTGACCTCAACCATATCTTCTTCTACCACCTTCTTTTGTTTTGAATTAGGCTCGTCTAACCCTTCACTATCTTGAGATGTTATGGCTTGAATTTGCTCCCTTGGGTTAGTCTCAATGTTGCTCGGTAGTCTTCCCTGTGGTCTCTCAGAAATCTGCTTAGCAAGTTGCCCGAATTGATCCTTGAACTCTTGTGACAATGCCTCAATTTTTGTTTCTATCTTCTGGAAACGTGTGTCTGAGGTTGTTACGAAGTTTGTTAGCGCCTCTTCAAGGTTCGGCTTCTTTTCCTGTGGGTAGGGCTGTTGTTGGAAGTTTTGGGATGGTTGTGATCTTTGATTTCTTTGATAGCCCCATGAGAAATTGGGGTGGTTCTTCCAACCTGGATTATAAGTGTTACTATAAGGGTTATTGTTAGATCGGAAATTATAACCCATATAGTTCATTTGTTCGCTCTCCATGCCCTGTCCGTAGGGTGGGTACTCAGGATTCACCATTCTTTCACTTGCGTCGCACTGCATAACTGAATGTGCCTGCGAAAAACCATAGAAACTATCAAATTTTTTATGTAGCAATTCCATCTGATTTGATAGCGCGATCACTGCGTCAATGTTGAAAGCTCCGGCTGCTTTGGCTGGCCTTGTCCTTGTAACTTGCCACTGATAGTTATTCAGTGACATCTCCTCTATAAACTCGTAGGCTGCTTCAGGCGTTTTGTTGTTCAGGGTTCCACCGGCAGCTGGATTGATTAGCTGCCTTGTTGAAAGGTTCACACCGTTGTAAAAAGTTTGGACCTGTAGCCACAATGGTAATCCGTGGTGTGGGCACCTTCTCAACAAATCTTTGTATCTCTCCCATGCATTGTATAGTGTCTCTGAATCTATCTGCACAAAAGAAGAGATATCATTCCTTAATTTGGCCGTTTTGACCGGTGGAAAATATTTTAATAAGAATTTTTCGGTCATTTGAGCCCATGTAGTGATTGATCCCCATGGAAGAGAATGTAACCACTGTTTGGCTTTATTTCTTAGGGAAAAGGGAAATAATCGAAGACGGATGGCATCATCAGAAACGCCATTTATCTTGAAGGTGTCGCAAAATTCTAGGAAATTTGCTAAGTGTGTGTTAGGATCCTCATTCTGCAAACCATCAAACTGAACAAACTGTTGTATCATCTGTATAGTGTTAGGATTCAGTTCAAAATTATTTGCAGCAATAGTACGCCTAACAATACTAGATTCAGTTCCTGTTAAACTAGTTTAGCATAATCATACATAGTACGTGGAGCATGATGTTCGGCCATCTCTGGAGGTGGCGGATTATTCTCAGCCATCTCTTCTGTGGTATTTATTTCGGCTTCTTGCTCTTCGTTTATGTAGTTTAGGCTTCGCCTTATTTCTCTGCGATTTCTACAAACGGTACCTTCAATATCACTGTCGTAAAGTAGAGGCCCTATCGGGTTCCTTCTAGTCATAAACTAGAGGTACTTGAAAGGGACAAAAGAAAGAAGAAAGAAAATTTAGAAAAATAAAATAAAATTGAGAGTAAAAAAATTGTGTTAACGGTCTAAATTCTTAAGGGGAAGATTTTAGAGGTGAGTCTCTTAGTCTTTAGGTACAAATGTGAGATCTTTATATTTTAGGAGTGATAGAATGTGATTCACTTGTTGTTTCGCAGATTAAAGATAGTGGAATTACTCATTGAGCTAGGCTCCACAAATGTAGGGAACTTTTGGTATTCTCTGTTATTTTGTTTACATACTTTTCGCAATGCTAAGCCATAGTAGCCAATGCAGCCAAGCACTTCCATTCTCTGTAGATTGGCGTGGCACGGCCGTGTGGGCTTAAGTCCAGGCCGTGTCGATTTCCTCTTTGGCCCAATTTAGTCCGTTTTAGGCCCATTTCTCGTTCTTTTCATCCTCGGGTGCTTCCCTGTGTATAAAACATGAAAAGAAAGGATTAAGAGCACCTTTTTACATAAATCGAGGTTTAATTCATCCAAAAGCATACTAAATGTGGGCTTAAAATATGTTACTTTTACGGTTTATCACACACACCCATGTCTCTGGCCGTGTTGACCTAAATTGTACCTTAAATAACAAGTTTACCATTTCAAGCTTACTTGGGCCTTAGGCAATTCAAATACCAATCATTTAACCTATTCAAAATACGATTAAACATACTCAAATCATGCCAAAACAATCATCTTAAGTGCCTAACCAATGTACCCTCGTTGGTACCACATTTTATATCATCAAGACACATCAACAATGCATCAACCAAATCAAAGTTTAAAGTATGCCAAAATCACACAATTTAGCCTAACATAAAGCTACTTAAGACATCAAGCTATAAGTTTTATACACATATCAAGCCTTAGGTCAAAACACATACTAACATTTAGCTTAAAAAATAATCATATACTTATAACTCAATTTACATCACATTCACAAAACAACTAACAACCAAAGACATCCTAGGTACATGCTATTACAAAATTAAACATCACCGCACTTAAGATCGGGATTGTTGTTGGATGCTGAGTGGCGACCAAAAGAGAACGCCTAACTTGCCCACGAAAAACAAAACCGCACGCTGAGTAAAACTCAGTGATATTTCTATAATCCGAACATTTTAAGACATGATATGATCCATGAATGCTCAAATTGAATTATACTATCATACTACTATCTAAACATAATATAACAAGATATCACCATTTCAATTTCATGCATTTTATCACATTATTTCATGCTATACTCAACTTTCACAAGTATTCACATTTATTTGGTTTGAACATATCTTTCAATTCACATCACTTGCTATATAAATAGCTTTGCATAGATCAATCAACAATTGATAAACCATAATATGTACATATTTTAATCCCATATTTGGCATAATTTTGGATGATTTATCCCCCTGAATTATGGAATTTGATGCTCCTAATCCTTTAATTTCATGTTTTATACTTAGGAGAGAATTGAAGGATGAAAAGAATGAGAAACGGGCCAAAAACGGAGAAAATGGGCCAAAGTACGAAATTTACACGGCCTGGAGAAATCCACATGGTCGTGCCTCTTTAGTAGATCCGAACACGGCCTGGACTCGATTTACACAAGCGTGCCACATGGGCGTGTCCCTATCGTGACTCGTTTTAATTTCACTCGGATTAGGATAATTAGAGGCAAAGAAAGACAATCCAAAAGCCTATATAAACACCCTAGAGGGCAACCTAAAGGGGGCGTTGAGGTAGGCCGATGAGCCAAGCCAGAGAGGCCGAATTGTGGGATTTACTCGAAGACAGCCAGTTGATTCATCTCAAGAAGCCGGAATCATACTTAAGATGAAAGATCTTCCCTTCAATTTCCTTCAGGGGCTTTTTAGGGTTTTTCTTATGTTTTTTTTTATACTTTCTTCTGAGATGTATTCTTTTATAAACATGAACTAAACCCCTCAAATACCTGAGGGGGGTGAAACCTAAGATGGATCTTGTTATTGTTTTCTAAACTATATGATAAATACTTAATTTGTTCTTAATTATGTGTTCTTAATTCTTGCTTTGATATTTAAGGATATTGATTCAAGTATTGATGTACTTAGGTAGTGGAGCAAAAGTCCCTGTTTAAGAGTAGATCTAGCATAGTTAAGCGGAGTTGATCGCACTCCTAGAGATAGGACGACGAAAATCTGCCGGATTAGGGTCAAACCTAATATGGGAGTCCATAGATCGAGTTAATACAATTCTAGGGGTTTTAATTAGAAAGAGATTTCAATTAATAAACCTAGGGTTAGACGTTAGTAGCCTCGAGAGAGGTATTAATATAAATTAGGGAGTCCTACGGATCAAGTCAAGTGAATAAATCGTCTGGTTCAGAGTTAAATAACAAGTGAAGTCTAGGTGGATTCTCCCTCAGGTATTGTCTTAATTAATTCATTTTCCCAAAAAGTATTTCCCTAATTCATTCTCTGTATCTTAGCGTCTTTAGCTTAGTAGTTAGTTAGTTTTAGATTAAACAACAATTCCCTTAATTCTTAGGCTAAATAATAAAAAAATAAGTAATTACTAGTACTCTTGGTCCTTGAGGATACGATACTTCCGGTCTTGCCATAGCTATACTACCAAACGATAGGTGCGCTTACCTCAATCGTTGTCATAGTTAGTTTCTAGGCTCGATCATTCATTATATAAATATTAAGACTTTCAGACACGATCAGCAATTTACTTATATTATGGAACAAACCAATCCGCATTAAGCAAACTTCACTTATTCGAATAACCACAAGTATATTTAAAGCATTTGAATTTATTTCACAACTTTAATAATTCAACTCAAGAATATATCATATCTTCTAATGAATAATTGTATATACATAAGTAAATATAATCTTCTTTAGTGATACCTATAACCATTCTTCTTAGGTGATGCATAAAACCTTGTATATAGTCTAGTTGATACACGACAACTGGTACCTAGTGGATAATTCATGAAAGAGTTTGCGCCTAGTGCTAGTAGGATAAACCAAAAAATGTGTGCTCAACAATAGTCAGATAAACTGACGGAAATTGCACCCAACGCTACTTGGATAAATTGATGAATAATTAGTGAGCCCAGCTCTAGTTGGATAAACTAACGATATTTGTGCACAGCGCTAGTTGGATAAACTAACGAAATAGTTAGTGAGCCCAGCTCTAGTTAGATAAACCAACGATATTTGCACCCAGCGTTAGTCAGATAAACCGGTGAAATAATTAGTGAGCCCAGCTCTAGCTGGATAAACCAACTATATTTGCGCCTAGTGCTAGTCAGATAAACCAATGAATGTGTGCTCGACACTAGTCAAATAAACTAGCAAAAGTTGTGCCCAACGCTAGTCGAACGAATTGACGATGTCAATACTCATAAGCAAGTCCATAATTTTTCTTTTCATAACTCAATATCACATTTCATAATTTAATAACACTTCCTCTCCAATTATCTACTAATCATACATTAATTTATTCCATAATGCCACATTCCATAAACCTCCATTCAATTGGATTAACAAATATATTAAAAATATAATAAGACATCAAGTAGTAACTAATTTAATTAAAACAATTTTTAAAGTTCAAGTTCTGGGACTACGAACTTACCTAAAATCGAAGATGATTATTCCGAAACCTTCACTTTCCCCGATTTACAATCGATCTACTCGTTTCATGATCAAAACATAATAAATTAATTCATTAACTAATTCAAACACTATATCAAGTTCAAATTCAAACCATTCTACCATTTAATTATATTTTTACTTATTTGCACTCATCATTTACTCTGAATACAATTAAATCCTCAATTCTAAATCATATTATTTAATTAAAATCAAGAAAATCACATTTCAGCCAATTTTCCACAAGGCCTCAAAAAACTCATACTTTCAATTAATTCACAAATTAATCCACAAATTTATCATTCTCATAATTTAATCCCTAAACCTTAGTATCATCAAAAATCAGTTAGCAATTATTCCTATTTATCTACCAAACTTAATATCTAACATAATAACACCGAGAACTTAAATCCCTACAATGGCAACTTCCACAAACTTCACTAAATTTATAATTTTCAACACGAGTAAATTAATTCAAGATCTTAAGGTTCCAAAAATACCAAATTTATGCTAAAAGTATAAAAGAATACCAACCAATAGAGCTTCAAAAATGGAGCAGAAATGGCCGAAAGTCTTCCCCCAACCTTCAATAATTCGGCATGCAAAGAAGAAAGAGAATTTGCCTTTCTTTCTATTTTCCCACTTTCCATTTGTTTCTTTTTTTTATTATTCAGTCCATCATTTTCTATTTTATTTTCTCTAATATCATTTACTAATTGTTACTATATAATTAATATTATAATATATAATATCCTTATAAACATCCACTATCAAAATCTATAAAAACAATGGTTTATTTATTGAACAATTCCTTCAATCTAATCCCACTTTGAAATTTAATATTAATTACTACTTTTATCACTCACTTAATTTAATCCTTGTACTCAAATTACACACTAATTCAACGAAATTATCATACCGAAATTCAATTCGTTTCTAAAATAAATAACTTCGTCAATACTTAATAAAAATAATTACGAGTCTGATTTACGAAAATAAGGTCCCGATACGTCAATTTTTTTGAAACCACCGACTTTAGGACCGATACACTTGTACCTTATCTAACTTCCAAATAACCAAAATTATTATACCAAAGTTCATATAATACCGTAATATCCTCGTAAATATTAATAAATAATATTCACTGATTCTATCATCGAAAAATAGTATTTTAAAACCATCGTTTTCGACTCCACTGACTTTCGTGTCGTTACAATTCTCCACTCCTTTTGAAACACCCCAAACCCGGCCCACGAGCCTCGACCAGATCTGGTATGTTCCTCGAGTAAAACATTTCAAACTTGTTTGTTTCTTTGGAAAACTTTGAGTGGTTTTTGAAGAAAATTTGATTTGGGTTCAAATTGAAAACATCGTTATTTTTGAAGATTACGTTTTGTTAAAACTTTATTGTTATATTTCAAAACTATGAGTTACCGGTAAAAGTCGAGTCTTTAGAGTTTACTATTTGAATTGAAAATAATTTGTATTTAGGTGTCAAAACATTTATCATTTATTTTAAGAAAAATTGTTTAACTCTGACTTAACTTTAATCGTATCATAATGAAACCAAATGGGAAGCATGCATAAACAGTTCATAACGATGGCCTTATTACATCAAAAACAGAAACTGAAATAAATCCAAAGTACTTAAATAAATAGTCTTTAAATAAATAACTTTAAGCTGAGCATGGCCACCACTAAGCTCCTGCCGACCCGGTCCATCACTGAGTGTCACCTGAAAAAATATCCCACTACGGGGTGAGTCAAACAGACTCAATGTGTAACAACCAACACTAAGTCCCAACGATTCAGGCATATCAGATCATACATATACATATAGCAAATGAATATAATGATGCAATCCCGAACCCAAACCTATATAACCATCCGCTACACATCACCCGTACCAACCATCACACCGTGGGGACTACTAAGTCGACCCTCCATCTGCTACACATCATCGAAGGCAGTCGCTGCAGACGACATGCTCATCGCCCTTATATAGATTGTGGCATAGCCACCAGATAATTATTTTGTGACATAAGTCACCACATTCAGATTTCGTGACATAAGTCACCACGTTCAGATATTGTGGTAAAAACCACCAGATCACTTCCCCTTTTCATATCACCCATATGCCCCATGTCATACAAATCATGCAAAGATTATGCCACATTCTTTATTTCACATTCTTATCAATATTCACATATGTGTCATAACAGGTATTCGTAGCATTGTTAACATAGCTTTAGAGAATAACGTACCTGAATATGCCGTACCATTAAATGGTACCTTAAGCCATATCTTTCACATTCTTATTAACACATATATTAAATTGATGCCATAAATCTATTAAGAGTCAGTGTGGGGTACACACCTAATTTACTTAGCGAGTTCACTGAAATCCCGAAAGTCCCGATCTAATGCTCTAGACCCTTAGTTCCCACATTCGGCCAACACTTAGTATTTTAGCAAAAGCCTATTCAGCTATAAAATCAAATCCCGAAGGATTTATCGCAACCAAAATCTTACCTTGTTGCCGATTTGATTACTAATCAAATCCCGAAACTCCGTGATATTCCTTCCTTCCAATCGGCCAACACTAGATCACTTAACAGGTTAGTTTCCGGCTTTTGAATAATTAAGAAACAAATTTGAATTACTAGATATGGCCTTGGCCGAATATCATATTCACTTACCTAGTGAATCTTAAATCCCGAAATCGCCACTAAGTGATGGTATCTGTCGAAATCCCTATAGACATATGTTAGATCCAATTCTAACATTTAATCACAACAAATGGCCCTTGGCTGAATACTACACATGACTTACCTTAGGTCCTAAAATCCCGAAGACCTCCTCCCTTGTAGTCGACAATAGCAGAATCCCGAAACCTTTTCCATAGTTTCAGCCAAAGAACAATAATGGGATTAGGGTCTTGATTTCGACAGTCAGAGAAGAAAAGAATAAATCATCATCAAAGAGATTTCTTACCGAAGAAGAAAGACCAGCCGCAAACGATCAACCACCTTCACAAAATCGACAAGAAGATTTGCAGAAGAAATCGATTCAGAGAGTGCCAAAGAAGTGAACTTTCAGCTTTGAACAATCGGCTAGGGGTTATCTTGAGTGTTCGGCTTTTGATGAGCACTAGAAAGGTTCGGCTTCAACAAAGAAAAGAAACGAAAGGATATGAGGCTTAGGGAGAATCGGCAATGATGGGATTTGAGGGAGGGAGATTCGGCTTTGATCACTTGAAGAGAAAAGGAAGAAGAGAACAAGGAAAGCAAGTTGATTTCCCAAGGATTTTCGGCACAAATGAGATAAGTGAAGAGAGAACTAAATTTCGGCACACCTATACTATCACTAGTCGAAAATGCTATCAAGAAAGTCCCTAGGCCGGCCAACTCCTCTTCCTTATCAGCTTCCTCATTTTTCTCCTATTTCCTCTCTTTTTATCCATTCAAAAATAATTTAATTAAATCAACAATTATCTCACCCTTTAGCCAAAATTTAAAAGAAACTAATCCACATCTAAAACTCATTCATCTAATCTCCCCATGTCGTCCATCACTGCTCCCCTTAGCTGCAAAATAAAACAAACTCTTTTATTTGCTTCCCACGCTGCTCGAACCTAGGCCCTTGCACCCTGCTTGTGGCGTCACTTGTGTGGGCTTTAAGTGGCGCCTCCTTGCCACTTTACCAAGCCCAATATCATGTCCAATTTCCCTTAAAATTTTCCTTAAGGCCTCAATTCCCTAGCTCCCCCTTTAAGACTCAAAATTAAATAAATTCTAAGGCATTCTTCCACATTCTAAAGTTCTAAAAATTCATTAAACACATTCAAAGCACACATAGGCATGCTACTTCATAAATTTAAGAAAAAAGCACAAGCCCTAAATCCCGGATATTACAGTTCTACCCCCTTAAAATAATTTCGTCCTCGAAATTACCTGGCTGAAATAAGTGAGGGTATTGCAGTCGCATTGCTTCTTCCGGCTCCCACAAAGCTTCTTCCGATCCATGATTACGCCATAACACTTTGACTAGAGGAACTGACTGCCTCCGTAACACTTTCACATCTCGTTCTAAGATCTGAATCGGCTCTTCCTCGTAGGACAAATCTAGCCTTAGCTCCACCTCCTCAACCGGAACTACATGAGATGGATCCGATCGATAACGACGTAGCATGGACACATGGAATACGTCGTGCATCTGCTTCAATTCCGAAGGCAACTCTAATTGGTATGCCACTGGTCCAACTCGCTTCAATACCCGATAAGGTCCTATAAACCTTGGACTTAACTTCCCTTTTCGACCAAATCTCATCACCTTCTTCCAAGGCGACACTTTAAGAAACACTTGATCTCCCACATCAAATTCTATTTCCTTTCGCTTGAGATCCGCGTACGACTTCTGTCTATCAGATGCTTCCTTCAACCGAGCTCGAATTACCTCAACCTTCTCCTCGGATTCTGCCACCATCTCTGGACCCAAAACTCGACGTTCCCCTAATTCGGTCCAACACGTAGGAGTGCGACACTTCCGTCCATACAGCGCTTCATACGGTGCCATCCGAATACTGGCTTGATAACTGTTGTTGAATGCAAATTCCGCTAAAGGCAAATATTCTTCCCAACTTCCCCTGAAGTCTATCACACAGCCCCTCAACATATCCTCTAACACTTGGATTACTCGTTCAAATTGCCCGTCCGACTGTGGATGAAATGCCGTAGTGAAATCCAATCTGGTGCCTAAAGCTTGATGTAGTGCTTTCCAGAACCGAGACGTGAACCTTGGATCCCTATCTGAGATAATCAATACCGGCACTCTATGCAACCTCACAATTTCTGCCACATACAGCCTCGTCAACTTCTGCAAGGAATAATCAACTCGCACTGGGATGAAATGCGCAGACTTTGTCAATCGATCCACTATCACCCATACCGAGTCCTTCTTAGTAGGCGTAAGGGGAAGCCCACTAACGAAGTCCATGGTAATTCTCTCCCACTTCCACTGTGGAATTTTTATAGGTTGAAGCAATCCTGACGGAACTTGGTGTTCAGCCTTGACTTGCTGACACGTCAAGCACTTGCCTACAAACTCTGTAACTTCCCGCTTAAGTCCAGGCCACCAAAACTGTTCCCTTAAATCTCTAAACAACTTACTTCCTCCAGGATGCATAGCATAAGGGCTACTATGCGATTCCTGAAGAATCCTCTGCCTTAACTCCTCATTCTTCGGCATACAGACCTTACCCTTGAAACACAATACTCCATCGTTATTAATACCATAATCGTCCAACTCTCCATTCTGTACTTGTCGTAACTTAGTACTTAGATCCTCATCCATTAACTGACTTTCCTTCACCGCGTTCAACCATGTCAGTTTGACTTGCAATTCTGCCAGCAGACTTCCATCATCATACAAGCTCAGATGTGCAAACATCGCCCTCAGATCCGATACTACTTTCAGACTTAGGGCATCCGCCACTACATTCGGCTTGCCCGGGTGATACTCTATTGAACAATCGTAGTCCTTCAATAACTCCACCCACCTTCGCTGTCTCAGGTTCAACTCCTTCTGAGTCAGCAGATACTTAAGGCTCTTGTGGTCTGTGTAAATCACTGACTTCTCTCCATAAAGATAGTGCCTCCATACCTTAAGAGCAAAGACCACTGCCGCCAACTCCAAGTCATGCGTCGGATAATTAACCTCATGTGGCCTCAATTGCCGAGACGTATAAGCGACTACTTTTCTGTCTTGCATCAGAACACATCCTAATCCTGTGTGAGAAGCGTCACAATATACCGTGAAATCCTTCCCTACCTCCGGCTGAATCAAAACTGGAGCTTCAGTCAAAACCGTCTTGAGCTTCTCAAAACTCTCATGTTGCTTATCTGTCCATACAAAAGGTACTTCTTTCCTCAGCAACTTTGTTAAAGGTGCGGCTATCGATGAGAACCCTTCTATAAACCTTCTGTAGTATCCTGCCAATCCCAAGAAACTACGAACCTCAGCCACAGACTCAGGTGGTTTCCAATCTAACACTGCTTCAATCTTCCTAGGATCCACCCTTATTCCTTCTGCAGACACCACATGCCCTAAGAACGCAACTTCCTTAAGCCAAAATTCACACTTGCTGAATTTGGCATAGAGCTTCTTCTCCCTCAACACTTGCAACACAACCCGGAGATGCTCATCATGTTCTTCCTCCGACTTGGAGTACACTAGGATGTCGTCTATGAATACAACAACGAACCTATCCAAGTAGGGTTGAAAAACCCAGTTCATCATGTCCATGAACGCAGCTGGGGCGTTCGTCAATCCGAACGGCATTACTAAGAACTCATAATGCCCGTATCTTGTCTGAAAAGCTGTCTTATGGATATCTGCTTCCTTCACCTTAAGCTAATGATATCCAGACCGTAGATCTATCTTTGAGAATACTGTCGCTCCCTTAAGCTGGTCGAACAGGTCGTCAATCCTTGGCAAAGGGTACTTGTTCTTGATGGTCAGCTTATTCAGCTGACGATAATCTATGCACATACGCATAGTTCCGTCCTTCTTCTTCACAAACAAGACCGGTGCTCCCCATGGAGACACACTGGGTCGAATAAACCCACGATTGAGTAACTCCTGAATCTGAGCCTTGAGCTCAACCAACTCCTTTGGTGCCATTCTGTACGGGGCAATTGACACAGGAGCTCTACCAGGTAACAAGTCAATTCCGAACTCCACCTCCCTGTCCGGAGGTATTCCAGGTAATTCCTCCGAAAAGACATCCACAAAGTCCCCTACTGTTCTAACTCCACTAACGCCCTCTTCTTTCGCATCCAACGCACTCACGAAAGCCAAGAATGCCTTGCATCCTTTCCGAACCATCTTATCAGCCTTTAGCGCTGAAACTACGTTAGACAAGTAGTTCCTTCTTTCTCCTATCATGACTATCACCTCATCCTCCGGGGTCCTTAGTTCCATTCGCTTAGCTGCACAATCCAATACAGCCCGATATTCCACTAACCAATCCATGCCAAGTATGAGATCAAATTCTCCGAAGGGTAGTTCCATTAAGTCGGTAGGGAATATCACTCCCTGAATCTCTAGAGGTACACTCCGAAATATCTTATTCACCACTACAGTTTGACCTAATGGGCTCACTACAGTCATCTCCCTATCAGATAGTTCAAAGGCTATGCCTAGAGTTTCCACTACTTTACATGCAACATAAGAATGGGTCGAGCCCACATCAATCAAAGCAAAGTAAGGCTTGCCAAATATAAGGAACGTACCGGTTATGACGTCCGATGCGTCTCCATCTTCCCTTCGATGAACTGCATACACCAGACCCGGCTGTCTTGCCTCTGTATTACCAATACCTCTACCAGGTGTTCCTCGTCCTCTTCCAGCACTGTTACCTCTGCCATTCGGACCACGGCCCTGCTGAGGCTGCTGTCCACCTCTTCCAGCCTGATTGTAGCCCTGACCAGATGGTCGACTCCCGTCTATCTTTATCGGGCAGTCCTTAATCATATGATCCTTAGACCCGCCCTTAAAGCATCCTCCTGTCTTCTTCCAACACTCCCCTAAATGCATCTTCCCACACTGAGTAGAAGTACGATACTGCCCTCCTGTCGCAGCCTGCTGACCTCGCAGCCCATCAACTCTAGGCCGCTTTTGCACATTCCTAGAAGACCCTGCTGATCCAAAACCTCTCTTCTGCCTATTCCGATCAGTGTTCTGCCTCACAGAGTCCTTAATTCCTTCGGCTACCTTAGCCTTTTCTACTAATACGGCAAATTCCCGCTCCTGCTGCGGAGATATCAACAACCTCAGATTGTCTCTAAGTCCGTCCTCAAACCGGACACATCGTTCATGCTCCGTAGCTACTATTCCTCGAGCATACCGACTCAGCCTTAAGAATTCAGCCTCGTACTCCGCTACGGATTTGCTCCCTTGAACCAGCCCCAGAAATGCCTTCCTCTGCGCATCGATGTAGTTAGTACCAACATACTTCTTCTGGTATGCCGTCTTAACATATTCCCAAGTGAGTTCCTCAGCCGTAGCACCATCCCGAACTGTGAGCCACCATTGATATGACTCATCACGGAGAAGTGACACCATCCCTTTTAGCTTTTCCTCAGCAGTTAAATCGAGCTCATCCATAATTTGTTCGGCCGCCTCCAACCAATACTCAGCAGTACTGGGTGCCACACCAGATACACCACGGAACACTTCAGCTCCATTGGCTCGGAGTCGCTCGGGTACAGATTTCTGAGCTCCCATACCTCCACCTGCTCCAGCCACCATCTCAAGAACTCGCAGCACCGCCTGCGATACTGCGTCATCCCCCGTCTGATCCTGATGCACAACTCCAGCAGTTGGTGGTGGGGGTGGTGGTGGTACCTCATTCTCAGACCCTTGACCCGACCTAACGGGTTCCGATACGGTCATCCTGCCTCGACCACGTCCTCGCACATTACGACCGCGTCCCCTAGAGCTCATTTCTACGACCGCGCTTTAATCTGATTTAAGAAAGTTTTATGCATTAGCCTTTATTCCACTGATTATCCGCGAAGAAGTTTTATGAAAAGAAGTTTTAGTAGTAGTTCTTTCGATCATTCAGAGTTCCATGTTTTCTATCCTAATTCAGAGAAACACATCCATTTAGTAGTATCTACCACACACATTCACTCTTCGAACATTTTTGTCTGTTCCTATCCCAGGGGTATTTTCGTTATTTGTCCTACAAGGGTATTTTGGTAATAAATCGGGGTAATTTCCAAGAATCTAAAACGGCACTCCGAAATTTTAAAAACTCATAGCTATTTTTGAAAGATAAATTTTTTCAAATGAAAGGTATTGCGGAAATTTTGGAATTCGGGGTTATTTTGGTAATTTCGTGAACCAGGGGTAATTTAGTAAATTCTCCAAATCAAGGTATCTTGGTATTTTGCAAAATAGAGGTTTCTGGTATTCTGAAAAATATCTTAGTAAAAGTCGAGGGTAGTATGGTAATAAAAGTTTTCCAAACCAGGGGCATTTTAGTAATTTTACATCCAGGGGTATTTAGGTAATTTTGTAAATCGGGAATATTTCAGAAAAATTTTATAAAATAGTTGTTACAAATCAAAGGGGTAATTTGAGAATTTTTAAACTAGGGTTTTATAAAAATATGGCTAGTCCCTTTCGGGTTTTAATTATTGAGTTTAGCCCGTGAATAAGTCCTCTTGGTTAGGGTGAACCGTCACTACACACCAGGTAGGATTCGAGCGAAGAGGAGGTGAGTCACGAGGACTGCTTAAATACCAGGCTCTTCCTGAATCCAATCCTAGACATGCGCACAATGGTTGCCACATCCTGACTCGGCGACTTAGTCACAGGTTTGTTTAATTAGGCATTAAAGTTTTATGTAATTCTTATGTTGGAGTAAACTAATCCTAGGGTTCAAGTACTTATCATACTAATCTACGTTCCCGTTATACCCTTCTACAAATCATACTATAAATTACACAATAGTTAGGGGTACTTACCTGGTGGACTTCGGGTCGGAGACTTAGGTGCCATGCCAGAAAACCTGCTCATTTCACAAAAATTTTCACAAAATTCATTTGGGCTCTATTTTAAAAACATTGTGGGCTTTAAACCCAAGGCCAAGAGTTTAAAACTAGGCTCTGATACCAAGCTGAAACACCTCAAACTCGGCCCACGAGTCTCGACCAGATCTGGTATGTTCCTCGAGTAAAACATTTCAAACTTGTTTGTTTCTTTGGAAAACTTTGAGTGGTTTTTGAAGAAAATTTGATTTGGGTTCAAATTGAAAACATCGTTATTTTTGAAGATTACGTTTTGTTAAAACTTTATTGTTATATTTCAAAACTATGAGTTACCGGTAAAAGTCGAGTCTTTAGAGTTTACTATTTGAATTGAAAATAATTTGTATTTAGGTGTCAAAACATTTATCATTTATTTTAAGAAAAATTGTTTAACTCTGACTTAACTTTAATTGTATCATAATGAAACCAAATGGGAAGCATGCATAAACAGTTCATAACGATGGCCTTATTACATCAAAAACAGAAACTGAAATAAATCCAAAGTACTTAAATAAATAGTCTTTAAATAAATAACTTTAAGCTGAGCATGGCCACCACTAAGCTCCTGCCGACCCGGTCCATCACTGAGTGTCACCTGAAAAAATATCCCACTACAGGGTGAGTCAAACAGACTTAATGTGTAACAACCAACACTAAGTCCCAACGATTCAGGCATATCAGATCATACATATACATATAGCAAATGAATATAATGATGCAATCCCGAACCCAAACCTATATAACCATCCGCTACACATCACCCGTACCAACCATCACACCGTGGGGACTACTAAGTCGACCCTCCATCCGCTACACATCATCGAAGGCAGTCGCTGCAGACGACATGCTCATCGCCCTTATATAGATTGTGGCATAGCCACCAGATAATTATTTTGTGACATAAGTCACCACATTCAGATTTCGTGACATAAGTCACCACGTTCAGATATTGTGGTAAAAACCACCAGATCACTTCCCCTTTTCATATCACCCATATGCCCCATGTCATACAAATCATGCAAAAATTATGCCACATTCTTTATTTCACATTCTTATCAATATTCACATATGTGTCATAACAGGTATTCGTAGCATTGTTAACATAGCTTTAGAGAATAACGTACCTGAATATGCCGTACCATTAAATGGTACCTTAAGCCATATCTTTCACATTCTTATTAACACATATATTAAATTGATGCCATAAATCTATTAAGAGTCAGTGTGGGGTACACACCTGATTTACTTAGCGAGTTCACTGAAATCCCGAAAGTCCCGATCTAATGCTCTAGACCCTTAGTTCCTACATTCGGCCAACACTTAGTATTTTAGCAAAAGCCTATTCGGCTATAAAATCAAATCCCGAAGGATTTATCGCAACCAAAATCTTACCTTGTTGCCGATTTGATTACTAATCAAATCCCGAAACTCCGTGATATTCCTTCCTTCCAATCGGCCAACACTAGATCACTTAACAGGTTAGTTTCCGGCTTTTGAATAATTAAGAAACAAATTTGAATTACTAGATATGGCCTTGACCGAATATCATATTCACTTACCTAGTGAATCTTAAATCCCGAAATCGCCACTAAGTGATGGTATTTGTCAAAATCCCTATAGACATATGTTAGATCCAATTCTAACATTTAATCACAACAAATGGCCCTTGGCCGAATACTACACATGACTTACCTTAGGTCCTTAAAATCCCGAAGACCTCCTCCCTTGTAGTCGACAATAGCAGAATCCCAAAACCTTTTCCATAGTTTCGGCCAAAGAACAATAATGGGATTAGGGTCTTGATTTCGACAGTCAGAGAAGAAAAGAATAAATCATCATCAAAGAGATTTCTTACCGAAGAAGAAAGACCAACCGCAAACGATCAACCACCTTCACGAAATCAACAAGAAGATTTGCAGAAGAAATCGATTCAGAGAGTGCCAAAGAAGTGAACTTTCGGCTTTGAAGAATTGGCTAGGGGTTATCTTGAGTGTTCGGCTTTTGATGAGCACTAGAAAGGTTCGGCTTCAACAAAGAAAAGAAAAGAAAGGATATGAGGCTTAGGGAGAATCGGCAATGATGGGATTTGAGGGAGGGAGATTCGGCTTTGATCACTTGAAGAGAAAAGGAAGAAGAGAACAAGGAAAGCAAGTTGATTTCCCAAGGATTTTCAGCACAAATGAGATAAGTGAAGAGAGAACTAAATTTCGGCACACCTATACTATCACTAGCCGAAAATGCTATCAAGAAAGTCCCTAGGCCGGCCAACTCCTCTTCCCTTATCAGCTTCCTCATTTTTCTCCTATTTCCTCTCTTTTTATCCATTCAAAAATAATTTAATTAAATCAACAATTATCTCACCCTTTAGCCAAATTTTAAAAGAAACTAATCCACATCTAAAACTCATTCATCTAATCTCCCCATGCCATCCATCACTGCTCCCCTTAGCTGCAAAATAAAACTCTTTTATTTGCTTCCCACGCTGCTCGAACCTAGGCCCTTGCACCCTGCTTGTGGCGTCACTTGTGTGGGCTTTAAGTGGCGCCTCCTTGCCACTTTACCAAGCCCAATCTCATGTCCAATTTCCCTTAAAATTTTCCTTAAGGCCTCAATTCCCTAGCTCCCCCTTTAAGACTCAAAATTAAATAATTTCTAAGGCATTCTTCCGCATTCTAAAGTTCTAAAAATTAATTAAACACATTCAAAGCACACATAGGCATGCTACTTCATAAATTTAAGCAAAAAGCACAAGCCCTAAATCCCGAATATTACACCTTTAAGAAATTTCGTCCCCGAAATTTACCTAGAAAGAGGTAGAGTACTAAAATTTCATTTCTGAATCAAATCAATTCATTTGCTATCTTTCCTTATCAGTTCTCAAGCTAGTTTGATTACATCGTATGATATTTCGCATATCATCAATATTCATATATTGTAATTTACCTTCAAATGATCAATCACAGTACTAACCCAATTCATATATCATCAATCTCAGTTTCATCAATTCACTATCATAATACAGTACATAACATACTTCAACTCAATTTAACATCGAGTACCATATATCGGTTAAATCATACTACTTTTTATTTATCAAATAGATAGTTAAACCTACCATTTAAATCACAAGTAATATTTCATCATTTAATATACATTTCACACACATACCTATTCAACTCCACAATAGCATTTTAACAATTTTCGAATCTAAAAAATTACTCGTATTCAAGTGGCCATTGGGGCTCATTTTTGGCTTAAATCATAATATGTTATGTTTCATATTTTCATAACTTTCATTTCATCATCATTTTGTCGTTTCATGTATATATTTTTTTATTTTGCTCTATTAATTAGATTCAGACTCAGTACAGGTACCCGGATTCATCACCCCAGGTTGCCTGGAAACGATCACTTTCATATAACATTCAGGTCATACGGCATATGACTATATTCAACTATACCGGAAAAGTTATTAGGATAACCATTTTCCGGTTCATTATATCTAGATCAATTCACATTCCTTTATTATTACTTTATCATCAAGTCACTAATTATCATATAACACATATGCAACAACTCAATTTCCCATTAATCCTTAACTATCAATTGAATCAAGAAATTTCTATTTTATTCATTTCAGTCTATTTCTCAATATTCAACACCCATAATCACAATTCATTTTATACGATAATTATAACTCATCTTAATCCACAATCACATGAACATCATAAATTGATCTTAAATTTAAAAAAATATACGTACCGGATTCACGTACTACTAATTCATCAATAATAATTCCTTGACCTCTAGCTGCAGGGATAGATTTCTAAATAATAGCAGGAACATTCATATTATTTTTCAAGCAACCTCGAGCTAAATAATTTAGGGATCCACATCGGTATCATGTTGATACTTTCTTTCAACATTTATTTCTTACAAAAAATTATTCTGTTAATTTTCGTTCTACAACATAGCTCAACTCATCAGACATTTTCGAATATAAGACAAAATAATTAGAGATCAGCATCCAAATCCCGACTATGACTCGACAATGGCATATACCTTGAGACTCAATTTTGAGCTCAATTTTATCTGAGAATCGACTAAACCTAGAGCTCTGATACCACTAAATGAAACACCCCTAACCCCTTTTCGTCATGAATTAGGGTTATGAGCATTACCTACAATTCGAACATTTATAGTTATTTTCATTCAAAATTCATAAACATAACTTAAATCATTCATACATACACATATCATCCTTAAATTGAGCCCTCAAAGCCCTAAAAATCCCTCAAAAACAAATCAGGACCAATATCAAATCATTTGGAAAGCCTAGGAAAAATTCACAAAAATTGAAAATAGGGGTCACACGGCCGTGTGCCTCACACAGCTGAGACCGTGTCCTCACCCGTGTAAGTCACTGAATAGGGTCACATGACCGTGTGCCAGGTTGTATGCTAGGCCGTGTAACTAACTGACTTGCACCTTAATCATTCAAAAAGTGACACACGGCCGTGTCGCCAAGCCGTGCATCTCACAGGCTGAGTCACATGACCGTGTGTGTGTAACAGTCCAGTTTTGACCCTAGTCGAAATAGTGGTTTCGGGACCACAAATCCGAGTGAGAAAAATATTTTAATATTATTTTCTGTGTCTACCGTATGTGATTAAGCATGTGTTAAAGTTCTGTGAGTTAATTTGTCCGTCTGTGTGCTTAATTTGAGAAAAGGACTAAATCGCATAAAACGTAAAAGTAGCTTTCTAATTGATTAAGTGCTAATTGATATGGCTTAATGCCTATGAAGTCCTTTAGTGGATAATATACCTTTGTTATTGTTTGTGGACATTTATGTCCATATTTTGTATGATTTTTATAAGGTTTTATAAAGGTTAAATTTGTAAAAGAGTTAATAAGTTATATTAATTAAAAGAAAAAGCCAAAATTAAATTTTATTTCATCACCTTTGTGCTGAATATTGAAAGAAAAAGAAAGAACAAAAGCTTTCAAGGGTTCGACTATTGTTTGGCTAAATTAAGGTATGGATTTTGATCGGTTTATGATAATTTCTACATTTTCGTAATCGTTGCTTCGAGTACTTTGAAACCCATGTTTTAATTTTGTGAATTGGCCTAGGGTTATTATAAGAGAACGAGAGTTCCACTAATTATCCTAGGGTTAGACGTTATTCGCCTCGAGAGAGGGTTTAATATACGTTAGGGAGTCCTACGGATCAAACTAAGTGAATAAATCGTATGGTTCCGTGTTAGATAACAAGTGAAGTCTAGGAGGATTCTTCCTGAGTGTATCATCGTGATCAACTGAGTTTTTATTCTAGTTATTTCCCAATTCGTTCTTTTTGTCTTTGCGTCTTTAGCTTAGTAGTCGTTAATTTAGATTTAAAGCAACTTCACTTTATTATAGGCTAAATAATAAAAAGAAAGTTAGTATTAGTATTTTTAGTTCCTTTGGGTTCGACAATCCGGTCTTGCCTAAGCTATACTACTGTTCGATAGGTACACTTGCCTTTAATCATTGTCAGAGTTAGTTTCCAGGTTTGATCATTCGTTTTATAAATTTTGAAGCTCTGATTTCAGCGATCATCACTCCACAAGACCCAAATGTTAATCTTACGTTAATCTTTTGAAGAAAATCCTTTCTTACGTAGCTCCATAAACTCCACCCATTACCATTGTTATTCCCTCAATCCAAGTTCCCCAACAAAAACAAATCCCAAACCCTCAACATCATGTTTTTAAGATGGAGGAAAAATATATCGTATGGAATAGTAAATCTTAGCTCAACAATGCCTATTCCAAGAACAAAGAGAGCATTACCATTTTCTAAATTAAAAAATGCTTGTAATGAACAACTACTTGCAGAGCTATGAGTAACCAATAAAGTTGGAAAGGGTGGAAATTTACCTATCCCACTAGAGTCGGAAGGTACTGCACAATCCATTGTCTTTGTAAAAAAAATGATCACAATGATAATGAGGTGTTGCAAGACCTTCATTCAGAATGAGAGCCCCAAAATAGGGCTATTCCTATTGAAGAGCAAATTCCAATGCTTAAATTGGACTTTTTTTATAAGAGGCTAAAGGTTCTAAATCTAATTAAGTTCCTTGGAGCTATGCGAATGAACCCTTAGCCCCTTCCATATTGACGCTAAACTTGTTTGTCTCTTTCAAGTTTCCTAAGTTGACTTACACTCAGTACTGGAGACCTGGAAGATCGCCTAGTTCACTACAACAACCATATGAACATTCTTGGAGCCTCAGATGTTGTGAAATGCAGAGCTTTCTCTATAACCTTGTGTAATACTGCTCAGTAATGGTACCTCTCACTTCCTTCAAGATCTATAAATAATTTTGATCACTTGGTTGGGCTATCCATGAGCATATGTTTAACCAACAATACCTCACAACAATCTCCCAACTTACCTCATATCCATCCAATAAAAAACGAACGAGTCTCTCCGTAATTTCATAAAGAGGTTTAAGACTGCAACTATGATAACCAAAGGTGTCTCTGATGCTCTTTCTATTCAAGCATCTTTAGTAGGAACCAATCACAAATTTCAACAATCTCCTTTCATCGGTATCTTGCCAAAGAAATTATCCCAACTATATGAAATGGGTAATCACTTTACAGAAGGTGACCAGATGGACATTGATCAAGCTAAACCAATAGCCCAAGCAAACCAAAAATATATTTTTTTTTCTAAGTGATCTTCCCTTCCATGTCACCATTAGGCAACAACTCACCAACATCAACCCCAACAGGGAACTCTCCCTCTGGTAAGGGTGTTCAAACGGTCGGTTCGGTATAACCGAACCGAATTACCCAAAATGTAAAAATCTTTAACCATTAATCAAACTGAATTTTTTTCAAATACATTAATTGAACCAGAATACTTTGATTAATTTGATTGGTTAACTGAACTAATCGAAATTTATATTTTTTTTCTTTTGGTTGAAATAAGTATAAAACATATAAAAATTGTATTGCTAATGCTCATTTTCTTTTTTTTAATAGTTCAAAAAATACATCGCTAATATAAAAAAAATATTATATATAATACATATTATTTATTTTAGTTAATTACACGATTTGGAACCGAATTAACCGATAATTGAAATTTCAAAAAATCATTAACCAACCTCCGACCAAACTAAATTTAGCCACCGACGGGTTAACCAAATTAGATCAGTTTGGTTGGTTAATTTGCTTTTAACCAAACTATGAACACCCCTACCCTCTAGTAGGTGATAGAGGATTCTTACAGTATAACCCTCTATAGAAAGGGGGTAGGCGGATGGTTAATACTGTAGGCCCACCACATCACACAGTATCCGTGAGAGACAATTACGCTAACTAGCATCAAAGTGAGTGGGTTCGACATAATCATCATTGAACATACAATCAACTTAATTTCTCCTCCGCTGCCATATTTGAGCAAGTCAAGTATCATGGAATTCTACCAAATCCACCAACTATGCCTTTTAACCTTCGCCGAGATGATTTGCCTTTTCACTATTGTTACCACAATACAGGAAGACATACTACAGATAGATATGTTCAACTCAAAAATGCAATAGAAGATACTGTAACAGCCCGAATTTAAGCCTAGTAGAATTGGGCCCATTGGGCCTTGGGCATGGGAGCTTTTAAAATTTTTGAGAACAAGAGAATGGCACTAATGCAAGTTGGACCTATTAGGTGAGTGATTTTGGAAGGTTAGGGGGCTTCCATGATGACCGGGGATCAAACCTGGGCTTTAGGAAAATTTTGGTTTTAGGTGAATAAAACCCTGAAAGTTAGTAAGTAGGCTTTAAGAATAAAATGTGGAGAAAAATGACACAAAAGGAGTAGTGGTCTAGTGGCAAATGGCGCCACATGGGAGACAAGGAAGTGATGCCATAGAGGAAGCAAGGGGTCCAAGGTTCAAGTCTTGGCGCTTGCAATTCATTTTGATTTCTTTTTAAGTGAACTTAGACTTTGGCCCATAGGTTTATATTTAGTTGCGCATGTTTTAAATCACAAAAGGAGCTTGTGTTGTGGTGGCATGTAGCGTCTGGAGCATAGGAAAGGGCAAGGGTTCGAATCCCATTGCAAGCAAAAAGGGATATTTATTTTGCTAAGTTGGGGCGGCAAGTGTTTGTGATGGAATTAAACTCTGCTGAAGGTAGGATCCCACATCGGGAAGCTAGCAAGAGAGTAGGCGAGAAGCTGGCTTTAAGTAGAGCGATCTATAAGGAGAGTAGGCATACCTTGGTTGGCGTTTGGGCATAGGAGTGTTCGGAGCGCGGATCAACTCCAGATTCTTATAAGGTGTGTATTTCGCACTACTCTAGCTGTAGAGCGGTAAATGCCAAAATGCCGATCACATGACAATGGGAGCCACACGAGCGTGCGAGGGCACGTGTGGGGGCTTCGACGCGATAGTTGAGGCCATCATGAGTGTTCTTATGGGTTTAGGCTGTTTGGGCCTCGATGGGCCGAAATGGGCCCGTGGGACCATATGAATAAATTGTATGATTGTGTAGTAGATATTGAACTGGTCTATGCGAATCTCATACCTGTGACTAGATTTGGGCTAAATGGGCCACACGAGCGTGTGTATCCACTTGGGCCGAGAATGGGCCTTAGGCCTATTCGCATCATTATCTCTGTTTAGAATACTTTGGTTTACAAAATTACCGAAATACCCTTAGTTTACGAAATTACTGAAATACCCTCGGATTGCAAAATTATCGAAATACCCCTAATTTGTAAAATTACCAAAATACCCCTGGTTTGTAAAATTACCGAAATACCCCCAATATATGAAATTACTAAAATACCCTCAGTTTACAAAATTATCGAAATACCCTTGGGTTGCGAAATTATTGAAATACCCCCGATTTGTGAAATTACCAAAATACCCCTGAAGGGTAGGATTATCGAAATACCCTTATAGGGTAAGATGACTATTTTGCCCTTGTTGGCAAATGACTGACTTAGACTATGAGTTGACTAATTTGACTGTGGTTGTATGACTAATATGCTTTTATTACATGTTTAAATGATTGTTACTGAGTATGACCATTTTGCATACACGTGTAATGATTGAGTATGACAACACGACATATTGCATGGGGTTGGGACAAAGTTATGGAGGAAGTGTACAGCCCATTGTCATTTTATATAAGGCTTTCAGCCTTTCTACGATATTTATGGCTTTTAGCCGTTCTGTTAACCGGCAGCAATGCTACGATATTTATGGCTCTTAGCCGTTCTGTTGACAGGCAGCGTTGCTGTGATATTTATGGCTTTTAGCCGTTCTGTTTATGGTGCCGAACCGTTCTGCTGATTTAGTGCCGCAACCGGTGCTAAGCTTGGTGTGTTGGCTGGGTGGGCCGATTTTATCCCCACATGGTGTGTTGGTTGGTACGGGTGGTGTGTTGGCTGGATCGGGGTGGTATGCATCCTCATATTGTTGCATATCTGTTTATGAGATCTGTCACTGTACTGGGCTGAGGCCACTTGTTCTGTTATTGGTTTGGGCTAGGCCCAATTGATTTTGTTATGGGCTGTGACCCAAATGATATCGTAGTGGGCTTTGGCCCACGTATGCTTTAAACTGTACTGTATTGTTACCAAATAGGGTTTAGCCCAGACTGTTTTCGAATAGGGCTTAGGCCCAGAACGTTATTGAATGGGGCTTAGGTCTAAACCGATACCGTACGGGCTTGGCCCAGACCGAGGCCGTAATAGGGGATTACACACTGAGTTTTCATAAACTCACCTTTTTTTTTATTTTTCAGGAAATCCTCAGTAGGCGGTTCGATGAACTGGAGTACTCGGAGGTGGCCGCACTACGATCAGCTTTGGGTTTTAGTATTCTATTTTTCATTACTTAAACCGCTTTCTTATTGGTTTGTAATAAGGCCTTTTTTTTATTTTCTAATTTTTAATTTGGGATTTTCAGTTTATTACGATATATATCTGCTAGAAGTAGAACGTAGTTTTCCCAAAACGATTACTGTTTCCAAATCGTTACATTTCTGCAATGTAATTTTTAAACATCACGTTTTCATAAATCATCTACTTTAAATTAAGCTTCTGCAACAAATAACATTTTAAAAGGGAATGACTTTTTAATAAACCATGGGTAAAAGTAAACCGACATAATTGGGATTTTTACTCAAGTTTAAATTTCCTTAAGAAGGGTTTTTAATGAAAACATGGTTTTCGAAAAACACTTCTATGTGACACGCCAAATTCGGGCCTAACTTCTAGGCCGGGTTTAGGGTGTTACAGATACCATTCAAAAGGATCAGCTACAACAATATGTTGTATGACATGCTTATTCACTAAATAGAACAAATGAGAAAATAGAACTCTCTAATAATTAATGTGAGGACAAAGGGAAGCGACCCATACACAAAATTATCAATGTTCTGATTGGAGGCAATAAATAATGGGCTAGTTCAAGTACCAAACAAAAAGCTTACCAGCAAGCATCTTAATTGTTTCCACATCACTCAAGAAGACCTAATTTTTTTCAAATTAAACCACTTTAACAATTTGGCATGATATTCAACTAAGCCCTCCAAACTTCATGATGAGCATGTGGACATCCCAATGGGTTGATTTTCAATAACTTAGACTTGTGGTCCGTTCGCTCCTAAAATTTGTTCATTTAAGCTTGTACATCTAATCTATCGCGCACCGGCCTCAAGATTTGATTTCTTGGACCAAAAATTCCAAGATTTGAAATCTTCACTTTCTTGATTTCTGAAATCACCTGAAATAATGAAATTGGACCAAGATTTAGTTTCTTGATTTTCTTGAAAAGAAGAAAGTGAATATTAATTTTCTTTTCTCCTCACATGTGCTTTTGAGGCTTTTGAAACGAAGTCTTCTATGGTCATGTTCAATCTTGCTTTGGTTTCCTTGGCCTTTGACCTCGTTATTGGGCCTTGAAATAGAGAAGCCCATCACATCCATGGGCTTGAGATTGGGCCCTGAGCCTCACATCACTTATGCATATAAGTGGTCGAATTTCTAAGCCTAAGGTCACATGGTTGCTTGACTTAAGATTTAAGCCTATGACACATACTGCTAAGGTTGAGCAAAAAACTCGAAAAACAACCCGAACCGAGGTGTTTGGATGGTGTGGCCTGCAAAACATATTAAGGCCACACTGTAAGAGTATGCCCAAAGATCAATCATGAGATGGTTGTAATAACATACTTAATTTACCATGTTTATTAATATAAAGCGTTGTCATTATTATTTCAGTTTTTCTTTCTGTGTGTATAAATAAACTATTTTATAATAATGTCCTGAGAATAATATGATTATTCTTAAAAGATCCTTAGTCAAGTATTATTGTTGACTAGGACAACAATAATGCATTAAGACTAACATGTAGCTGATTGATGATAAAGAGTTGTCATTGATATGGAGTGTCAAAATCAATGCATGAATATGTGTGTTAGAGAACAACATATTGGATTGACCCGCTATGAGTATGTTTCTTGGATTATTATGTAATTGTCACAACATTACTCATAGTGATTAATATGTACATGATCCCCAGACTTGAGATCATTATTATCCCAGCATCATGAGTTGTATATTTTGATCCAGTCAAACGTACACCGTAACAGGTTGTTCTATAAAGGCTGATGTTGGATATACCACAATCTATGTAGAGGGATATGGTTGATCAATAAAGGATAAGTCCCTCCTACATAATAGGAGCAATATCTTAGGCCACTTGATTGAGTGAGACTAGAAATGCATGGCCATGCTCAAATAAGCTGATATGAGATGTCATACTAATTTGTATATCATAGTCTACTCAAGATATCAAGAAACTTGGGATGGACTATGCAAGTGTGACTATCCCATGACTTGTATCCGTTCCAGAGATAAAAGACTTAAGGATTAATGCATGAAAGGTTAATCACAAAAGGTTATGTCGAATCATGACTTCTCATTGCTCGATGCCACTCATTGTTTGTGACAATAGAATCGTTCTAGTATTACTGCTAATGTTGCAAGAACCTAGAGGGTCACACCCTATGGTTGAAATGAACGGAATAAAATATAGTTGGTATTGTGTTTGGTTGTCACATGAATTAAATTAATTAAAGAATTAATTTAATTGGGCAATCAAATATTGAACATATTATATGTACAAGGATGTTGTACACATAATGATAACATAATTTTATTAATATATGAATTTGATTCATATATAAATTTAAATAATATAGTTTACCGAAATCCTTATTATAATTAATGTAATTATAATTTTCAGATATAATTAATGTAATTATAATTTTCGGTTAAAAACTTTATTGTATTTATTTAATCTTATAATACATTCAAGAGATACCAATTATAAAAGGCCCAATGAAAAAGACACCCATTATAAAAGGTATTAAAAGGAGACAAAGCAAAAGTAGAAAACCCTAAGTGATTGCTTGTTAGGTCTAGTAGCCGTCAAGCAAATAAACCTCCAAAACAATTTTGGAGATTTCTTCCGTTCATAGTCAAACAGGGTGGATTACGTAGAGGCCGACATCAGAAAAGGTTGTGGCTTGCTTCGACAGTAGATCAAAACTCTTGTTGCCAAGGCGTCGCTGTCTGCTCAGATTAAAGTTTTGGTAATTTCGAAACCTTTATTTCACCTCGATTCATTCCTCACGCATGGATTCATGGTTTGGACCGCCGGATCTAATTTTATTTTGCTGCGCCATAGGGCACCGGCATTCCAATAGTGGTATCAGAGCCACTTGTGTGATACGAACTCGGGTTTAAGTACTTGGGTGATGCAATTGTATGAGATCCATGTTTTGATTTTGTTGTATTTTCGATTGTTTAAATCGTTTAAGCATAACCTGATAGTTGTTCCTTTCGATAATTGATTAAATGTTAATCATGGTGTTGTGGCCTATTCAATTTTATGTTATTATTGTTAACTATTAACAAATCTGCAATAATACGATGCTGGTATTTATAGTTTCAGTAAGAGTTAACTGGCTATCGGAACAAGGGTTGTTCCGATATGAAACCTCAAGGATTAAAATCCTAAAGACACGATTCTGTTGATAAAAGTTATCAAATCGTGAGGTTTCATTTGACTGGGGTATGCGATTCGTACCGTGGGGGCTCCGCCCCCACACCCCGAGGATGGGGATCTGAGGACGGCTCCGGCCGCGGGCCTTCGGCCCGCTTCCTCCGACCACCTCAGACCCCATCTTCTTATTACAGTAAGTTTTGTTAATAAAAGAAATTTATAAACTTGATGGGCCACAAAAGGTTGAAAGGATATTTTATAATTCACCTTAGCAAAAAACATTGAATTATGTATGTTATTTTTGACATGCACGATGTTTGAAATGCATAGTTATAGCCCAATGACCCATTCGATAAAAGGTTGTATTTTTTTATAAATACGGCCTGCGTGTCGTGCCTTACTACTATTCTCTTGTATTTCTCTTCTCATCTTATTCCCTCGTATGTAAAACGAGTTTCTGCATATTGTAATTTGCAAGAGTTGCTGTGGGCCAAACGAGAAGGAAGGTGGGACAATTATTGTGGATTGATAGCTTATGAAATGGCTTACACCTTTAGGTTTCTTTTTGGTTTTCCCATTGGCTTGGGTTGAACCACCTTATTTTATGGGCTATAACTATTGCATTTATTTATTGCTTTATTTATTCATGTATGAGATGCTATGGATGTCTAAAGCATGCCAATTATATATATATATATATATATATATATATATATAAAACTTGATGATAATAAACCCTATTAATTGATGAGATCGATTAGAAGACTAAATGGGCTAAAGTAGACCATAATTGGTGAGATGCAACAACCTTAATAAAATCCCTCTATTAAAATATTAAGTCAACATGGCCTTCCAATTTTGCCCTCGTTAAGGCCTCGATCAATACTATGTAGGTTCTGCCAAAGCGAAGTACTAGTATTTATCTTGGTTAAACGCGAAGAATAAACAAGTGATATTCGCTGGTTAAAAAAAAATTGGTTAATGACTTAACTAGGTTACTCTAATAGGATTAGAAACCTAGAGGCAAGTAAATTGGATAAATCATAAGATGATTAAAACAAGAGTTGTTCACCAAATATTAGGAGTTACATATGATGTAATTAGCAAATGTTGCTTACCTAAATAACCATAATCTTAAGAGTAAAGCCAAAGCTGAATTAAGAGGTGGTGAAATATGGATCCTTAACCTACTAGAAATACTTTTGAAAAAGTTTTTCCGAAATTAATCTACGAGGGTTATTAATTTTGAAACAAAATAGTGGGAATATCATTTAATAAAGTCTTTTTAATGATTGGTATAAAATTGGTAAATTTACTCACATGCATATTTAATTGTTGTAGATATATTATGGCTGCAAACACTAGCACACTCTCATTGCGATCGGTCCTTGAGAAGGAGAAATTGAATGGTTTGAATTTTCTTGATTGGTTCCGTAACTTGAGGATTGTCCTTAAACAAGAACGAAAATTATATGTCATTGAACAAACATTTCCTAATGAACCACCCGCTAATGCCTCGAGGACTGATAGAGATGCTTACAAGAAGTATCTCGATGACATGATAGATGTTGGATGTCTTATGCTTGCCACTATGAATCCTGAACTTCAGAAGCAACATGAGGACATGGTTGCTTATGATATGATCGAGCACCTGAAAGAACTTTATCAGGGGCAAGCACGGCAAGAGAGGTTTGATATCTCTAAGGCCCTATTCCAATGTAAGTTGGCTGAAGGAAGCCCAGTAGGACCTCATGTCCTTAAGATGATTGGCTATATTGAAAGCTTGTCTAAGCTTGGGTTTCCATTGAGCCAAGAGTTGGCCACTGATGTTATTTTACAATCGTTGCCGGATAGCTACAGCCAGTTTGTCCTCAATTTCAATATGAATGAAATTGACAAGACTCTACCACAATTGCTCAGTATGTTACGAACTGCTAAAGGCAACTTGAAAAAGGTTGGATCCAAGCCCATACTGATGGTCCGTAATAACAAGGGCAAGGGAAAGGCCAAAGTTCAAACAAAGCCCAAGGGCAAAGGTAAGCCCAAACTTGGAAAAGGAAAGGCTACACTGAAACCTAAAGGTAGGGTGTCTAAGGAAGGAAACTGCTTTCATTGTGGTGTGACTGGACATTAGAAACGGAACTGCCCTGTCTATCTTGAGGAAGTCAAGAAGGCTAAAGCAAGCGGAATGTCTGCTTCAGGTATTTATGTTATTGATATTAATTTATCAACTACTACTTCTTGGGTATTAGATACTGGTTGTGGTTCTTATATTTGTACTTCTGTACAGGGACTACAAAGGAGTAGGACTCTGGCTAGAGGAGATATGGACCTACGAGTTGGAAATGGAGCAAAAGTTGCTACATTAGCTGTAGGAACATATACTTTATCTTTGCCTAGTGGACTTGATTTATGTTTAGATGATTGTTATTTTGTGCCCAGTTTGACTAAAAACATTATTTCAATTTCTTGTTTAGACAAAATTGGTTTTGAGATAATTATTAAGAATAATTGTTGTTCATTTTATCTCAATAATGTTTTCTATGGTTTGGCACAATTGATTAATGGCCTCTATATTTTAGATCAAACGAATCTCATTTACAACATAAATACTAAAAGATCTAGGATAAATGACTCAAATCAAACTTATCTTTGGCATTGTCGTTTGGGCCACATAAGTGAGAAACGCATATTCAAACTCCATAAAGATGGTCTTTTGAATTCATTTGTTTTTGAACAATTTGAAGTATGTGAATCTTGCTTATTGCGAAAAATGACTAAATCTCCTTTTACTGGAAAAAGTGAACGAGCTAGTGATTTATTGGGCCTAATACATTCTGATGTATATGGACCAATAAATACACAGGCCAGAGGTGGATTTCACTATTTCATTACTTTCACTGATGATTTCAGTAGATATGGATATGTTTATCTCATGCGCCATAAATCTGAGTCCCTTGAAAAGTTCAAGGAATTCAAAAATGAAGTACAAAATCAACTAGGCAAAACTATCAAGTCACTTCGATCTGATCGAGGTGGAGAGTATTTGAGCCTAGAGTTTGATGATCTTTTGAAAGAATGTGGGATTGTCTCACAACTTACTCCTCTTGGTACTCCTCAATGGAATGGAGTATCTGAGAGAAGGAATCGAACTTTGTTAGACATGGTTCGATCCATGATGAGTCATGCTGATCTAATGACTTCCTTTTGGGGACATGCACTTAAGACAACTGCTTTCACACTAAATCGTGTTCCATCTAAATCGGTTCAAAAGACACCATATGAGATGTGGACTGGGAAACGTCCTAGTATGTCTTTTATGAAAAATTGGGGTTGTGAAGCTTATGTTAAACGTCAGACGTCTACTAAGCTTGAACCCAAATCTGAAAGGTGTATTTTTGTGGGGTATCCAAAAGAAATCAAAGGATATTATTTCTTTAATCCCACTGAGAACAAAACGTTTGTTGCTCTGACTGGTGTCTTCCTGGAGAGAGAATTTACTTCTAGAAAAGGAAGTGGGAGAAAGATTGAACTTGAAGAATTTTGAGAATCACAAGATACCACTGAACCAGAGATTGAACAAAAGCAAATTCCACAAGAAATTGAGGAACAAACAACTGTTGTAGAAACACAACCACCGCGCAGATCTTTAAGAGAACGTTGTGCACCTGAGAGATATGGATTTCTCATTACAACGCATGGTGACGTTCTTCTTATAGATCAAGATGAGCCTAGGACTTATCAAGAAGCGGTGACGAGCCCAGACTCTGAGAAATGGCTTGAGGCCATGAGATCTAAGATGGATTCCATGTATGAAAACCAAGTATGGACTTTGATTGACCCACCCGAAGGGGTTAAACCTATAGGGTGCAAATGGGTTTTCAAAAAGAAAACTGACATGGATGGTAATGTACAAACATACAAAGGGCGATTAGTCGCTAAAGGTTTTCGTCAAATTCATGGTGTTGACTATGATGAAACCTTTTCTCCTGTAGCTATGTTTAAATCCATCAGGATCTTGCTCGCCATAGCTGCATTTCATGATTATGAAATCTGGCAGATGGACGTCAAAACAGCTTTCCTTAACGGGAAACTTGAAGAGGATGTGTATATGACACAACCTGAAGGTTTTGTAAATCCAAAGGATGCTAGAAAGATATGTAAGCTACAAAGATCCATTTATGGATTAAAGCAAGCTTATCGAAGTTGGAATCTTCTTTCTAACGATGCAATCAAAGAGTTTAGTTTTATAAAAAATGAAGATGAACCATGTGTTTACAAGAAAGTTAGTGGGAGCACTATCACATTCTTGGTACTATATGTGGATGACATACTTATCATGGGAAATGACATACCTACCTTGCAGTCTATTAAGACTTGGTTAAGAAGTTGTTTTTCTATGAAGGACTTGGACGAAGCCACTTACATCTTAGGAGTCAAGATCTATAGAGATAGATCAAGACGACTACTAGGTCTAAGCCAAAGTACATACATAGATAAAGTACTGAAAAGGTTCAGTATGGAAGAATCTAAAAGAGGATTCCTACCTATGAGACATGGTATTTCACTCTTGAAGGAAATGTGTCCTTCAACTCCACAAGAGAGAGAACGTATGACTAAAATTCCATATGCTTCCGCTATTGGATCTATCATGTATGCTATGTTATGTACCCGTCTAGATGTCTCGTATGCCTTAAGTATGACGAGCAGGTATCAAGTAGATCCCGGTGAAGGTCACTGGACCACAGTCAAGTGTATCCTTAAGTACTTAAGAAGAACTAAGGATACGTTCCTATTATATGGAGGTGAGGAAGAGTTAAGTGTAAAAGGTTACACTGATGCCAGCTTCCAAACTGACAAGGACGATTCTCGATCGCAATCAGGTTTTGTGTTTTGCCTTAATGGTGGTACTGTGAGCTGGAAGAGTTCAAAGCAAAGTACAGTAGCCGATTCTACAATAGAGGCTGAGTATATTACAGCCAGTGAGGCAGCAAAGGAAGCGGTTTGGATCAAGAAGTTCATTACTAGACTAGGGGTTGTGCCTAGCATATCAGATGCTATAGAACTCCGATGTGATAACAATGGAGCTATTGCACAAGCTAAAGAACCCATATCTCACCAGCGATCTAAATATATACTTAGACACTACCATCTTATTCGAGAGATTATCGATCGAGGGGATGTAGAGATATGCAGAGTACCTTCAGATGCTAACATTGTTGATCCCCTGACCAAGCCTCTGACACAGCAGAAGCATGATCGTCACACTAAGTCACTTGGTATTAGATATATGAGTGATTGGTCTTAGTGCTAGTGGGAGATTGTAAGAGTATGCCCAAAGATCAATCATGAGATGGTTGAAATAACATACTTAATTTACCATGTTTATTAATATAAAGCGTTGTCATTATTATTTCAATTTTTCTTTCTATGTGTATAAATAAATTGTTTTATAATAATGTCCTGAGAATAATATGATTATTCTTAAAAGATCCTTAGTCGAGTATTATTGTTGACTAGGACAACAATAATGCATTAAGACTAACATGTAGTTGATTGATGATAAAGAGTTGTCATTGATATGGAGTGTCAAAATCAATGCATGAATATGTGTGTTAGAGAACAACATATTGGATTGACCCGCTATGAGTATGTTTCTTGGATTATTATGTAATTGTCACAACATTACTCATAGTGATTAATATGTATATGATCCTCAGACTTGAGATCATTATTATCCCAGCATCGTGAGTTGTATATTTTGATATAGTCAAACGTACACCGTAACAGGTTGTTCTATAAAGGCTGATGTTGGATATACCACAATCTATGTAGAGGGATATGGTTGATCAATAAAGGATAAGTCCCTCCTACATAATAGGAGTAATATCTTAGGCCACTTGATTGAGTGAGACTAGAAATGCATGGCCATGCTCAAATAAGTTGATATGAGATATCATACTAATTTGTATATCATAGTCTACTCAAGATATCAAGAAACATGGGATGGACTATGCAAGTGTGACTATCCCATGACTTGTATCCGTTCCAGAGATAAAGGACTTAAGGATTAATGCATGAAAGGTTAATCACAAAAGGTTATGTCGAATCATGACTTCTTGTAACTTAGGTACAATGATGCATTGCTAGATGCCACTCATTGTTTGTGACAATAGAATCGTTCTAGTATTACTGCTAACGTTGCAAGAACCTAGAGGGTCACACCCTATGGTTGAAATGAACGGAATAAAATATAGTTGGTATTGTGTTTGGTTGTCACATGAATTAAATTAATTAAAGAATTAATTTAATTGGGCAATCAAATATTGAACATATTATATGTACAAGGATGTTGTACACATAATGATAACATAATTTTATTAATATATGAATTTGATTCGTATATAAATTTAAATAAATATAGTTTACCGAAATCCTTATTATACTTAATGTAATTATAATTTTCGGATATAATTAATATAATTATAATTTTCGGTTAAAAACTTTATTGTATTTATTTAATCTTATAATATATTCAAGAGATACCAATTATAAAAGGCCCAATGAAAAAGACACCCATTATAAAAGGTATTAAAAGGAGACAAAGCAAAAGTAGAAAACCCTAAGTGATTGCTTGTTAGGTCTAGCAGCCGTCAAGCAAATAAACCTCCAAAACAGTTTTGGAGATTTCTTTCGTACATAGTCAAACCGGGTGGATTACGTAGAGGCCGACATCGGAAAAGGTTATGGCTTGATTCGACAGTAGATCAAAACTCTTGTTGCCAAGGCGTCGCTGTCTACTCAGATTGAAGTATTGGTAATTTCAAAACCTTTATTTCACCCCGATTCGTTCCTCACACATGGATTCATGGTCTAGATCGCCGGATTTAATTTTATTTTGCTGCGCCATGGGGCACCGGCGTTCCAACACACACGTTTGCATTACACCATGTTTACTTTAGATATTAAACAAATTATATAACTTAAATTAAGTATTTAAAATTTCAATTGATCAGACAACTTAATTTAATATATATTTGATTGTGACGATTAAAACATAATATTTCTACGTAAGTTCTTATATTCAAGACCTTAATTTGGACATTATTTATTTAATCAAATATAAAATACTTAAAATCTCTAGTATTTATTCATGTCTTCAAGGCACTCATAGAATTCCGTACGAAGGCGTGGCCTTAGAACAGCATCAATAGGATTCAGCTTAGGTAAGGCAAGTCCCAAGCCTTCTTCCATATCCACCGCAGTCCCTTCTGTTGTCTTAATATCAAACCCCTGAATTAGTTTTGCCACCATCAAGTGAACAACTTGTAACCCAAACGTGATTCCAGGGCATGACCTTCTACCGGAGCTAAACGGCATGTACTTAAAATTTTGACCCCTAACATCGAAATCAACATGCGTCGTCATGAACCTTTCTGGACGAAACTCATCGGCATTTTCCCAAACCCGTGGGTCTCGTTGCAATTTCCAAAGATTCACAATCAAACGAGTACCCTTTGAGACATCATAGCCAGCGATGCGACAATCTTTGGTGGCTTCACGAATTCCGGTGATGGGTCCTGGTGGGTATAAACGTAGAGTTTCCTTAACTATGGCTTGTAGATATTTGAGGTTCTTAATGTCTAATTCTTCGACCCACCTTTGCTTTCCAACATGGTGGTCCAACTCTTGTTGCGCGGCGATTAAAATTTTCGGGTGGTTCAGTAGTAAGGAAAGTACCCATGTGATTGTCACTGATGTACTTTCTCCTCCAGTCAATGAAAGAATCTGCAAAGAATATAGTTTTAATATGTTAGTATGATGAGGAAGGATTGAATGAAACAGTGGCGCCACGTCATCTGTATCCCTTTCCAATAGATTTATGCCACATCAGCATTCTTATCCTAAATTTCAGCATTTTAATTTGGCTTTGATATTTTTTAGGCTAAAAATGTTGAAATTCAAGATAAGAATGCTGATGTGGCATAAACCTATTGGAAAGGGATACAGATGATGTGGCGTCACAGTTTCATACAATCTTTTCCCATGAGGAGGAAGGATTGAATGAAACAGTGGCGCCACGTCATCTGTATCCCTTTCCAATGTTGAAATTCAGGCTAAGAATGTTGATGTGGCATAAACCTATTGGAAAGGGATACAGATGATGTGGCGTCACTGTTTCATACAATCCTTTCTCTTTTAATAGAGAGATTAGTTTTCTCTTTTATCTAATATATATGGACTAATTTATTCATATTTTAATAAAAAAAGATATAAAATACAATTTGACTATCATTACACGGCTTCTATAATATTTTTACCCATATGGCCCTAAAAATTTATAAAAAATGATTAATTTTAGATAAAATTTGATATTTATATTTCGAGTTAAAGTTGTATTTTTGCAACTATATATAATGCTCATATCATGCAAGAGCTCAACATGAATCCGACATAACCTATAAGAACTTTTAGCATATTTTTAACTAAATTGAACTTAAATAAGTATATATAGTATTGATACCATAAAGAAACTCCACCGGAAGCTATTGAGAATAGCTAAAAGCTAGCACAAGTTATGGGACCATTACCAGTGTTGTCGCTTTTACAATGGTGTCGCGGTTATGGCCTGAAATTACAGTATCTTCCGGTAAGTGATTTAACATCACGTCCATGAAATCATTTTCAGAGATACCCTGGTTTGCCTTTTTCTTCTTTAGATGTTCTTCGAGCCAAACACTGATTACTGAGTCGAGTTCTTTGGCTGTTTTCTTCATGGAACGAACATGACCTTGAATATCAAGCCATTCGAGGTACGGTAGAGCATCGGCCAAGACGAAGACCCCGGAAAGATGCAACGCTCGTTTAATGGCGTTCCCGTACCGCCACGGTTCGCTGTTTACTTCCTCGTAATCACAGCGGGAAAATCGTTTTCCGACGAGTAACCGTAGGTTGATGTTGAACGTCAATCGTTCCAAAGCCTCGTTGATGGTCACTTTGGCACCGTTTCGTGAAAGCCCGTACAACTCTTTGATGAACGAGTCCATTTCGGAGAAACGTATGTGCTTTAGCTTCTCTAAACGGTGGCTAGAAAGAAGCTCGACCGTGGCTATCTTACGGATGTTACGCCAATATTCGCCGTATGGGGCGAGTGCCATGACCGCATTGTTGTAACCCATGTGCCGCCCAGCAGCGATGCTAGCTCGAGTAGCCAGGGTTCGGTCATTGTCCGTGAAGCAATCCTTGGCGATTTCCCAACCGCTCACCACCAACACTCGGTGGGTTCCGAGTTTGAGTGAGTAGAGTGGGCCGTGTTTGTCCGCCATTGTTGCTAGCTTCTTGCAGATTGGCTCTTTCCCACCTAGGAGATGGAGGTGACCGATGAGTGGCAATGAACCAGATGGTTCAGGGATGCAACTTTTCTTGGAATTTTTGGGTGCTCTTCTCGAGAAAATATATAACAACAGCAACAAATTTGCAATTGATTGAAGGTAAGTGTAAAGATCCATGGTGATTATGGGAGGTATTGGAATTCAAGTTTTAGGTTCATATACTACTATGGCTGCTAACTACCTTATTTATGGGGCTAAATTAGAAAAGAAAAAGAAAAATTAATGATTTAAGTGGATTTTTTTTTATTCAAGGAAAGAAAGAAATTTTACAATTTCACGTATTGAAAAAACTTAAATCCTTTAATTTTTAGGGAATAGACTTTTGTTGTTGACTGGACAAAAGCGAAATTTAAGGTTGCTGTCTCGACAAAAGTGGGTCATATTTTAGGTGGGTGATTGATTGTTGGTGTAAAGTAATTTATTTAGTATTACTTAAATTTGTTGCTATCACAAGTAAATTTAGCATGATTAGAAAAATTATAAAAATATTAATAAATTATATTATTTGATAATATTTTTGTTTTTAAAAAAATTAATAAAATTATGCATACTTGAGATGTGAACCCACACCTATTAAGATAGTAAAACTCCTTTTATATATTTTATTTTATTATGCGCATTTTATTATATCTATCAATTAAATATCTATTCAATTATTTAAGCACATAATTAAATTATTGTTACGAGTCAATCAAATATCAACTTAATTAAAAAAATTACAAAAATATTATTTCGTAATTAAAATAATCATATTATTCAAATATAGTTTAAACTTTTTTACTTTAATATACATCAACATATGAATTCATTAAAAATAATTCTAAATTTTGAAATAAATCTCTATAACTGGGTTCTCTTCCAACCCCTGCAATTTCTTTTTCCAAATTTTGAGATGGATCTCAACAACAATCTAAACTTGATTCTCATCATCAAACAACCAATAATTTCATTAATTGAGTGTTCGAACTTAATTTTATCTAATTAATTCCTCACGAAGGTGGCCTTCAATTTTTTTTCTAAGGCAAGTGGTGATTCATTAATTTGTATGTTATTTTTAATTATATAATTTATATTTTAAATACGTAATTTTCACTGTGATAAAATTTTTAATTTTATTTCATTTTTAGTTTTTAATTAATAAACATGTTTTTCAAAAAAATTTTAATTCATGTTTTTAATTAATAACTCCTTTATTTATACAAACAAAATAAAAATATGTACCTCAAGTTATTTCAAGCCTTTTTATTTATATTCTAAATTTTTAGTTTCTAATTAATAAACATGTTGATTTCAAGTTTTTTTAATTTTTATTTTTAATTCAACTTTTTAATGAATAACTGTAACAGCCCGATTTTCAGTGGTGACAAAATTGTGGTTTCAGGACCATAAATTTTCATCGTGTCAACTCGTAAATATTATTTTTAGAACATTTATGGAGTCATTAGAGTCATATTAAAATTTGGTTCAGAAATATTAATGTTTACATAGTTAATTAAAGAAAAAAGATTAATTTGTAAAAGGTGTAAAACTTATAATTATTGCATTTAATTGATTAAATTGCTTGAAAGTTAAATAAGGAAGGACCTAAGTAGTAAATTAGCCCTAATTAACTTGGTTGGACGGTTAAACAATAGAAAATGATAAAATAATGTAATTTTAATGGCAAAATTATACTTTAGTTGAAATTAAACAAAACAAATTGAAAATTAAAGTTTTCCTATTCATTTTCCTTCAACCTTTGCCTAAACCACCACACGAGAAAGCTTTAAGTTTCAGTTTCTTCATCCTTGTGCATGTGAGTTCAGTTCTGACTTATTTCTTGTAATTTTTATGTTTTTGAAATCGTTGATACTAGATCCAACTAGCTCGTACCTTCATTTTTGAATCTATTAAAAATTTTAGAAGTTTCCATGGATGAATCTTGATTTTTTTTATAATACTTATGTATTTGAAGCTTTGATTGTGTTATTTGGTGATTTTTTGAAATGATTTTTGTTAGATTTTGATTTATGGATTAATTTGTGAAAATGCCAAAACTTTAGGGTTTGATAGTGAATTTGGTTTTTAGTAGGGATTGTCTAAGGGCCTAGTATATTCTATTATTATGTTGACTTGAGAAAAATGATTAATTGATGATTTTTACGTTAAGGGACTAAATTGCAAAAATTGTAAAAGTTTGGGGGTAATTGTGTAAATTCAAAAAATAAAAGGGTATAGAATGTAAAATGAATTGGAATGTGAAATGTGAAATGTAAGATGTCATTTTAGATCAAGACCCAATTGATACATGTGGAAAAGGAAAAATTGCAGAATAATCCCTAAACTTCTGCAACTACTACAATTCAGTTCAGGTAAGTTCGTACGATTTAAAATTTAGCATCTATACGAAATGTTGAATGATATATAATGGTATAGTAGATATATATATTTGATTATAGATGATATAAGGTTAATTGAGGATTATTATTGAATTTCAATATTTGGATCAGATTGAACATGAGATAGAGTACAATCGAGATATGGTGTGTTGTGGGGGATTGGAGTTGGGATTGTTTCCCGAGTGGACCGAGGTTCAGCATTTGTTGTGAACTCTCGTGTTATACTCTATGTTTTGGTGTGTTTCAAATGGATTAGCTCTTAGCATTGGTGAGTTTCGGATAGATTAGCTCTTATGAGCATCTAGTGTGTTTCAGTTGGATTATTGATGTACTCTTATCTGTAAGTTGTTCATCGAGTTGAAAATCTCGATAAGGTATCTTGATTAGTGATTTTTATGGTTTTTCCATAAATTTGAGTATTAAATTAAACTTTTATGATTTACAGGTTGAGATTGTGGATGGCAGGGAACATTCATGGTTGTATTATTATTATTTGAATTGTTGTACTTACTTCGATAAGATTTATTGTTTTAATACGTCAAACTAACAAAGCTTCATTGAGCTTACTTGTGTTATTTATTGTTCTTGTAGATATTCAGAAGGTTGGACAATTGGACCGGCACTCAAGTCACACTATCCATAAATTTTGGTAGTTTTTGAAACATTCGTTTCAGATTATATAGAATGTAACAGTCCGAGTTTGACCCTAATCGGAACTAGTGGTTTCGGGACCACAAATCCGAGTCAATAGAATATTTTTATATTATATTTGATGACTATGATTTATGAGTGTGCATGTGCAAAAATCTTCGTGAATTAATTTGACCGTTTATGTGTTCAATTTAATGAAAAGGGCTAAATTGCGTAAGTTGCAAAAATAGCCATTTATTAAATTAGGTGGCTAAATTGAGTTGTCTTCTTTTGCATGAGTATTAAAGTTGCAATTTGACCTTTATATAAGAGTAGTGGATGGCAATGTGACTTAATATATATAATGTATAATTGTTTTATATGTTAAAATATATTAATGATAAAATAAACATTAAAAAGGCATTATAATAAAACAAAAGGAGAAAAACATTTTTGCATGTCCATCTTTTTGTTCTTGGTGCCGAAATAAGGAGAAACAAAAACAAGAAAATCCAAGCTAAGTTCGGCCATGGATTAGCTTGATTCAAGGTGAGTTTTAGCTCGATTTTTGATAATTTTTATGTTTTTGAGATCGTTGCTTCGAATACTATCCGACCCATATTATAATTTTTGTTATTAATGCATGAGTGATGTTCGACCATTGATGAAGGCTTGTGATTTATGATGTTTGATGATTTTGTTTTAAAGATATGTTTTAGATTAACATGTTTTGTATTGGAAATTTTGATAATTTTGAGTAAATAGGATTAAATTGAGAAATTTGTAAATTGAAGGGTCCAAATGTGAAATAAATAAATTTTATGGTTTTGTATGGGCATGGGTAGTATTCGGCCTTAGAGGAGTAAATTCAAATTATGTGTATTTTGTGTTTTCTGCAATAGGGACTAAATTGTAAAAGTTATAAATGTCAGGGGTAAAATGGTAATTTGTCCATTTATGTGATTTTTGTATTAAATTGAATGAAAATATATTGAATAAGCTTAAATTTGGAATTTATTTAGATCAAGAACATAAAGACACAGGGTTGGACCGGGGAAAAACGAAATTGAACGAGAGCCGAGAAACCCTAATTCGTCGATTTCCGAGGTAAGTTTTTAAGCAGTTGGATGAAATGAAATTGATTATATACTAATGTGCATATGAAAATAAACTATAAGCATGATAATTCCCCTATTGTCGAATGTATCATGAGACGAAACGAAATGTATATATAATAGCCGAATGTTAAATTGATGTGTATATAAATATATATATATATATATATATGTAATTGTTGATAAAATGAGTTACATGAGTAAAAGCATTTGTAAAGAGGTAGTTATATATGATTATGAAATGAGAGATGGATGTATGCTATAAAAAAATATGTGTGTGTATATTGAGTTTGCCGAATGTAATGGTAAGTGAAAAAGGCAAATGGAGATGTTGATAAATACATATATGCTATGGCTAGATATATGTAACGTGTTTACGCTGAATGTGTTGGTATTTGAATAAAATAAAATAAAATAAATTGAGTATGTATAATTGAGAATGAAATTATATATGTTTTGAAGAGCAAAGGAAGGGTCTGTTAAAGGGCACTAAGTGTGCGAACTAAAATACCGAGCACTGTGTGTGCGAAATCGGTTAAATGGCACTGTGTGTGCGGAATAATAAGTAATGGCACTAAGTGTGCGATACATTACTATTAAATGACACTGTGTATGCGGAATAATAAGTAATGGCACTAAGTGTGCAATACATTACTGTTAAATGGCACTGTGTGTGCGGAATAATAAGTAATGGCACTAAATGTGCGATACATTACTATTAAATGGCACTATGTGTGCTCTTTCTCAAGTAACGGCACTAAGTGTGCGATGCGTTACGTAATTTGCACTATGTGTGCGGGATTACAGAGACTTCAGGGACATAAACTGATGAAGGGAGATAAACGAGAAGTGATACATGAGTAAGTGTTGCATGATAGCTTAATAACCAGGTACTAGTGAGGTAAGTTACTTTTGTTACGAAAATATAGAAATGAGATGTGAATGTTAAACTTTGAGCTTATTTGAAATGGATAAATAGTACTTGAGTATTCGGTTTTGAGATCTATTAGATATGGTGGTTGTTGAATAGTGACAAGTTATGCATATGTGTACTTATGAATTCGTTATTGATCATATTGGATTAATTAAATTGTTTATTGATTAATTGTATAATTTTTACCATTGCTTAAAACTTACTAAGCTATACTAGCTTATCATATGTGTGTTTGGTTGACTATTGTATAGATCTTGAAGGTTAGCTCGTGCTCGGGGATCTTCGTCAAAGTCATTCGCACTATCATCTATCTTCGGTATTCTATAAATTGTACCCCTTTTGAAACATATGGCATGTATAGGCAATATTTCTTGGGTTGAGTTCTAATGATATTTATATATATGTATATGCCATGCGAAAATGGCTATGCTTTTATGTTTGAGTTGGTTTGATCATGTTTAAATATGGAATTATTATTTGAGTATATTAGTATATTTATTAAAAGCCTAGTTTGAAAGTTATTTCATAATATGTTATATGAGAATTTTTAAGCTCATAGAATTGGTTGATTATGGTATAAGACATTGGGTTGATAAAATTGTTTGTGGCATAATTATTTGAATGTGCCAAAGTGACTAGACATGAATGGGATAGGTCACATTTTTGTATATGTGATTATCAAAGGTGATATATTAATGAGCAATTTAATGTGTACTTATTTGTAGATATTCGACCATGATTTGTTTTAGTTGGAACTTAGATTCTCCCCTGAGATATATATTATATTCGGCCATGTGTTATATATGGTTAAATCATAGATGTAATATGTTGTTAAGATGTGCATATTATGGAATATATATATATATATATATGTAATGAACATAGCCGAATGTGATAAGAAATTTTTGAGATAAATAAGTTGGTTTGATATTTTTATTTATGGTATATTCGATTGCGAGATGAGTAGATAGGACAATGATATAATTGTATGTGATATTGAAATGATCGAAAGTAATGTATATGTTCAGGAATGATAAATGTTTGAATGTATGGATAATAATAGCAATAGAATGAATGAATAAGTGCACTATACCTATTCGGCCTTTACTTTTAAATGACCTAGTGAATAGTGATTTTGCTATTTGAATGGAATTTGTTTTAAAAGATGCTAGTGATAATGTTTGGTGGTAACTTATTTGTTTATAATAGTATGTTTTGATTATGTATTAATTATTGTAATAAGATTCATTTGAGTGTGGGGACTTGTGATTGGATAAGTAATGACTCGTAACCCTAATCCGGACGGACATGGGTTAAGGGTGTTATAGTAATAGGCTAGTATGTCATTACTTATGTTTTGGATATGTAAAATGTTAAGTATGATCTTATGTGTAAATTGCTAACTTATATGATATATGTGAATGAGGTAAGATGTTTCAATGCAAATATGAATGATATGTGTTAATGCAATGTTGTGTTTGAGGTGCCTATGATAGGTACATTGGTTAGGTGTTAGATTTGATGAATTGATAAGTTGTGATTGGTTTTTCATTCTGATGTATAATTGTATATACTTCTGGTATAAATGATGATACATTGGTTAGGCACTTAGGATGTTGGTTGGTCAAATTTTTTGGCTTATTTAATGTCACTTTGAATAGGTATTTTGGTTGGTAAATGGATTACTTAGAGTCCAAGTAAGCTTGACATGGTAAACTTGTTGTTTAAGGTTCATTTTGGGTCCACACGGCCTGAGACACAGGCGTTTGACTCAGCCATCATCTGATGAGTTCTTAGAGTACAAGTCAATGAGTTAGACGGCCTAGCACACGGCCTGGCATACAGGCGTGTGGGGCAATTTCAAGTGTTACATTGCCTGGCACACAGACGTGTGACATGGTCATGTGACCCTATTTAGTGAGAGGACACGGGCTAGGTGTAACAGCCCTTTTTTCAGTAAAATCAGAATAGTGGTTTCGAGACCACAAATTTGATGTCAAAAAAGTTATTTTATTATTATTTTAAGGTTTGCAGCATGATAGTAGCATCGTATAAAAATTTCAAGAATAAATTTTATCGTTTGTATGCTTAATTTGATAAAAATGACTAAATCGCATAAAGTGCAAGACTTGTGTTCTATTAGAAAAGGTGTTAAATTACTATGAAATTTAATTATGAGTGGCCTTAAATGGTAATTAGACTATTAATATATTAGTGGACAATTATGGACTTTAGTTATAAATTTATAAAGGTTAAAAGTAAGGTTAAATTGTAATTAAGCTAATTAGTATAATAAAACAAAAAGAAAATTAAAATGTCATCTTCCTTAATGAGAAAGACCACCGAAATTGAAGAATAGGAAGCCATAGCTAGGGCTTGAAGCATTCGGCCAACATTTCTAGTGCATGTAAGTGCATTTTTGCTCGGGTTTTAATGATTTCTATGTTTTTGGAGTCATTGTAGCTTAATCTAGCTAGCCCAAGGACTAATTTGCAAAACTATTAAAAGTCTAAGGTTTTACCATGAATGAATGTTAGTTGTTTTTGATGATTGGTGGATGAAAATGAATGTTTGATAATAGTTGAACAACTTTTGTAAAGGAAATTTTGATGAATTTGTCAATTAGGGATTAGATTGAAAAATAGAAAATTATTCTTGGTGAAATTATGAAATAATTGAAATGTAGGGATTGTTAAGGGCTTAAGTGGTGTTCGGCTATGGTGGGTTGGTATTAAATTGCATGAATTTCTATTTTTATGAGTTAAGGGCTAATTTGAAATGAATTCAAAATTATAGGGGTAAAAGTGTAATTTTTCCAAAACATGATTTTTGGATTAAATTGAATAGAATGAAGTTTAAATTAGTTAAATTTGATTATATAGATCAAGAAAAGTAACGTACGGATTTAGATCGGGGAAAAGAAAAAGTATTAGATTAATCGATCGTATTTCTCCATTCGTGTTTGAGGTAAGTTTGTATATTTAATTAGCATTGAATTATGTTTGATTTAAATGCTTTTATGTTATATTCTTGGTATTATGACTCTACGAAAATATCCAACGAAGTTTCGGCAACTTTCAAATCTTGTTTGAACCTTAGGAATATATAGGATACAAATGACATGTCATTAGAGGTTACCATGTTTCGGGTGCTGGTCTTGTACGTCCTACCAGTGGCTGAGTTTCTAACATGTGTTGCGATTACTTACAGCTTGTGTGAGCAGCACCGTGTAGCTAGTCCTGACTAACAGCTTGTGTGAGCAGACCCACTTATGGCTCGAGAGAGAGCAATTATATGAGATATGAGATAGTAGTGGTTTCAACCATGTGTTAGCACATAGTCTGCGTGGTTCCCGAGTATCCAATATTATTCTAGTGGTTCAATGGGTATACAAAAAGGGAAGGATCGATATAAGCTTCGACTTATAATATCACGAAAGCATGAGAAAGGTATGAAATGATAGTGATTAAATATTTTTAGTAAAAATGTTTACATGGAAAACTTAAGGAAGCTCTTTGTTGTGTAATGAATTTGATTAAGTTATATGCTAATCACTATAGTGAATTGTTGTTGGTTCTCAGGCTTGTGCCAAGCAATGTTGGATATGTTCACTATTTTGCCTTTAAGCTTTTATAATGAAATGGTAAGTATTGTTTATGATTTACGAACTTACTAAGCATTATATGCTTACTTGTGTGATTTTCTCCTATGTTTCTAGGTAATCGGAGGTTCATGTGGGTTGAAAGCTTGTTGGAGATCCATCACACTATCCGTTGACTAAATCGGTAGATTTTGATGATTTTGAGTCATGGTTATAATAGCATGTATAGGTGTTTTGTTTAATGAATTTAGCCATTATGTGTGGCTTGTATATATGTTATCTTGGTTGATGAATTAGTTGGTATGATATTAAGTTATATGGTATTTTGTTTGGTTGATAATTTGATGTTGTGTTGGTTAAGATGATGGTAAGGAAATGTTGATGGACATGGTATAGTAACAATGAATGGTTGGTGTGGAATGAATGTAGCATGGTGTTGAAAATGGCTAGTTTTGGTAGTTTGGAAGTGATCATCTTTTGGTCAGATTGGTATGGTATTTGTTAGTTGGAAAAATGGTCATTTGGTATTGGTTGTGTATGCATTTTGGTATATGAACATATGGATAAAAGTGTGTAATATCCTAAATTAGGGGCTGCGCATTGTAGCCAAATTCACGAGTCGATAGGCTTTAAGAATTGTTTTGATGAGTTTTAGGGGTTATTTAAGCCCGAGGATAAAAAGGGACTATTTTGGAAAAATAGTTAAAAATTGGGTCAAAAGTGAGAATTTGGGGGAAGGAAGCCTTAAGTAAAAATTTTGTAAAATTATGGCATATAAAATGCCTTGGCCGAGTGGCTTCTATGCGCCACTTAAGGGGCAGCGCCAAAATAGGTCACTGGTTCGAGTCTTAGGCGCAGCAAAAAGCATTTTATTTTTGTAAGGGCGCTGCATAAAGATGGCTTTAAAAGAAAATCGGGGTGTTCCATGTCACAAACGGCGCCTGGGCGAGTTGGCGAAGACGCTAGCAGCAGGAGGGCTCCAGAGGTCGAGGGTTCGAGTCCTGAGGTTAGCATATAAGGCGTTTTATTTTCTTTTAAGCGCTAGAACATAAAGCGCCAGTGAATTAGGGTTTAAAAGAAATTCGCAATGCATCATGTCATGAAATTTAAGCTGGCCGAGTGGTTAAGGACCTTGCTTGTGCAATGCGACTGAGAAGACTCGTGTTCGAGTCCTGAGGGTCGCACATGAGGTGTTTGTTTTTGTTTTAGCGCTACTCCATGAAAGTGCTAGCAAGGAATGGTTTAAAAGAAATTTTGAAGCGATATTAACATGAATTGCGCAGAGGGCCGAGTGGCAGGAAGCTTGGAGACGCTTCCTCAGGTCTCGGGTTCGAGACCTGGATGCAGCAAAGCCTGGTTTTCCTTTTTGCCAGCGTTGGACGGGTTGCATGCAGCAATCAATGCATGCAGCATGCACGCATGCAGCCTAGATTGCTGCTTGTTTGCCTTATTTTAAATCATAGGGCATTATTCTATTTTTCTTTCATGGGCTAGTTATTTTTTTTATTCTATTGTTTTATTATTATTATTATTATTATTATTATTATTATTTTGAATAGGAGAAAGGATGGGTTAGTTTATTACATTATTTATAAATGATGGAATAATAATTATAGTATTATTATTATTATTATTAGTTATATTAATTCTAGTATGCATGGATGGTTTTTTTTTTTTTTCTTTGCTTTGAGGAATGAAACGTGCAGCATTGGAGCTGCAAAAGTATGGCCTTGGTCTTGGAAGCATTGCCGTTTGGAGGCATGTGCATTTACCTTTTATTGCTTTATTATTATTACCATTATTTGAGAATATGGGTAAGGTGATGGAATAAAAATAATAATGTTTTGTTGGTGATATTGGGTCTTGACATTTGGGAAAGGAAGCATGTGTAGCATGGAAAGTAGCAAGATTATGGCCGGCCATTAACATTTTTTTTAGTTTGTTTTGTTAGTTTAAGAAAGGTGAAGAGAAATAAGATTAAACAATGGATAGTGGTGTTGAAATTGCAAAAAGAAAGAGCATGCTTAGGGGGACTCCTAGGCCGGCCTTGTGCTTTGTTCTTGGCAAAAGAATTCTTTGAATTTTTGACTTGTTTCCCCCCCTCATTTTTGAGCTTAGCCGAATGTAAGTCTTCTAGGGGCCTTTATTCTCGGTTTTGATTAGCTAGATAGGACCTTTGCCTTGTTTTATTTTCCTTCTTCTTCCATCTTGTCTTGGCCGAAAGTGGTGTTGATTTTTTTATCTTAATTTATTTATTGTCCTTTTTGTTCTTGCCCGAAAGAGAGGAAGAGATCTTACTCAAGGTTATGCTCGACTTCGAGTTTCTGTGAGTCCTCTATACATTTTTCTTTCTTGATTGCTTTGTTACACTTTCATGCTGGTATGAATGTATAAATCCAAGGAAAATTTTGGTGGAATGCATGTTGTCGAGGGAGCTGCTTATGCATGCGGATGCGGTTTTTTTTTTTAAGCAGGCTATTAAAATGTTTCGCCAGAAAAAGGTGGTTCGGTTGGTGGTGATCTATGCCATCCAATTTTCTTTTTATGAATGTTGTTCAATTGAGCATAAATAAATGAGGTCTGAATAATGGGAATTAAGTGGTTTAAATGTCAGTTTATGATTTCCAAAAAGGATGTGAATTTATGATGTCTGGAATTTGGTATTTAAGGTGTTTAAATGCGACCATGTACAAAGTCTGTAGGCTGTAATTTGGGATGGTTAAATGATGCCATTCATGATGTTGGGAGTTAAAGATTGAAGGTGTTCAAAGGCTATAACTTTAGTTTGTCTAAATGAGCTTGAAAGTTATTTAATACACGACATTATGAGTGTTTGTTGCTGTCCGGAGCTAGACAAAGATTAATTGTAAAATTGTTGATAAATGCCCTCTTTGGTGGATTCATTATTACTGTCCATGTAAGAGTAATTAAATATTGGTGCCTATTGAAATGTAATGTTCTACTTGTGTGCAATACTGACCAAATTAAAGAGAAATTAAAAGTGCTTGGCAAGTAAAAAGTTTAATTATGTTAGCTGCATGTTTATTGCCCGAGCCAGGCCTTGTATATATGAGAATTGAAGTAATTTTAACTTCCCAAACTAATGAAGGAGGACCGAATTTGAAGAGGTAGTGAAAATTGTGGAGAATTGAATATGTTTAAATTTATTGAATAGTTGAACTGCTACAGGCTGAAATATGGAGAAATTATTGGAGGCTAAAGGCTAACTTTGGCAACTGTTCGAATTCTAGACTTTAGTATTAATTTCAATGTTTAAAGACTTGAAAACTTGCTGGAAATTTGGAGTGTTAGATGTATTTTATGTTGCCGAGTGCTGAAATTTGAGGCATTTATATGCTGCAAATTATGAGGTTCGGAAGTTGGAAATTGAGGTAATTAGATGCTGCAATTTACCATGTCTGAAAGCTGAAATTTGAGGTGTTCTTTTCTGTGTAGCCAGTGTTGAGGAGCACAAAGAAGCCATTTCGGGAATTAAAGTGCTCAAGGAGCAAATCAATAAAAGAAACAGAAGCTTTCGGGACTTTAGTTGATATTAGATTGATAAATCAGAATCTCGCTAAAATCAGGTGCGTAGTTATCGCACTGTCCTCTTGCTTGTTCATATGTGTATTATAAATGTACATGTTATGCATGTTAGCCGAAATAAGGGCTAAGATGTTGGATACCCAAGTTGGGTGATCGTTTAATCAGGTGTAAGCTCTTACACACTTTATTAGTATAAATTGTTGTTATAATGATATTTTATTACTTATCACGTAGTATCTTTGCCTTGTGGGCATAAGCTTGGTTTTCGGGTAAGTCCCCTAATACTCGATCTATGTTATATGTTGTGTATGCCATCATATGCTATATAAAAATGCATGATATATGGGATCATGATACTTGTTATGTGAGCATGATGATGTGGGATAAATGAGTTGAGGGGGCAGTGATATTCGTGTCGACGGACACCAGTGTTTTGGTAACACATTGTGACTACGGTCACCAGAGGTTTGGTACCTCCAGAGGTTTGGCACCTCATAGCGTCTCGTCCCTGTGGCTTAGTACCACCGTGGGTTGGCCCCACTATGAGATACGGGATCGACGCCAGTGATTTGGTATCACACGATGGGTTGGCCCCATCATTCGATTTGTGTCTTCGGACACCAGAGGTTTGGCACCTCCAGTGATTTGGTATCACATTTGTGACCTCGGTCACCAGTGGTTTGGCACCACACGTATTGACGGATATTGTGACTTCGAGTCACCAGTGGTTTGGCACCACCAGTGGTTTGGCACCACACGTATTGACGGATATTGTGACTTTAAGTCACCAGTGGTTTGGTACCACACGGGGTAGAAAATGGAGTATGGATGGCTAGGTTGGGTTTCATAATTGCATACTCATTTCATAATTACATATTCATGTGTATGGACTGTGTGAATATGGGCCAAGCCCATATGTGGGGACATGTGTTATAGCTATGCACTGAGTCTTGGTGACTCACCCCTTTCCCTACCTTTTCAGGTAAGTCAATCGCGGAGACGGAGCCGGAGAGGTCTCGAGGTAGCCATGCTTGTTCCTCGGTTTTGAAGTTTTATTTCGCACCATTAAAGCTTACTATTTGCTAAATTCGATTGGGTTGTAATATGGCCGTTTATTATTTTTATTATTATTCGTATGATTAAGTAGTAGTTTTACCTTATTTCTAACGAACTTATGAATTGTTAAGCAAATCGGTAAAGGCAACGTTTTCAAAATTAATACTCGTACGCGTTTTCAAAGACGTTACCATCGGGTAGCAAAAATTTTACCAAGTTATCAATAACCCCGATACTTCTAAAAATCTAAATGATCAAATGGTTTCAAAGGAAAAGAAAAAGTTTTCAACTCCATCGTGGTTATCAAACCAAACCATCTTAGTTTTAGCAAACGTTGTTTTACAATTTCCGCAATATTTCCAGATTTCCACTGTGAACTCGAAATTTTCAAAACGTTTCAAAAAGTTTTTACTCCGTGACATACCAGATCCGGTCAAGGCTTGTGGGCCGGGTTTGGGGTGTTACAAGTTGGTATCAGAGCCCGGTTCAAAACTCGGCTGTGGGGGCCCAAGGCCCAAAAATGTTTTCTTGATAGTCTTTTGTGGAATATTATGGAAATGGTTTGTTTCAAACAGCATGGCACCGAGTCTCCGGCACCGATCCGCTCGGGTAAGTACCTCTGACTGTTGAGGTGATACGAATATGTCTCTGTTTATGAGCATGAATACGACTCTCTGTATTAGAGTAGCGAACTTGAACTGAACCTTTGTGTGATCGAAAGAACCACTTCTAAACACTTTAGTTCATAAAATTGTTCGCGATTAATCAGTGGAACACATTGTATAATGCATAAAACTTTAAGTCGGATTGCGCGATAAGAGATGAGTCCTAGAGGACATGATCGAGGCAAAATGGCCGTATCGGAACTCGTTGGATTGGGTCAGGGGTCTGATAATAAGGTATCACCTCCACCACCAGCCTTTTTGAGATGGTGGGTGGAGAGAGAGGGAAATATGGGAGCTCGAAAATCTGTTCCCGAGCGACTTCGAGCCAATGGAGCGGAGTTGTTCTGTGGTGTATCCGGCGTGGCACCCAGTACGACGGAATATTGGTTAGAAGCAACCGAGCGAATTATGGATGAGCTCGATCTGAGCCGGAGGGAAAAGTGAAAGGTATGGTGGCGCTACTTCGCGACGAGGTGTATCAATGGTGGCTCATGGTTCGAGAGAGTGTCACAGCTAAGGACCCCACTCGGGAGTATGTCAAGATAGCATACCAGAAGAAGTATGTCGGTACCCACTACATTGATGCTCAGAAGAAGGCGTTTTTAGGGCTGGTTCAAGGGAACAAGTCCGTGGCGAAATACGAGACTGAATTCCTAAGGGTAAGCTGATATGCTCGATGAGTGGTAGCTACGGAGCATGAACGATGTGTCCAGTTCGAGGACGGATTAAGGGACGACCTAAGATTATTGATAGCTCCTCGTCAGGAACGGGAGTTCGCGGTGTTGTTCGAAAAAGCTAAGATAGCTGAATGGATTAAGGACTCGATGAGGCAAAACAGAAATGAGAATAGGAACCGAGGTAGGAGAAATTTTGGACCGTCTGAATCATCTGAGGGTCTTCGGAAAAGACTAAGGATTGAAATTTTGCTCGTGTAATTAAGCCAACTATGGGAAATCGGAGCTGTCCGTGTGCTCAGTGCGGAAGATACCATGATGGCGAGTATTGGAACCGGAATTGAAGATGTTTTAGGTTTAAGTCTAAGTCTCACTTGATTAAGACTGTCCTCAAGTGATGGAAAGGGCGCGAAGTCAAGGACGTGGAACTTCAAGCTGAGATGCTAAAGGCTCGGATGCGAGGCCGAGGATGTGATAGTAGGTGAGTTTCTTGTTATGGAATATCTTTTATTATATGAGCTTTATAAGATCGGTTCATACTTGTACTATTGGTGAAGTGCTTGAACATTGGATGTGAACTTAGAAACTGTGCTTAGAAGGTAATATAGTTCGTGTTTGTATGGAACCTTGAATACGAATCTCGAGATAAGAATTGTGTTAGTTTTGTAGAATCAGAGTACGCAGCATAAGCGTAGTGCGGTGAATTGGAATGTATGGATATTCGTTAGTAAGCAATTTCGAGGACGAAATTGTTTTTAAGGGGGGTAGATTTGTAATATCCTAAATTAGGGGCTGCGCATTGTAGCCAAATTCACGAGTCGATAGGCTTTAAGAATTGTTTTGATGAGTTTTAGGGGTTATTTAAGCCCGAGGATAAAAAGGGACTATTTTGGAAAAATAGTTAAAAATTGGGTCAAAAGTGAGAATTTGGGGGAAGGAAGCCTTAAGTAAAAATTTTGTAAAATTATGGCATATAAAATGCCTTGGCCGAGTGGCTTCTATGCGCCACTTAAGGGGCAGCGCCAAAATAGGTCACTGGTTCGAGTCTTAGGCGCAGCAAAAAGCATTTTATTTTTGTAAGGGCGCTGCATAAAGATGGCTTTAAAAGAAAATCGGGGTGTTCCATGTCACAAACGGCGCCTGGGCGAGTTGGCGAAGACGCTAGCAGCAGGAGGGCTCCAGAGGTCGAGGGTTCGAGTCCTGAGGTTAGCATATAAGGCGTTTTATTTTCTTTTAAGCGCTAGAACATAAAGCGCCAGTGAATTAGGGTTTAAAAGAAATTCGCAATGCATCATGTCATGAAATTTAAGCTGGCCGAGTGGTTAAGGACCTTGCTTGTGCAATGCGACTGAGAAGACTCGTGTTCGAGTCCTGAGGGTCGTACATGAGGTGTTTGTTTTTGTTTTAGCGCTACTCCATGAAAGTGCTAGCAAGGAATGGTTTAAAAGAAATTTTGAAGCGATATTAACATGAATTGCGCAGAGGGCCGAGTGGCAGGAAGCTTGGAGACGCTTCCTCAGGTCTCGGGTTCGAGACCTGGATGCAGCAAAGCCTGGTTTTCCTTTTTGCCAGCGTTGGACGGGTTGCATGCAGCAATCAATGCATGCAGCATGCACGCATGCAGCCTAGATTGCTGCTTGTTTGCCTTATTTTAAATCATAGGGCATTATTCTATTTTTCTTTCATGGGCTAGTTATTTTTTTTATTCTATTGTTTTATTATTATTATTATTATTATTATTATTATTATTTTGAATAGGAGAAAGGATGGGTTAGTTTATTACATTATTTATAAATGATGGAATAATAATTATAGTATTATTATTATTATTAGTTATATTAATTCTAGTATGCATGGATGGTTTTTTTTTTCTTTCTTTGCTTTGAGGAATGAAACGTGCAGCATTGGAGCTGCAAAAGTATGGCCTTGGTCTTGGAAGCATTGCCGTTTGGAGGCATGTGCATTTACCTTTTATTGCTTTATTATTATTACCATTATTTGAGAATATGGGTAAGGTGATGGAATAAAAATAATAATGTTTTGTTGGTGATATTGGGTCTTGGCATTTGGGAAAGGAAGCATGTGTAGCATGGAAAGTAGCAAGATTATGGCCGGCCATTAACATTTTTTTTTAGTTTGTTTTGTTAGTTTAAGAAAGGTGAAGAGAAATAAGATTAAACAATGGATAGTGGTGTTGAAATTGCAAAAAGAAAGAGCATGCTTAGGGGGACTCCTAGGCCGGCCTTGTGCTTTGTTCTTGGCAAAAGAATTCTTTGAATTTTTGACTTGTTTCCCCCCCTCATTTTTGAGCTTAGCCGAATGTAAGTCTTCTAGGGGCCTTTATTCTCGGTTTTGATTAGCTAGATAGGACCTTTGCCTTGTTTTATTTTCCTTCTTCTTCCATCTTGTCTTGGCCGAAAGTGGTGTTGATTTTTTTTATCTTAATTTATTTATTGTCCTTTTTGTTCTTGCCCGAAAGAGAGGAAGAGATCTTACTCAAGGTTATGCTCGACTTCGAGTTTCTGTGAGTCCTCTATACATTTTTCTTTCTTGATTGCTTTGTTACACTTTCATGCTGGTATGAATGTATAAATCCAAGGAAAATTTTGGTGGAATGCATGTTGTCGAGGGAGCTGCTTATGCATGCGGATGCGGTTTTTTTTTAAGCAGGCTATTAAAATGTTTCGCCAGAAAAAGGTGGTTCGGTTGGTGGTGATCTATGCCATCCAATTTTCTTTTTATGAATGTTGTTCAATTGAGCATAAATAAATGAGGTCTGAATAATGGGAATTAAGTGGTTTAAATGTCAGTTTATGATTTCCAAAAAGGATGTGAATTTATGATGTCTGGAATTTGGTATTTAAGGTGTTTAAATGCGACCATGTACAAAGTCTGTAGGCTGTAATTTGGGATGGTTAAATGATGCCATTCATGATGTTGGGAGTTAAAGATTGAAGGTGTTCAAAGGCTATAACTTTAGTTTGTCTAAATGAGCTTGAAAGTTATTTAATACACGACATTATGAGTGTTTGTTGCTGTCCGGAGCTAGACAAAGATTAATTGTAAAATTGTTGATAAATGCCCTCTTTGGTGGATTCATTATTACTGTCCATGTAAGAGTAATTAAATATTGGTGCCTATTGAAATGTAATGTTCTACTTGTGTGCAATACTGACCAAATTAAAGAGAAATTAAAAGTGCTTGGCAAGTAAAAAGTTTAATTATGTTAGCTGCATGTTTATTGCCCGAGCCAGGCCTTGTATATATGAGAATTGAAGTAATTTTAACTTCCCAAACTAATGAAGGAGGACCGAATTTGAAGAGGTAGTGAAAATTGTGGAGAATTGAATATGTTTAAATTTATTGAATAGTTGAACTGCTACAGGCTGAAATATGGAGAAATTATTGGAGGCTAAAGGCTAACTTTGGCAACTGTTCGAATTCTAGACTTTAGTATTAATTTCAATGTTTAAAGACTTGAAAACTTGCTGGAAATTTGGAGTGTTAGATGTATTTTATGTTGCCGAGTGCTGAAATTTGAGGCATTTATATGCTGCAAATTATGAGGTTCGGAAGTTGGAAATTGAGGTAATTAGATGCTGCAATTTACCATGTCTGAAAGCTGAAATTTGAGGTGTTCTTTTCTGTGTAGCCAGTGTTGAGGAGCACAAAGAAGCCATTTCGGGAATTAAAGTGCTCAAGGAGCAAATCAATAAAAGAAACAGAAGCTTTCGGGACTTTAGTTGATATTAGATTGATAAATCAGAATCTCGCTAAAATCAGGTGCGTAGTTATCGCACTGTCCTCTTGCTTGTTCATATGTGTTATTATAAATGTACATGTTATGCATGTTAGCCGAAATAAGGGCTAAGATGTTGGATACCCAAGTTGGGTGATCGTTTAATCAGGTGTAAGCTCTTACACACTTTATTAGTATAAATTGTTGTTATAATGATATTTTATTACTTATCACGTAGTATCTTTGCCTTGTGGGCATAAGCTTGGTTTTCGGGTAAGTCCCCTAATACTCGATCTATGTTATATGTTGTGTATGCCATCATATGCTATATAAAAATGCATGATATATGGGATCATGATACTTGTTATGTGAGCATGATGATGTGGGATAAATGAGTTGAGGGGGCAGTGATATTCGTGTCGACGGACACCAGTGTTTTGGTAACACATTGTGACTACGGTCACCAGAGGTTTGGTACCTCCAGAGGTTTGGCACCTCATAGCGTCTCGTCCCTGTGGCTTAGTACCACCGTGGGTTGGCCCCACTATGAGATACGGGATCGACGCCAGTGATTTGGTATCACACGATGGGTTGGCCCCATCATTCGATTTGTGTCTTCGGACACCAGAGGTTTGGCACCTCCAGTGATTTGGTATCACATTTGTGACCTCGGTCACCAGTGGTTTGGCACCACACGTATTGACGGATATTGTGACTTCGAGTCACCAGTGGTTTGGCACCACCAGTGGTTTGGCACCACACGTATTGACGGATATTGTGACTTTAAGTCACCAGTGGTTTGGTACCACACGGGGTAGAAAATGGAGTATGGATGGCTAGGTTGGGTTTCATAATTGCATACTCATTTCATAATTACATATTCATGTGTATGGACTGTGTGAATATGGGCCAAGCCCATATGTGGGGACATGTGTTATAGCTATGCACTGAGTCTTGGTGACTCACCCCTTTCCCTACCTTTTCAGGTAAGTCAATCGCGGAGACGGAGCCGGAGAGGTCTCGAGGTAGCCATGCTTGTTCCTCGGTTTTGAAGTTTTATTTCGCACCATTAAAGCTTACTATTTGCTAAATTCGATTGGGTTGTAATATGGCCGTTTATTATTTTTATTATTATTCGTATGATTAAGTAGTAGTTTTACCTTATTTCTAACGAACTTATGAATTGTTAAGCAAATCGGTAAAGGCAACGTTTTCAAAATTAATACTCGTACGCGTTTTCAAAGACGTTACCATCGGGTAGCAAAAATTTTACCAAGTTATCAATAACCCCGATACTTCTAAAAATCTAAATGATCAAATGGTTTCAAAGGAAAAGAAAAAGTTTTCAACTCCATCGTGGTTATCAAACCAAACCATCTTAGTTTTAGCAAACGTTGTTTTACAATTTCCGCAATATTTCCAGATTTCCACTGTGAACTCGAAATTTTCAAAACGTTTCAAAAAGTTTTTACTCCGTGACATACCAGATCCGGTCAAGGCTTGTGGGCCGGGTTTGGGGTGTTACAAAGTGGCTTTGAAATTGTTCAATAGGTAAATTTTAGTGAATGAAATGGTTAAGTGTTAGGTAAGTTTGATTGTTTGAATTGAGGTGCCATTTTGGCATATTGGTTGAATGGATAGTTTCTATGTTTTATAAGCTTAGATATGCATATGCAAAGTGTGTTTTGAATGCTTGATTTTAGGTGCAAATGGCTTGTGCATGAGGTGTGAGTTTGGGTGAGAAAAATGGCTTGGAAATGGCCTATTTTTCGTCCACACAGGCAGAGACACGAGAGTGTTTGAGACACACATCCAGGCGACACGGCCGTGTGTCCCTTGTAGCTTTCAAAGGTTTGCAAGTCAGGCTGTTACACGGCCTAGCACACGGGCGTGTGGCTTAGTCGTGTGACCCAAGTTAGTGAGTTACACAGGTACAGACACGGGTTGGGACATGGCCTAAGACACGGGCGTGTCTCTTCGCCATGTGACTCTTTCAGTTTGAAAATTTTTAATTTTTTTCCGAAAAATTTCATATGTTTCCAATTTAGTCCCGATTTGTTTCTAATGTCTTTTTAAGGCCTCGAGGGCTCGTAAAAGGGACTGTATGTATGGATTTGGTTGTTGTTGTTATGATTTATGTGATGAATTGTCAATGTTAACTAACTGTACATTGACGTTATGCTTTAGTAACACTTCGTAGCTCTAACCTGGCAACGAATATGGGCTAGGGGTGTTACACTAGCACATGGTCGTATGTCCCTAGTTCGAAGGTTACACGGCCTGGCCACATGGCCGTGCGACCCCTATATCCAAAATTTTGTAACTTTTTCCTAGACGCTTTGTGTATGTATGAATGGTTTATGTTAGGTTTATGATATTGAATGAAATTAAGTTTAAATGTTTTGATTGTATAGTAATGCTCTGTAACCCTAATCCGGTTACGGATACGGGTTAAGGATGTTACAATAAATCATTTATTTATATAAACAAAATAATAAACATGTACTTATTTAATCAAAATATATATTTTTCAATAAATCATTATGTTAAATATATTTTAAATTAGTAACTCTTTATTTATAAAAATAATAAATATGTAATTATATAATAAAATATACATTTTATATATCATTATGTTAAAAATATTTTTTAATTAATACTTCCATTATTTATATAAATAAAATAATAAATATGTAATTATATAATGGAAATATATATTTTTTATATATCATTATGTTAAAGAAATATTTTATTCTTTAAAATATGAATTAAAATATTATTTTTTCCTTATATAACTTTTGTATGTCAAATATTTTATTTATCCACCTACATTGTGTATAACCTCCCCAACCCGGCCCAGATGTTATGGCCAGATCATGAAAGTGATAATAGCTACCGAGATGGCCAAGTAAAGCTTTTGAGTTCAGAAAAAGAGTTTGACAATAAAAGTCTCAGTGATTCTTAAAAGAAAATGTCACTTAAGTTGTATATTTATTTATTTTAACTCATAATAGTGCAGGTAAATTTTCTACTAGAAAAATAATTTTGATCCAATTTCAAAAATAACATTTAAAATCTAATCCATTTAAAAAAAACATTAACTTATTTTAAATATCTCATTTACTTCATTTTAGTTACAAGGTTACTGAAAATCCATATTTAAGCTAGTTGAAAATAATTTAAAATAATAACTTAAAAATTTTTAATTGTATTTTTGTTTAATTTCAAAAGCAAATAATGTCAAATCTCAAAATTTAACACCCATATGGAATTGTAAAGTCCATGTCACAGTCTGCATGTAAATAATGCAAAAATCAACAAAGTTTATAAAACAGGGTTTAAAATACTTTGTATAAAATAGGTGACGATGCTCCGAATGTCAAGTTTGAGCCCTAACCTCAAGAATTATCTGAAAAGATAGGAAACTAAGGAGTGGTTTATAAAACTCAGTGTGGTCTTAACACACAAGCAGTAATCAAATTAAACAGTAAATGATGACATACAGTTTTGCAATATATAATACATTTCAGATTATCAATTTCACTATGATATCAGTAAGTATGCAATATGCAGGATTAACTGTAAAATTTTCCTACCCATCCATTTGCTACACTCCACAATAAAAGTTCCCCAAAACTCATCCAACCCTACACACCATAACAGTGGGAGCATAAGCTCGTGTGGATATACCACCAGTAGATATGTAGATAATCGCCAATAGATTTGTAGATGAACTTCCAGTAGATATGTGAATAAACTACCCAATCCCAATGCAACAGTATGACATGCTTTTATAGATCAATAAATAGTAACGATAACAATATGATAATGTGTTTAACATACAAACAGTAGCAGCTGTAGTTTTAACAGTAGCAGTGAATATACATCAATAGCAATTTCAAATTTAATACATAATCAAACAGATCACATATTTTAGAACAAAAATGGAAAAAGGGTCTCAATTGAGCTTACGAGCACTTTAAAAAGGTTGAGGACTATACAAGGACTAAACTGAAATATTTCACAAAAATTAAGGCAAAATTGTAAAACAAAGGTCACATAGCTATGTGGCCAGGCCATGTTAAAGGCTGATGCCGTGTGGCATTGAGGTACACGAGCTTGTGTCCAGGTCGTGTAACTCACTGAAGTCGTGTGATCAGTAAGCAAAATCTTCAACGATAGTCACACGACAGAGTGATTGGGACGTGTAACTAGCTGTGACCATGTGAGTAAATATACCCTAAATTTACAATAGCACTTGATCATGTTGACCAATCCAGTGGGACACATGCCCGTTTGGTAGACCATATGATCCCAAAATACACACATGGTTTGCCACCAATTTTCATGGTTAGGACACACACCTTTCACCACCAACCCGTTTAGCACTCCACACACTTAGATCTGATCCAACACCCCTAAATCTGGTCCTCCAAATGACATCTTCGCACAAGATACGTAAGTTAGCAATCAGTACTAAGGCTTTCGAAAAAAAATCTGAAAGAAATCAGTTAGGCAAAATGAAAGAGTGAGTGAAGATCTCACACTCAAAAAAGCATCAACAACCAAATCTAAACGATAAAAGGAACTTACCAATCTACCGACCAAAAAGGGAGAAGATTGCATCACACAAAGGAGAAATGCCTCCGTGTAAAATCTGAATGGAGAAATAGATGTAGAGTGTGGCGGTAAAAGAAAAAGGGAGGGAGAAAGGAGAAAGAAAGAGGAAGATGAGAGGGGAAATAAATGGTGCGACATAAGGGAAAAGAATAGGGAAAAGAAAAGAAAAAAAAACATAGAGAAAGGGGCAACAACAGAAAAAAAAATAAAAAGAAGCAAAAGAGGGTCCGGTCAAACAAAAGTTGCTTTTATACCTAGGGTTAGACGACACTATGATATAAAGTTTAGGGTTTGTCGTACTAGGGTTTTAGGCCTTCTAACAGATTAAGCCCAAATAGAAGCCTAGTTGCAAACTCAAGTAGAAAATTAAATAAATTTAACAGTAACAGAAATAACCCAGAAATTGAACCCATAATTCGAGGCGTGACATTGTGGGTATGATATTCTAATATTATAAGATCAAATAATTATTTCAAATATCATTATTTTTTCACCAACAAAGTTTATATGATAAATTCTACTATTATGAAATCAAATGATTATTTCAAATGTTATTATTTTTAGTAAATATAATTTTTAGGCCAATTTTATAATTACATATTTATCAAAAATAAATTTAACATAATGATATATATTAATTATATATTTCATTATATAATTACATATTTATTATTTTGTTTACATAAAAATATTTATTAATTAAATACATGAATTAAAAATAAAATAAAATAAAGCTTGAAACAGCATGAATTAAAAAGAATCATCAAACTTGCTTGGGGGATTATTTGAACATAGGTCGGATGGTTAAAAACATCAATATTTAACAATCCAATCAGGAAAGATGACATGTTAAATGTAGGGTGTGCTTTGTGTCCCGTCAGTAAAAATGACATATTTCTCTAAATAATAAAAATATCGTAATTATAAAAATATGCCTAAATCCCTATTCCTTTTTCTTCATAATTGGCTTTGTTTTAGCTAATTTACACTTTATTTGTAACGCCCTAAACCTGACTTATAAGTTTAGACCGAATCTCGGATGTTACATTGATCACCAAAGTGAAAGTACGTAAATTTTTACAAAACAATTAACATGTTGAATCGTAATATTTTGTCGTTTAAAATCCAGTCGATAAAATTAAGTTAAGGTAGTATAAATAAGTGGAATAAAAGCGAATAAAACTTAAAACGAAATTGTACCACAGTTTAAAAAAATTACATTTCAAATTTGAATAACAAAGTAGAAACTAAAAACAGAAACTAATAGTTTATTTCCCACTAAAACTGTCTGAGACCTCCGCATACTGAGCCCAGCGCCAGAAAACATAAAAGGTACCTAAAAGGGAAACACTAAGAGGGGGTGAGCTACATGAGCTCAGTGTGAGTTCGAAACAAGACTAAGAACAGAAATATAGTACACAATCCAATATCGAACAACTAAAGATATTTACTGAAACAGAAGGTAATTTCGTGATCAACGTCCCAACAGAACGTAACATTTCAAACACACACCACATCCACCCAGAACACTCAGTCATATGTGTTTTCAGTCAGACAGAATACGGTCAGATAATCAAGCACCCAGAATGCTCAAACAGATGCGTATGAAAAGCAGTCAAGCAATAAAAACCCATCCTGTAACAACCCGTTTTTAGTCAAATCAGAACAGTGGTTTCGGGACCACAAATCCGAGGTCAAAATATTTATTTTATTTTTTTTAATGTTTATAGCATGATAGCATGCATGTATGTGTGAAAATTTCGTGAAGAAATTTTATCGTTTAAATGGTCAATTTGAGAAAAAAGACTAAATCGTGTAAAGTGCAAAAGTAGTGTTCTATTAGTCAATGGTATTAAATAGCTATAGAACCTTAAAGTTAAGGTCATTATGTTGTAATTAGACCATTATATTGGTGAGTGGACATATATGGACATATTACTATGTGTTTAAATGGTTTATTGTTAAGGTTAAAATGGTAAATTAGTTATTAATGAATTATTAAATAAAACAAAATGATGAAATAGTGTCCGTCTTTCATCTAGCCGAAAATTTGAAGAAGAAAAAGCCATGGAAATAGCTTGAGACTTTCGACCATTATTCTTGCTTAATTGTAGGTCATTTTTTACTCAGTTTTTAATGATTTCTATGTTTTTGTGATCGTTACTTCGTATTCTAGCTACCCCGTACCCTAGATTTTGAAACTGTTAAAGATTTATCATGTTTCTATTGTTGAATGCTTGAGTAATTTAATGATTTATGATAGATTTGGAAGTTTTAATGTTAGATTAATAGCTTTTGTAAAGTGATTTTTGACAAAAATGTCAAAAAGGGATTAAATTGAGAAAATGTGAAATGTAGTGGTTAAAAGTGTGAATAAATTGAAAATATGGGCTACTAGTAACATGTATTAAATTCGGCTAAGCATGGGTTTGTACTAAATTGCATGAATTTGCAATTTTATGTGATAAGGACTAAATTGTGAAAATGTGAAACATTAGGGGTAAATGTGTAAATTTTCCAAATTGTAAATTATAGGCTAAATTGAATAGAGTAAATGCTGAATGTGCTATATTTGATAAAATATAGATCAAGATAAGATAAGATCGGGGAAAAGGAAAAGTGGACCAATAGTTGATAATTTCCATCCGTGTAACTCGAGGTAAGTTCGTATAATTAGAATCAAATTTTTAAATATTTGTAAATTATTTGAAATGAAAGTATAATTGATTAAATGGTATTACTGTGTTTGAATGCCTAAATGATGAGAATTATTGAATACTGAGTCCCGTTTGATTCGTAGAAAGTCGTAGGATACGAGTGACATGTCACTAGGGTTACCGTTTTGGTCAAGGTCCTGCATATGTTGTGGACTCACCACAGCTCGTATGAGCTTACTGATATATCAGCTCGTAAGAGCTTACTGTTTTCAGCTCGTTAGAGCTTACCATTTCAGCTCAATAGAGCTTACTGTCCATCAGCTCAGGAGAAGCTTACTGATCACAGCTCGAAAGAGCGGAAATGATAATGAATTGACGGATTACTGATTTATACACATCATGTATATCACCCGAGTATCCCTCAATATTCTAATAGGTTCAACGGGCATAAATTCTATTATTGGTTATGTGAAAAAGCTATGCGTTTATACAGATGAATTACTGTTTATATGGATGAAGTACTGTTTATACGGATGAATTACTGCTTATATGGATGAAGTATTGTTTATACGGATGAGTTACTGTTATCGAATGAATTGTTGATTATATGATTGAGAGTGAAATGTTACAAATGATGTACATGATATATGAATTTGATATGATACAATGTGTTGAGTACTAAATTGAGGTAAGGGATAATTATATGCACTTATGTGACTAACTTGTTGATAAATGCTTGTGTTTAGGCATTTGATAATTAAATAGAGTACACCTTATTTATTGTCTTGATCATGTCTAAATGGTAAGTTTATTCTAAATTATACTGGGTTTACTAAGCTATAAAGCTTACTCTATTTCTTTTTCGTGTTTTATAGAGGTTCGATAGCTCGCTCGATTTGGATAAAGTCGGATATACGCATCACACTATCCAGTTGCCGATTAATACCTTTGAACTCATGGATATATGTAAATATGGCATGTATAGGCTAGTTATAAAGATGATAGTTATGGTTACTTGAGCTAGTGATTTTGGTACATGTTGTGGTATAAGATAAAGCCATTTGATTTGGCTTAACTTGGTATAATGCTTTGGTTGCTTATAAGTATACAAATATGTGTATGAAATGTTATGGATTAGCTGCCTATTGAGTTATAAAATGTTGCAAATTATGATTTTGCAAGTATGTAAAAATAGGGTGGCAAAATGGCTTTGCAAATAGCCTATTTTTGTCCACACGGGCATGTGTCTCAACCATGTGTGACACACGGTCAAATTACAGGGCCGTGTGTCCCCTGGTGTTGAAATTGAAATAAAGTCAGTATCCTCCACATAGTCTCACACACGGGCGTGTGATCTGCCGTGTGGCATAAGTCAGTATACCCCCTAATTGGCACACGGCCTAGCACACGCCCGTGTGACTTGGCCGTGTTGTATAAGTCAATATACCCTATAGGTTTGACACGGCCTAGCACATGACCTGGCACACGGGCGTCTGTGGCCACTTTGAAGGGCACATGAGCTAAGCACAAGGGCATGTGGTTGGCCATGTGACCCAAGTCAGTAACCTTACTTGTTTGGACACGGGGTAGGACACGGGCTGGGACACGACCATGTGCTCCCATTTCGAATATCCACACGACCTGTGGCACGAGCGTGTCTGGTGGCCGTGTGAGACACACGGCCTGACCACACGGGCGTATGCCCCCTGTTTTGAGAAAAATTTTCAAAGTTTTGTAAAAGTTACTTGAGCTTCTGGTTTAGTCCTGAATTACTTCTAATGCATGATTAAGGCATCGTAGGCTCGTTTAAGGAACACTATGATTGATTGTGATTGAGTTGTATTTGAATTAATAAACTGTATATGAAATGTATGTTTAAAGGTGTTGAAAGTCAGGTAATGCTCTGTAACACTATTCTGACGGTGAATATGGGTGAGGGGTGTTACACACCCACTCAGCCAACACACCTCTCTGTCCCCTGATCACACCCCATAAGAGCTGATTAAGCTCATCCAATCGAAACACACCACATAGGACCTCGAAAGGCCCATCCAACCCTACACACCATGTAAAGTCATTCTGGGTTGCTCGGCAACAATGACCTACCACCCCGAGTTGCCCGGCAACGATGGCTTATCAACATGCGGTTAAACTGCCAAATCATATAACAGTACGCATCAAAGCTGACATACGTGCCGTACATTGCGGTAAATCGTTATACAACTAAGCTCGCAGTTGAATTGTTGGATCAGCTCAGAATCAGTCTCCCTTCTCTTCGCAATCCCTCCCAAAACTTTATGCAAGTCTATGTATGTATACATTAACACAGAAAACAAGAGCACATCCACAGATAGTCAAGCAGAAATAGATATGCACACACACACCCCTAGCTAACCGGGTTCAGAGCCAGACATCTTACACAACAAATTTAAATATCATATAAGTCGCAGCCCAAAACAAAGTCTTACCTAAACCAAGGCTTAGCTAAGGGTTGAAGCACACAATCATATTGTCAGATCAGACACACACACAGAGAACCAAAATAAGTGGCTTAGGACCACACGCCTGTGTGCTCTGGCCGTGTGGAAATGCCTACATCATGTGGGAGGTCAAAAGCCTGTGTGAAGAGGGGCACACGACCTTGAGGCTGAGGCGCATGCCCGTTTGAAAGGAGGCACATGGCTGTGTGACCGAGGCACACGCCCGTGCGGACCAGGGACATGACCGTGGAAACATACCATGTAACTCACTGTCCAATTATGCTAAAATAGGGTACAGGGCAGACACGGCCGTGTGAGGGTCTCACACGCCCGTGTACCCACCAGACACGGCCTTGTGTCCAACACACATGCCCGTGTGGGATTCCTAGATCCCCAAATTAGCCACAGAGTCATGTGGCCAGGTCGTGTGGCACCAAAACACTCAAACCCTAATTCCCAAACACACACGCTCGTGTACCCACCAGACACGGCCGTGTGAAAATTAACAAAATCCCCAAATGGGCCACACGTCCCGAAAACCCTAATTCCTAATTCCACACGCCCGTGTGGCCACAAAAACACCCACAAACAGCCTGGAAAACCAAGTTTTCTGGTCACTAAAACAACCCTCAGTCATGCCACTTCAAAAACCGACCATAACGCACTACCTTTTAGAAAATTTCAAACAACACGAGCCTAACTTTCCCAATTACCTATCACGCTAAAATATTGTCAAATTCCCACAACAAACCAACAATTGCACAAAAAAAAAATAAAGGAGTTTCAGATCCCACACTTGATTCGACGATGGAAAAGTGAAGTTCTTTGATATCTACACCGCGAAAACCGTTTCCCTACAACCTGTTCAAAAGAATAAAGGTAATGAAGAGCCAGAGAAAAGAAAACAAAAAAGTAAGAAAAAAACGCCTAGCAAAAGAATTTCTAAAAATATAAAAAAAAATAATAGTCATTAGCAAAAATAAATAAATATAATCAGTTATATATTTTAACTTAAAACCAACTACTATTTTACAAAAAAAAATTAAAATATTACCCACAATACGTACTCACAAGGACTCGAACCCAAAACCTTGTGTTACTTTCACACTCACTCAACCACTAGACTAGCAGGCCCATTTTGTTACTTAAAGGTGCAACTAAACACAATAGCACACCCCTGTCTCTGACCCTAACCATAAAACCCAAAACTTCTAGCCCCTAAATTAGGGGTGTTACATTATTTATAGCATAGGGAGCCTCAGGTTCAGTAAAAGTATCATAGAGGCCATAATACTAAAAGTCAAATTATATTTGGCCCTTTCTATTAAAAAAATGAGTAAATAGTCCTTTTAAATTAGATCAAAAAGTAAATCGATCCTTCTATTAAAAATTTCATCCATTTTTATTGTTAAAATTGGTCTCTATATGTCAACATGAGAAACACGTGGCATGCCACATGTCACTGTTAGGTTATTTCATTAGCTACACCAAGTTTTAACATGTGGCATCCATAGTACTTTTACCTGCCAACTACCTACAAATTTCTTTTCTAATAATCCGCCATAATTAAGGCTTGGTACATAAGAAGATTAATTCCAAAGCAATGCATATAGTAACAACATAGAACTAAAAGTCAAATTATACCGAGAAAAAATTGATCCGAACCTATGGCTCGGGAAAAAATATATAAGCAAGAACACAAATATCATAAACACAATTCATTACCAATAAATCTTTTATTACGTTGTTGTATCCCTTAGACAAGAATTTAATTTAATTTGAGGTTTTAAATATATTTTTATTTTATCAAAAATTATTGGCTGCAATCAAGTGCGAAGCCAAAAAAAAAATTTTAGGGGATCGGAATTCAATTGTATATTTTTACGATAGTAAAAATGCAATTTGATCATTTTAATAGCCTATATCTTTATAATTTTAAAGGATTATGTAACCTCTCAAAATCAGCCCAGAAGTTACGACCGAATTCTAAAGGCTACATTAGCCACTGAAATGACCAAGCAAATCTATTTAGTTTGAAAACCTCTATTTTGATCAATTTTTTTGAACTTAAAATGGTTGCCTTAGGTTTATTAAAAATATCAGATTATTAGGTCATTTATGATTTAAGTCTAGTTTATTAAAAAGTTGTGTTGTTTGAAAAACTCAATTGCTTCCGTCATTATGCCTTTAAAAACTCCGTTCATTATTACGCAACGAAAAAAGTGATGGCTTTAATTTTTGTAAGAAAATTTGTATTTAAAGTTATATTAAGCCGATTATTAAATTTGCTCGATTTTTATCCAAAATTTCATGCATACAAAAACCAAATAAAAACAACCCATGCCACAACCCATATTAACAAAATTTACAATCCCAAATAAAAATCGAAATAAATAAAGTAAAATTAAAATACTTTATTAACTAAAAATCTGAGAGGCCTCTATATAGAGAGTCTGATCTTAACCTTAAGGGTTATTTGTAAGAAGTAAGCTAAAGCGGTGAGCTTGAAAAGCTCAGTGTAAGTCTTAACAGAACAAAAGTGGTAATACAAACATTCAAACAATCACAGTAGGAAACATAGCCATCAATATCAATGTCCATAATAGATCCTAGCAATTGAATAAACAATGAATATGCATTGGCATGTTCAAATGCAAAATAGTGCAAAGGTTCAATCCATCCATCCACTACACACCACGAGTTCCTTAGAACCCGTATTCCGAACACTAGAAATAATAAGAGTTGAAGCTCGATGTGGATAAACAACCAATATCAATATACAGTTAAACTACCAATAGTTTGCATACAAGCTGCAAGTAAGTTGTGATAAGTCACTAGTACTCCGACAATACTCTGGGGCACAAATATACTGTTAAATGCAAATAATCCTCCAATACTCCATGGAACTCCTCCATTACCCATCAAATCCCAAAAATCATGCAATACAATATGACATGTGACAATGTAGCACATCATGCTTTATCAGTAACAATTTTAGTATGGTGGTAGGTTATACATGCATTCAGTAAAACAATATCAGCAGCATGTTTTACATGCAACCGATATATACAATAATAATCAGTGACATGTTTTTTTATGCAAATAATCAAAAGTAACTCACCATACATCCCAATAAACATAAAATCAGAATACATTCGACATTTACACATCCAATTACTCACAAACAAAAGTTATTAAACATTCGACCTGTAACACCCTTCACCCATATTAAATGTCAGAATAGGGTTAAGAAGCATTACCGAACTTACAACTCAATTATACATACTATTAGCATACATTTCATCAATTCACACATTCATCAATGAACCTCAATCAATATGTCCCTAATATGAGCCTACAAGGCCCTATTCATGCATTGGAAGTGGTTCGGGACTAAACTGATAACCTTTAAAATAATTTGAGCACTTAGAAAATTCTTCTCCAAAACAGGGGACACACGCCCGTGTGACTAGGCCGTGCGTCTCACACGGCCACCAAACACGCCCGTGTCACAGGCCGTGTGTACATTCAAAATGGGATCACATGGTCATGTCCCAGCCCCTGTCCTACCCCGTGTTCAAACAAGTGAGCTTACTGACTTGGGTTACATAGCCAATCACATGCCCGTGTGTCTAGCCCGTACGCCTTTCGAAGTGGCCACACACACTCGTATCCCAGTCCGTGTGCTAGGCCATGCCAAACTTGTAGGGTATACTGACTTATGCAACACGGCCAAGTCACACGCCCGTGTGCTAGGCACTGTGCCAATTAAGGGGTATACTGACTTGTACCACACGGCCGATCAAACGCCCGTGTGTGAGGCCGTGTGGAGCATACTGACTTCATTTGAATTTCAACACCAGAGGACACATGGCCGTGTAACATGATCGTGTGTCACACACAACTGAGATCCACGCCTGTCTCTGCCCGTGTGGACAAAAATAAGCCATTTACCAAGCCAATTTGCCACCCAAATTTACACATACCTAAACAAGCTCAAATGGTACCAATTCAAGATACAATAAGCAACCAAATACCATCAACCAATATTCAATTCAAACCAATTCTTTACCAACCATATAAATCACAAGTATACCATAATTTTCCATCTAACTATATACCTAATTCACATATACAATTCAATTTACTAAACCATTTCAAACATGCAATATCCATTCAACCTCAATCACTCATTATAGGTCAATTACCTAAATCAAAATAATACCATTTGCACATTTATAAACAACATCAAATACACCATAACAGGCCAACTCAAATGGCCTAAATACATGTTCATCAAACATACCAAAATGACTCAAGCCTATACATGCCATATACCATATATACACACTTCAAAAGTACCAAAATAGATGTTCGATAGTGCGATGAAGTCTCTGACGATCCCCGGTTTTGATCTAGCTTCGATATACTATAAAACATAGAAGAAAATAAACAAAGTAAGCTATAAAGCTTAGTAAGTTCGTATGTAAATATGAAATAATTTCGTCATTCATTAACATTTCTAAATGGATGAAATAAATTACATTAAATACATCAATCACTAAGTTAACACATACATTGCCAAGGCCCTGCCGTGGTCTTACATTCACATGCCATAACCCGGTTATGGTCTTATTATCCGATTGCCATAGCCCAGCTATGGTCTTATTTGGCTTCTCGCCTTACTTAAATCGTACATTTAATTTAATATCTCCACATTTAACTTATAGAATAAATACTATCTCAATTTCATCCATCAATTAAATAGATACACATTTAAGTTCAATTATAAGAACTTACCTCGTGTACAAATATGACGAAACGAACCGACTATTCAATTACTTTGCTTTTTCCCCCAATCTAAGTCCGAATTCCTCTTTTCTTGATCTATAAGTAATCAAAATCAACTTATTTATTCTTCTATTTATTCAATTCAATCCAAAACACACATTAGGAATATTTTACGCAATTTCCCCTAAACTTTCACATTTTCACAATTTAGTCCTTATCACATAAAATTAAAAATTCATACAATTTAGTACAAACCCATGCTTAGCCAAATTTTAATACATGTTAATAGTAGCCCATATTTTCAATTAATTCACACTTTTAACCACCACATTTCATATTTTCTCAATTTAATCCCTTTTTGATATTTTTGTCAAAAATCACTTTACAAAAGTTATTAATCTAACATTAAACCTTCCAAATCTATCATAAATCATCAAATTACTCAAGCATTCAACAATGGAAACATGCTAAATCTTTAACAATTTTAAAATCTAGGGTACAGGCTAGCTAGAATACGAAGCAACGATCACAAAAACATAGAAATCATTAAAAATCGAGTCAAAATCACTTACAAATTACTCATTCAATTGCCGAAACCTAAAATAGCATCCAAAGCTTCTTATTTCCTCTTGTTTTTGGCTATAGGATAAAGATGACACCAAAATTATAATTTTTGTTTTATTTATTATGACATTATTAATTAATTACAAATTTAACCTTAATTATAAACCATTTAAATCATCCATTTAATGTCCAAATATGTCACTCATGTATCAAATGGTCAAATTACAACATAAGGACCTCTAAATTAAGATTCCATAGCTATTGAATACCTTTAGCTAATGGAATTCCACTTTTACAATTTACGCGATTTAGTCCTTTTTATCAAATTGACCATTTAAACGATAAAATTTCTTCACGAAATTTTCACACATACATGCTATCATGCTGTAAACATTAAAATAATAATAAAATAAATATTTTGACTTCGAATTTGTGGTCCCAAAACCACTGTTCTGATTTGACCAAAAACGGGCTGTTACAACTCTACCCTCCTTAAGGATTTTCGTCCCCGAAACTCTTACCAGTGAAAAGGTTAGGGTACTATTTTCTCATAGCTTCCTCAGGCTCCCACATGGCCTGTTCGACACCGTGAAGATCCCACAAGACTTTCACTAAAGTTATGCACTTAATTCTCAATTTTTTAACCTCTCGAGCTAGAATTCTGATCGGTTATTCGTTATACGTCATATCAGGTTGAATTCCAATATTTGACGGAGAAATCACATGTGATGGATCAGATCTATATCGACGTAACATCAACACATGGAATACGTTATGAATCTTTTCTAACTCCGATGGTAAGGCTAATCAATATGCTATTGGCCCTATTCGTTCAATAATCTCATATAGCCTGATGAATCGCGGACTCAATTTGCCTTTGCGACCGAAACAAAGTATTTTCTTCCACGGAGATACTTTTAGAAACACTTTTTCACCGATCTGGAATTCAATGTCTTCTCATTTCAAATCCGTGTAGGATTTCTAACGACCTGAAGTTGTTTTCAAACAGTCGCAAATTACTTTCACTTTCTCTTCGGTTTCTCTAACTAAATCAACCCTGTGGATCTGTTTCTTGCTAAGTTTGGACCAATACAATGGTGTTCAATATTTATGACCATAAAATGCTTCATACTGTGCCATCTTTATACTCAATTGGAAACTATTATTATACGCAAATTCAACCAGTGGCAAATATTTCTCCCAATTTCCTTCGAACTCTAAAACACAACATCTGAGCGTATCTTCAAGAATCTGAACTACTCTCTCAGACTGACCGTCGATTTACGGATGAAAAGCTGTACTGAAATTCAACTTCGTACCCAAAGCTTCTTACAATTTCTTCAAAATTTCTCGGTACATAGATTCTATTTCGGAACATTAAACAATGATCGGCTCAGATTTGGTACTCTGAATCACTAGTCGACTCACTTTGCACTCTTTTAGCTTGCAATTCACCATCACATTTCTGAGCATCGCAAATTTGCTGAAGAAATAACAATATCGCTTTCAACTCAGCTACAATCAAACCATCATTAGACAAAGCTAACTGTGTGCTCATCGCACTTAAAGCAAATAATGACTTTCTACTCAGAGCGTCCACAACTACATTTGCTTTCCCTGGGTGATAATAAATTACTAGCTCATAGTCTTTTAATAATTCAAGCCATCTCCGTTGTCACAAATTCAAGCCTTTCTGAGTCATTAAATATTTCAAGCTCTTGTGATATGTATAAATGTGGCATTTTTCACCAAACAAGTGATGTCGCCAAATCTTTAAAGCAAACACTATCGCAGCCAACTCTAAATCGTGTGTCGAATAATTCTTTTCATGCAGCTTCAACTGTCTAGAAGCATAAACTATTACTTTGCCTTCCTGAATCAATACGAAACCCAAACCGTTCAACAACGCATCACTGAAAATTACGAATTCTTTACCCAACTCAGGCTGTACTAACACTGGTGCCTCTGTCAATAATGGTTTCAACTGTTCGAAACATTATTGACACTTCTCAGACCATTCAAACTTCACATCTTTCTGAAGTAATCCATTCAGCGGTGTTGCAATCATAAAGAATCCTTTCACAAAACATCGATAATAACCAGCTAATCCTAGAAAACTTCAAACTTCAGATACATTTCTCGGAGGTTTCCAATCTATAATTGCAGAAATTTTTGCTGGGGTCAACTCTAATACCTTCAGCTAAAATGATTTGTCCCAGAAATTCAACCTCTCAGATCCAAAACTCACATTTACTGAACTTTGCAAATAATTGCTTATCTCTCAAGGTTTGTAATACAATCCTCAAGTGCTCAGCATGCTCAGACTCATCTCGTGAATAGATCAAAATGTTGTCAATGAACACAACAATGAATCTGTCTCAATACGGTCTAAAAATCTGATTCATCAAATCCATAAAAACGGTAGGAGCATTAGTCAATCCAAAAGGCATAACAAGAAGTTCATAATGTTCGTACGTCATTCTGAACGTAATTTTCGGCACATCTAAGTCTTTAACTAGTAACTGGTAATAACCAGGTCTCAAATTAATCTTTGAAAACACTGTTGCACCTTTTAACTGATCAAATAAATCGTCAATTCTCGGTAGAGGATATTTATTCTTTATTGTCACTATACATTCTCATAAAACCACCCTTTTTTCTTTACAAACAACACTGGAACACCCCCAGGGCGAGAAAGTCGGTCTTGCGAATCCTCTATCAGTAAATTCTTGCAACTGAGATTTCAACTCTTTTAACTCTTTCAGAGCCTTTCTGTATGGAGCTATCGATATCGGTGAAGTTACCGGTACTAAATCAATAGCAAATTCAACCTCTCTGATAGGTGGCAAACCCGGTAACTTTTCTGGATACTCGTAAACAACTGGTACTGATTCAATCTTTTTTTCTGACACTTTTGTATCAAGTACATATGCAAGATATGCATTGCATCCCTTTTTCACATATTTCTGAGCTAACATTGACAAAATTACAGCTGGTAAACCCTTCAAATCATTTGATTCAATTCAGAGAGTTTCATTATTCCCACATTTCAACTCAATGGTCTTTCGTCTACAATTTACTACTACATCATGGAACGTCAACCAGTCCATACCCAGAATAACATCAAACTCATCAAACGGTAACAACATCAAATCAGCCATAAAACAGTAACCCCGAGTCATTAACGGACAATTCTTGCAAACTTTGTCAACCAAGACATATTTGCCTAAGGGGTTCGACACTTTTATAACCAATTCAGTAGAATCAACAAGTAAATTCTTACTAGACACTAAATTCACACATATATAGGAATGAGTTGATTTAGGATCTATCAATGCAATTACATCAGTTTCATAAAAAAAGAATGTACCGGTAATAACATCTGGAGATGACACTTCTTTGCGAGCACGAATAGCATAAATTCTGGCAGGTGCTCTAGCCTCTAATCTCACAGCAGCATCTCGTGTTGCACCTTTACCACCACTCACATTTCCAACATTACGGAATGGTCTTCCTCTCGTAGTTGTGTTGCTCGATCTTACATTCAGAGATTTATCTTTCTCATCTAAATCAGGACAATCTCGAATGAAATGTGCATGCAAGCCATATCTAAAACAGGCTTTGTCATTCATTTTACACTCTCCGAAATGTCGTTTTCCACATCATCCATATTCAAGTTTATTCGATCTAACATTTCCCACACTTGCCACTGACATTGCTGGAGTTTTTAAGCCCATAAATTGCTTCCCACGATCTCTATTAGATTACTCCACTAATACATTTGATCGACTATACGAATCTCGGGAATTCTTTGATGAAGAATGATAGGGTTTATTCACCAATCTCTTTCTCAAATCCCTATCTTCATAATCAGCCTTCTCTTTTCTTTGCCCAGTTCTTCAGCTTTGCAAGCACGCTCAACTAACACAATGAATTCTTTTAAATCCAATATCCCGACCAGAAGTTTAATATCTTCGTTCAACCCGTCAACAAACCGCCTGCACATAATCTCTTCTGTAGAAACATACTCCCGAGTATACTTACTTAATCGTACAAAATCTCTTTCGTATTCGATTACAGTCAAGCGGCCTTGTTTTAGATCTAAACACTCTTTATGCTTTTGGTCTAGAAATCGTTGACTTATGTACTTTTTTTGAACTCGGTATGAAAGAACTCCCAGGTGACTTTCTCTCTCGACACCACAGATATTAATGTATTCCACCACTGGTATGCAATGTCTCTCAAAAAGGATATAGCACACTTAAAACATTCAACGGTGTGCAGGAAAGTTCGTCAAACACTCGGATCGTATTTTCAAGCCAAAACTCGGCTCTCCCGAGATTATCATCAACATTAGCCCTAAATTCTTCTGCCCCATGTTTAAGAATATTATCGACTGGCAGCTTGTTCAATCATATTGGATCAATAACTTGAGGAACTACGGGAATTGGTTGAGGAATTGACAGGAGTGGAGGTTGTTGAGCAGCCAGATTTGTCCGGATATAATGGGTGAACCACTCGTTCATCATTTGGAAAATTTTTCTTTAGCCTCACCTCCATGACTAGTTGACACGGGTCTAGATTCAAAAGGCGCTGTCCATTAAGCAGGAGTTGGCGCATTACTCTCAACGTCATTTGCTACAGCTCGTTCGGGATCCATACTATACGAAAACATAGTTTATAATGTCAGGATTCATAACACTATCACATGTTATATATATGGCATGTATAGCTAGACTCTCACACACGCTACGTTAGTCCTAGAATTGACTAACCCGTAGCTCTGATACCAATAAATGTAACACCCCTCACCCGTATTCAACACTGGAATAGGGTTAAGAAGCATTACCAAACTTACAACTCAATTATACATACTATTAGCATACATTTCATCAATTCAAACATTCATCAATCAACCTCAATCAATATGTCCCTAATACGAGCCTACGAAGCCCTATTCATGCATTGGAAGTGGTTCGGGACTAAACCGATAACCTTTAAAACAATTTGAGCACTTTGAAAATTTTTCTCCAAAACATGGGACACATGCCCATGTTACCAGACACACGGCCACCAGACACGCCTGTGTCGCAGGCCGTGTGTACATTCGAAATGGGATCACATGGCTGTGTCTGAGTCTATGTCCTACCCTGTGTCTAAACAAGTGAGCTTACTGACTTGGGTCACACGGCCAATCACACGCCCGTGTGTCTAGCTCGTGTGCCCTTCGAAGTGGCCACACACGCCCGTGTGCCAGGCCGTGTGCTAGGCCGTGCCAAACCTGTAGGGTATACTGACTTATGCAACACGGCCAAGTCACACGCTCGTGTGCTAGGCCGTGTGACAATTAGAGAGTATACTAACTTGTACCACACGGCCAATCATACGCCCGTGTGTGAGGCCGTGTGGAGCATACTAACTTCATTTCAATTTCAACACCAGGGACACACGGCCGTGTAACATGACCGTGTATCACACACGACTGAGATACATGCCCGTCTCTGCCCGTGTGGACAAAAATAAGCTATTTACCAAGCCAATTTGCCACCCAAATTTACACATACCTAAACAAGCTCAAATGGTAACAATTCAAGATACAATAAGCAACCAAATACCATCAACCAATATTCAATTCATACCAATTTTTTACCAACCATATAAAGCACAAGTATACCACATTTTACCATCTAACTATGTACCTAATTCACATATACAATTCAATTTACTAAACCATTCCAAACATGCAATATCCATTCAACCTCAATCACTCATTATAGGTCAATTACTTAACTCAAAATAATACCATTTGCACATTTATAAACAACATCAAATACACCATCACAAGCCAACTCAAATGGCCTAAATACATGTTCATCAAACATACCAAAATGACTCAAGCCTATACGTGTCATATACCATATATACACACTTCAAAAGTACCAAAATAGATGTCTAATAGTGCGATGAAGTCTTTGATGATCCCCGGTTCCGATCTAGCTTCGATATACTATAAATCATAGAAGAAAATAAACAAAGTAAGCTATAAAGCTTAGTAAGTTCGTATATAAATATAAAATAATTTCATCATTCATTGACATTTCTAAATGGATGAAATAAATTGCATTAAAGACATCAATCACTAAGTTAACATAAAATTCTCAACTTCCATTAGCTCGTTATTTGAATAGTTTTCCATACATACCTATACTGATACATATCTATTCTCATCAATTCACTTATCAAATCTCTCCGAGTTTATAAATGTTTATGGTACGAGTACGTCGATTTTCCAATGCCATAGTCCAACTATGGTCTTACACATACACTGCCAAGGCCCTGATGTGTCTTACATTCACATGCCATAACCCGGTTATGGTCTTATTATCCGATTGCCATAGCCCAACTATGGTCTTATTTGGATTCTCGCCTTACTTAAATCGTACATTTAATTTAATATCTCCACATTTAACTAATAGAATAAATATTATCTCAATTTCATCCATTAGTTAAATAGATGCACATTTAATTTCAATTATACAAACTTACCTCGTGTACGGATATGATGAAATGGACCGACTATTCAATTACTTGGCTTTTTCCTCGATCTAAGGCTGAATTCCTCTTTTCTTGATCTATAAGTAATCAAAATCAACTTATTTATTCTTCTATTTATTCAATTCAATCCAAAACACATGTTAGGGCTATTTTACACATTTGCCCCTAACTTTCACATTATTACAATTTAGTCCTTATCACATAAAATTGCAAATTCATATAATTTAGTACAAACCCATGCTTAGCCGAACTTAATACATGTTACTAGTAGCCCATATTTTCAATTTATTCACACTTTTAACCACCACATTTCATATTTTCTCAATTTAATCCCTTTTTGATATTTTTGTCAAAAATCACTTTACAAAAGCCATTAATCTAATATTAAACCTTCCAAATCTATCATAAATCATCAAATTACTCAAGCATTCAAGAATGGCAGCATGATCAATCTTTAACAGTTTCAAAATCTAGGGTACGAGCTAGGTAGAATACGAAGCAACGATCACAAAAAACATAGAAATCATTAAAAATAGAGTCAAAATCACTTACTAATTACTCATGCAATTATCGAAACCTAAAATAGCATCCATGGCTTCTTATTTCCTCTTATTTTTGGCTATAGGATAAAGATGACACCAAAATTATAATTTTTGTTTTATTTATTATGACATTATTGTTTAATTACAAATTTAACCTTAATTATACACCATTTAAATCATTCATTTAATGTCCAAATATGTCCAATCATGTGTAAAATGGTCAAATTACAAATAATGACCTCTAAATTAAGATTCTATAGCTATTGAATACCTTTAGCTAATGAAACTCCACTTTTACACTTTACGCGATTTTGTCCTTTTTATCAAATTGATCATTTAAACGATAAAATTTCTTCACGAAATTTTCACACATACATGCTATCATGTTGTCAACATTAAAATAATAATAAAATAAATATTTCAAATTCAAATTTTTGGTCCCAAAATTGCTGTTTCGATTTGACCAAAAATGGGCTGTTACACGATCATCACCGTTTAGCACTTACCATAATCGACAATCCCTTACCCAACACAAAGTCATTCGACCATGCACAAAATCAGCATGTACAATTGACCAACATGGGCATCACATAATTCAATAATCACCAAAACACCAAAGGTAAGACCCACACCTGATTAACGCGAAACTGAAATACTATCGTGAACCTGCAACTCCTATATTTAAACCTAGACAGATCCCAATTAGATCTATACATAACACACCCAAAACACGATTAAAACCAACCTTCAACACTCATATAGGGTTCAGCCAAATCAAGAAACAAACTAAAATTTCATATCCGAATTTCCAAGATCACTTACTCTTCTATCAATCAAACGAAGATGCAAATGACCCCAAACTTCATTGGAGATATAAGGAGTTCAAATTTGGACCTTTAAAAAAGAAAATTCACAAAGTTAGCACTCAAAAAATTTGGCAATTATAGGAAAAAGAAAGAAAAATAACAAGATTAGATCAAATCTAGACAACTTACACTTTTCAACTTAGATATGTGATAACAAAAAAAAAACAAAGAGAGTAGAAGAAAAGATGCAAAAGGGCGACGGCAGCAAGGGTGATGTTTGATCACTAGGACGATAATAATGGAGAAGAAAAAAATGGCAATATAAGGACGACGACAACAACAACAACAATGGTAAAGGAAAAGAGAATGGGCGACACAAGGTTGCGAAACAATTAAGGTTAGGACAGGACAATGAAGAAGAAATGAGAGAAAAATTAAGGAAAAAGAGATATAATGGGAGGGTGGGATGGCAAAGAGGAAAAAAATGAGCAAAAGGCTAAATAGAAGAGAAAAAAACATATATGCTAGGGTTTCTATAGGCATGGATGACACACTCTAGGGTTTGAAGCAAAATTGCACAATATAAAAATGATGCAAGGGAAGAGATTCGAACTTAGTTTGAAGGACAGTTTCACTAACACTTAACCATTAGACCAGTAACTTATTTTTTTAACACATGCACAAAGATAATCTTAAAAATCGAGGCGTGACCACTCTCGATTCAAAAACTCGATTTTACTAACCCGATCTTTGATATGTGACAACTCTCCCCTCTTGAAAAGAAACTTTATCCTCAAAATTTCCCTGCTAACACGCCAATCACTTAGCCACAAAATCTGTTATCCCTCTTTTCAAGCCGACCACTATGCTTCTACTGTGAAAATCTTATTCTAGTACAATCTAGACAATAAACCTCCAACGGACTTCTCTTGAAGATCATACTCACTACCATGGTCTGTCCCAAAAGACTAACTACAGTAACTTCACTAACAGTTTCCTCTACCCCAAATTCTCAGTTAAACAAAAACACAACAACCAATTGGGTAAAACCAATCTCAGTCAATGCAAGGTACAAATTAGAATGGGTTGTAAAAGTACCTACAACAACATCGAATGCATCTTGAACCTCTTGACATCTAGCTGTATAAACCAATGTCAGCTATCTAGCCTCAATTCTAACCATACCCCTCAAGGGTAGCTGTCCAGCTCTCTGATTTTAAATCTGAGTCGGAGCTTGCATCAAACTAGGAGGACGACATTGGCAATCCCTACGATGGTGCTTAGTAGACCCGCATCTCAAACATGCACCTGACTTTTTCCAAAACTCGCCCGAATGGAACTTATTACAATACCTACAAACTAGAATTCTCATTGATCCAATAGAACTTCCAATACTCGCTGCTGCAACATTCTGCTGAGATTTGCCCTTTCTAACTCACTTCAAATATCGCAGATTCAAGCCAGTAGGACAAGAACCCCTCTTATTTTGTACTTTTTTTCCTTTTTCTCGTGCTCCAAGAGCTTACTCCCTTCCATTATCTTGGTCTTCTCAACCATAGTCTTGAAAACCCCTTTCTAAAACTCCTAACATTATTTGAGACACTACATCATCCTAGTCTCTTGATTTCTGCCTTGAACGATAGGTGGTGCATCCATGGTGTCACTCATCTCAAGGTCAGACATACGCCCTTGAGAAACATATGACTCAGCTTGAATTGCTCGACGTTGCACTCCTTAAGTACGTATACCTCGGGTATTCATATTATTTCTACAACTTTATGTTTTATTTACAGTTTCAGAATGATACAAACTCTAATTATTTCCTAAAATTTTTCAGTTCTAATGTCTACAGTTTTAAGCAATATCATCTCTAGTGTTTGTCTATAATTTCAAGAGTACTATGAGGATCAGCATCAGAGTCTTGGAATTCCATTTTTGAAAATAACACCTTTTTTTCAAAATATTATGACATGGGTTTTCCTAGAATACCCCTTTTCAAAATTATGCATGCAAAACCTCAAGCCGAGTTTATGAACCAGACTTTGATACCACCAAATGTAACCTTCCAAACCCGGCCTAGACATTAAGGTCAAATTTTGAATGCTAGCCACTAAAATAGCGAAGTAAATTCGTTCAATTTGAAAACCTCTATTTTGATTTTTTTTTGAAACTTGACGTGGTTGCCTTAGGTTTATTAAAAACATTAGAGTATTAGGTCATCTATGATTTAAGTCTAGTTAATAAAAAATTTGTATCGTTTAACTCAATTGATTTCGTCATTATGCTTTTAAAAATTCTGTTTCATTATTGCAGCGGAAAAAGTGATGCCTTTAATTTTTGTAAGAAAATCTATGTTTTAAGTCATATTAAGCTAGTTATTAAATTTTCTCGATTTTTATCCAAAATTCCATACATGCAAAAACCAAATAAAAACAACCCATGCCACAATCCATATTAACAAAATTTACAGTCCCAAAATAAAAACCAAAATAAATAAAGTAAAATTAAAATACTTTATTAACTAAAAATTTGAGACGAGACCTTCATATGTCGAGTTCGATCCTAACCTTGAAAGTTATCTGTAAGAAGTAAACTAAAAAGGTGAGCTTGAAAAGCTTAGCGTGAGTCTTAACAGAACAAACAATAATAATACAAACATTTAAACAATCATAGTATGGAACATAGCCATCAATATCAATGTTTGCAATAGATCTTAGCAATTCAATAAATAGTGAATATGCATGGGAATGTTCAAATGCAAATCGGTTCAAAGGTCCTACCCATCCATTCGCTGCACACCACGATTTTTCCAAAGCTCGTCATTCGAAGAACAAAAGCAATAAGAGTCAAAGCTCGATATGGATAAACCACCAATATCAATATGCAATTAAACTATCAATAGTTGTAGACAAACTGCCAGTAAGTTGCAATAAGTTGCCAGTACTCCAATAATACTCCGGTGCACAGATATACAGCTAAAATAATAATGTGGATAATCCTTTGGTACTCCACGGAACTCCTCTATCACCCATCAAATCCAAAACCCATGCAATGCAATATGACATGTAACAATGTAGCACATCATGCATTACCGGTAACAATTTCAGTACGATGGCATGCTATACATGCATTCAGTAAAATAATATCAGTGGTATGCTTTACATGCAATCAATAAATATAGTAAGAATCAATGGCATGTTTTTTTTTTCATGCAATCAATCAACTGTAACTCATCATACATCCCAATAAACGTACAATCAGAAGATACATTCGAAACTTACACATCCAATAAATCAAAAACAAATATTCTTAAACATTCGGCCGTCACCTTTTTGCACTTACCATAATCAACAATCTCTTATCCAACACAAAGTCATTTGGCCAAGCACAAAATCAACATGTACAATTGACCAACATGCATTTCACATAATTCAATAATTACCAAAACACCCAAAGGTAAGATCAACACCTGATTAACGCGAACTCGAAGCACTATTACTATCCTGCAGCTCTTATGTTTAGATCTTGATCAGATCTATACATAACACATACAAAACACGATTAAAACCAACCTTGAACACCCATATAGGTTCAGCCAAATCAGGAAACAAACTAAAATTTTAGAATCAAGTTTCCAATATCACTTACTCCTCTATCAATCAAACGAAAGATGTACACGACCCCAAACTTCATTGGAGATTTGAGGAGTTTAGATCTGGACCTTTGACAAAGAAAATTCACAAAGTTAGCACTTGAAAAATTCGGCCATCATTAGAAAAAGAAAGAAAAAGAACGAAAGTAGATCAGATCTAGAAAACTTATAGTTTTCGACTTAGATCTACAATAATAGAATAACAAAAAGAGTAGAAGAAAAGAAGCAAAGGGACGGCGATGACAAAGGTGGTGTTTGATCACTAGGACAGCGACAATGGAGAAGAAAAAAATGGCAGCAGAGGGGTGACAACAACAATGGTATAGGAAAAGTAAATGGGTAGTACAAGGTTGCAAAATAATTAGGGTTAAGGCGACACAATGAAGAAGAAATGAGAGAAAAACTAAGGAAGAAGAGAGAAAATGAAAGGGTGGGACGGAAAGGAGGCAAAACAAATTAGCAAAAGGCTGAACAAAAGAGGAAAAAAAACATATATATACTAGGGTTGTAACATCCCGAATTAGTGGGCTTATGCATTTAATGCGTAGACATGATTAATGTGTTAATTTGAGAATTTGAGGTGCAAATGGGGCTCAGGTTTGGGCTGAGGCCTTGATTAAATATTATGTTTAGACATGCAAGGGCTTAAAATAAAGTCTTGGTAGTTTAATTGATATACTGGGCTTGTGGCCCAGCAATAAGGGGCGCAGTAAAAGGGAGTTATAGATGGCGTCAACAGGCAAAGGGAGAGGCCCAATTTGTGGCTGTTTGAGGCCCATCAAGCTGGGCCAATTTCGGCACTAAAAGAAGCTAGGAGGGGACGGCAACAAGGCTATTATTTAGGAATTTTTAATGTTTTTATTATGTGGATATTATGCTGATAAAGGAGGGAGGAGTTGGTGCTAATTAGGGCTATTTTTGAAGAGTTAATAGATTAAGATAAGGGAAAAGCATAGGAGCTATCTTGTGGTTGCAGTGTTGGCCGAAAATCAAACACAAGGGAGGGGGGAAAAATTGGTTTAGTATAGGCAAGGGGGTGTGCCGAATTTTTCATTGTGTTCTCTGAAAATAGCCTCAAGTTTTCTCTCTTTTTCGGCAAACTAGAATCATCTTTTCTTTTTTTTTTTCTTTTTGTCAGAAACCGAAACCCCTGCCATTTATCTTCTCTTCTCTTTCAAACTCTTTGGCCGAATCTCTCTATCTACTTCCTTGCCCATCTTTTCAATTCTTTGTTCTTCTAAAAGCCGAAAACGCATCAGTATTTCTCTTGTTCATCTTTTTCGGGATTTTCTTAAAAGCCGAAATCCCTAGATCTCATCTCCTGTGATTGCCGAATTCCTTCTGTGGTGTCTGCTTGTGTCGAATCCTGAAGAAAACTAAAGGTAAGAGTTGATTTGCAAGATTTTAATCTTTTCCGGCTTTTAGAGATTTTAGCCGAATGGCTATATGGTTAACTAATCGGGTGTTTTCTCTCATTTGCGGCATTTCGGGATTTGAAGGGGATTCAATCACTTAGATTTCTAAGCCAGAGTTCAGTAGCATTCGGGTCGTATTGTTTTCGGGATTTCAAGGAGAGGTCTTATCTTTGCGTTCTTCCGGCTTTTGAGCAAAGTTGTAGATAGAAGCCAGTGGATCTGTTTAGCGAGGGTATCGACATAGAGGGTAATCCTACGCATTAATCATCACACCATTTAGATTGTTTGTTAGTATATGCCTATAAATCTGTTATACTCTGTTAAATGCCAAAATACCGGTATGGCTATTGAAAACCCGAGGAGGGTAAAGGCAAATCACCAGTTTAGTGATATTTGTCATTATAAAGTGAATGATTCTGTTAATTTGATATGATAAACATGTATGCCGATTTCTGTGATTGCACGGGGTTGGGTGATTGATGAAAGGGGAAGTGTTCTGTTGTAGTGGCTTTCTGCCATGATCTGTTGTAGTGGCTATTGCCATGATCTGACGATGAGCAGCTAACTGCAGCATGACTGCCATCGATGGTGTGTAACGGCGTGGGTTGATTGTAGAAATCCCCAATGGTGTGACTGGCAGGTAAGGGTGGTGTGTAGCGGATGGAAACCTAGAATTGGGATGGGCTTTACGTAGTTCCTGTTCTATTATATTTTGTTATCTGTTCTGTGGGGCTAAGGCCCAGTCTGATGGTGCACGAGGGTTGCACACTGAGTCTCGTGACTCACCCCGTTGTTAACATTTTTCAGGAGACACGTAGAGCATTGGACTAAGCTGGAGAGGAACGCAAGGTGGCCATGCATGAGATTATTTTGGATACTGCAAAAGACATTATTTTATCTATTTATATTTAACATTTTGGATTAGTTGGGTTTTTATTTCATTGTAATAAGGCCATGGGCCATTAGCTTTATACTTTCCGGTTTTACTTTGGGCTTTTATTATTATTAAACATTTGGATTTTACGTCTTAATTAAGCTAAGGCAGGTATCAAATTTCGATTTCTAATACACTAAGGCATTACTATAAAATGTATATCCTTTACAAATTATTCTACCATTTAGTTTTCCCGAATAAAAGGTTAAACTCAAGAAAAATATTTCCCGAAACTGCGACATCTTTTAAAATCTACTTAGTGACATGCCAGATCCGGTCATGGTGTTTGGGCCGGGTTTGGGGTGTTACAAGGGTTTCTATATGCATGGACGGCACACTTTAGGGTTTGAAGCAAAATCGCACCCAAAAAAATGATGCATGGGAAAGGATTCGAACTTAGGTTTGAAGGACAATTTCACTAACACTTAACCATTAAACCAACTCATTTTTTTTAACAAATGCACAAAGATAACCTTAAAAATCAGGGTGTGACCACTCTCGGCTCACAAACCTGATCCTACAAACTCGATTTTTGGGATGTGACAGATTGAATCAAATTTTATCATTTTTTAGTGAGGCCAAAGTGTAATCTTATCTTTACTAATTTAAAATTTTATAAATTTTAAAAGGGCCTAAATAGAAAATTTTCTACTTTAGGAGAGTCAGGGTCCATACCAGCCCCTGGTTGCAATGTAAAGTACAATGTTATTTTAAGGGAAGAATTTGGATTCAAACTTTGGAGATGATATTGTTAGGCATAGGTAGTCACAAACCCCAAAAGAATTAAATTTTATGGATTGTAAAACAAACATGAAAGATACATTTATTCTAAAAAGAATATTTGGTTTTTTTTTTAAAATCTATTTGTATTTCTTTTTATTTCTTACTATATCTAACATAAGAAAGACTTTCACATGTTTCTTTTAGGAAAAAAAGTTCAGTTTTTTTTATTACTATAAAAACATAGTTTTCTATTACAAAAAGATATTAATTATTTAATGATTTATATTTCATCACTTTAAAAAATATAAAAATTCATAATTTTAATCTACAAAACATCTACAATATTATTTAAATGTGTAATTGAGTTGATGTCCCCTATTAGAGATAAGGATATTTAAGTCATTTTATATTTCATGTAAATTTTAGAAAATATACATGATGAAATTTAAACCTAAAACATCATGATCTTTAACATTTTTTTTATACAATGCCTACTTCTATTTATAACATTTCCTCAATCTTTAAATCAAAAGAAAACGTGCTTAAACGCATTAGAACCTTCTTCCCGATACTGCAAAAGTCTAATACTCAACCAACCTCGTTTACATGTTATATTAATTTCTCATAAATATATTTTTGTTACACTTATGATAATTATACAATAATCTGATTTATATAACAATTGATGGCAATTGTTTTTTAAGTATAATCCATGCCAACCATTGGCTTGTTGGTTGCTTACGTTGTCATATTTCATCTAGTCCAATAGGCAAATTCAATACGGTGTCACACAAATGAGAAAAACAAAAGTATATTATAAAACACTATGTATTATTAAAAATATGTGTACTTAATATTTTATCAAAATTTATATAATATATCTTATAAATATATTAAATTTTATATAAATATATAATACACACAATGATAACAATATAATTTTTTGACAAAAAAATAATATGAAATTTTGAAAAATATAACACTAATATGCAAATAGATTATTATTAAGTACACTATAAGCAATTTTGGTTGAAATGTAGTATGACACACTTCTTGATTTTGTTTCTAACCTTATAAGGATTTTGTTGGATATTTATTTGTTTATTCTTTAGGTCCCTTTTATGGTTATTGGGTATTTATTTTAAGAGAACTATATTGCTTCAAACTATTTTGTTGGGTATTTATTTTAAAGGTAAAATATGCTATACTTCAATAAAATTTAAAATCTAGTCTCTGTACTTAAAAGTTAAAATTAAGTAGTTTTATTTTTTGCATTAAAATTATAAGTTTTTTCTGTTAAAATTTGTTGACTTTAGCTTGTTCTCATAAAACATAGTATATGGTTGAAAGAAAATAAATATGTTAAATTAACAAGTTTTGATAGAAACTATCAACAATAATAATGATTGTATTAATATTTTTAAATTAAAAAAGTAAAAGAATTAATTTTTTTAAATTTTTAAAGTACAATAACAAAATGTCATAGTTTATACAAATACAAGGACTAACATTATTTTAAAAATTCCACTATTAATATACACTCCTAGAACTGATTTTAGATATTGAATATTTTCTCACTTAAAAGTTTAAATTATGACACATTCTTGATCTAAGTGAAGAAATTATGTAAATATATATTAAAATTTTATATATATATGAATCAAATAATAATTTAGTTGAAATTGTAAAATTGATAGTTTAAAAATTACAATGATTAAATTTAAATCTGATCATATAATATTTTTTTTGATTTTATATAAATATAAAAATATTACTTTATAAAAAGCATTAATTTTTTAGTTTTTTTTTTCTATTAAGTCATCCAATTGATTCGTGGCATTTAATTGATAACATTTTCCTCTTATTTTCCATCACATCAAAGTATGGTAACCTCCAACAATTCTAATACCTAATTCCCACCACACAAAATTCCATCCTTTTCTCATTCACAGGCATGGACTCTTGTAAATGTTTGTGATTAAAAAACCAAAGTATCTATCTATACTAATAAATTGGAATAATTTAATTTTAGGATAACTAATTATAGTTTTAATATTTTTTTATTAATTGTACATAAATTTGATTAGTATAACAACAAATTTAGTTATTAATATTTATATATTATGTGTAAATGTTGACAGAATGCATAAATGTTGTAAGTTAAATTTATTAAATCAAAATTAAATTGACAAAATGTGTAAATTTTGAGGGCTAATTTTTTATCGTACTGGTAAAAGTATATACAATTTATGGAAAAAAAATTAACATTATGATTAATTATCTTTAGTTACTCACTTTCGAAATTGATAGATGTTAAATTACTTTGATTTTTTAAAAGGAAATTTTTGTTTAATATCAAAATTGGTGAACCTCATGTGATGGCCTGATGGTCAAGGGTGTTCATCACCCTAGGTGTGGCTTGAGTTCGAGTCGTGCTAATTGTGTTTATTATTTAGGCTTTACTTTGTTATTGTAATTCATAAAAAAAAAAATTGGGAGAAACTGTAGAATTTTTTTCCCAAAAAAATCTATTTAATAAAAGTATTCACATTTTTTTTACTTATATTTTTTTTCAAAAAATTTCATTGCTTAAATATTTTTTATTTCTTTTACCGTGTACCATATGAATATATAGTTGTGCGTTTGCTAGTAACTTTACAATTTCTATAAGACTAAACCACAATTCCACCATTTTTAAGGAAGTCAATATATGTACTTACATTATCCCGCCCTTGGTTAGAAGGGACATCATCCCTTGCTCAATTATATTTCAATTTTCAGTCTGTTGTGTTTAACATTAAATTTGTTCTAGTTTTAATTTATGAAAATGTATATTTTATAATTTATATACTTGTGGTTATACTTATAATCTCCTTAAAAATATAAAAAAATAACTATAATTGTTTGAAATATATAATTTGAATTTTTTTTTTCAATTTAGAGGTATTCATGGTATGACCAATTTAAATTATAATCGAACTTATGTATGATATTAACATTATGTAATACGAATCCATATTATGCAAGGAGACATTACTTTTGCTAGTTCGAACTGAAGGGTGATACAAAATCAGTCTATTTCCGACATCATATCTGTAACATCCTAGATTAGGGGTTATGCGTTCGTGCGTAATTCATGAGGTAGTGGGCTCAGTGGGTGTGTTGGATGTGATCTGAGGAGTTTTAGGAACCCTAGAATGTAAGGAAATGTATGGAAATGTAAGGAAATGTATGGAAATGTAAGGAAATGTAAGGAAATGTATGGAGATGTAAGGAAATGTAAGGAAATGTCTTGTCTAGGAAATGTAAGGAAATGATTTAGAAATGATTCAAAAGAGGAAAGTAAACATTTCGGGAAACTTGGAAATGTATGGAAATGTTAAGTTTAAAGGAGGCAAACGAAAATTTTTAGAAACTTGGAAATGTAGGGAAATGTCAAGTTTTAAAGTTTAAAAAGAGGAAACTAAGGCAAGGTGGCCTTAAGAAAATTAATAGAGGGAATTTGACACAAGAACGGGCTTGGAAAAGTGGCCTGGAGATGCCACTTAGGGCCTCTGGAAATGGCGCCACATACAGGAGTATTGGGCCAAGGTTCGAGCTGCATGGGAAGCAAATAAAAGAAATTTTATTTTGCTACAAGGAGCAGAGAGGTGGACGGCACATGGCTATAAATTAAGAGCTTTTATTCTTTTATTTCTAAGAGATAAATAGAGGATAAATAAGGGATTTATTTATCATTATTTTCAAGAGATAATTGTTGGATTAAATTCTTTTAATAAAGTGATAAATCAAGGGATAAAGTTATCAAAATAGAAGAGTGGTGGCCAAGTAAGGGACTCTAGCCTAGTAATTTCAGCTATAAAAGGAAGAGTAAGGCTATTCTTCATTCATTCTTTTCTCTTCAAGAAAACCTCTGCCGAAATTCTCTAAAGTTTCTCCTCTTCTCTCTGCCGAATTCTCTCTGCCATTATTCTCTTTTTCTCTTTTCTTTTCTTCTTCTATTACAAACACAATCAAAAGCCGAAAGCTTGCTAAGATCAAGGCCATAGCCGAATAGTTTGAGACTTCAAGCAAAGGAACTGTCGATATCTAAAGTAAGGGTAAGATCTCATTCGGTTTCATCCTTTTTCTTTTAAGATTTGCCGAAACCTAGGACTAACCCCATTAATATCTTGTTGCCGAAACCTTGAAGAGATCTTTCGGGATTTACTAAGTGTCGACTACAAGGAAGGAGAAGTTCTTTTCCCGAAGGTACACCATAAGCCGCGTGTTCCCTAGTTATTCGGTGAGTTTCGGGATTTAAAATCCACAAGGTAAGTGTCTATAGCATTCGGCCAAGGCCTATTTTAGTAGTTAGATCTAGTATTATGTGTTTTAAGCTGAAAACTAACAGATTCAAGGGATCTAGTGAGTAGCCGATTTCAAAGGAGAAGAATACAAGTTTTCGGGATTTGACTATAGTCAATTCGACAACAAGGTAGGTTTTAAGAATACAAATCCTACTAGGATTTGGTTTTATAGGCTTTATGCTAACATACTAAGGTTACCAAATGTAGGAATTGAGATCTAAAGCAATAGATCGGTTTTTTCGGGATTTCAAGGAATTCGTTAAGCAAATCAGGTGTGTACCCCACACTATCTTTTAATACGTTATATGGCATTATGTAATATATGTATGTATAAGAATGTGAATATGGCTAAGTACCCTAATGTGGTACAAAGTACTCAGGTACGTTTCCTACTCCTGCTAGGATTACGAAATATGTTATATTTTAACATGTGAAAAGTGACATGAATGTGAATTTAAGTATGATATGCATGATATAAAATATATATGGGGCATTCGGGTTATATGAGAAAGGGGAAGTGAACGTGGTGACTTTGGTCTCACTATCTGAATGTGGTGGCTTCGGTCACATTATCTGAATGTGGTAACTTCGGTTACATTATCTGAATGTGGTGTCTCATGACACAATTATCTGGTGGCTATGCCACGAATTTATATGGGCGATGAGCACGTCGACTGCAGCGACTGCCTTCGATGGTGTGTAGCGGAAGGAGGGTTGACTTAGTAGTCCCCACGGTGTGCAGGTTGGTACGGGGATGTGTAGCGGATGGCATCTAGGTTTGGGTTTGGGATTGCATCATTATCTTGAATTAATTTGTGAGCATGATATGTATGGTATGCCTAAATCTATTAAATTTTAGTGTTGGTTTACACATTGAGTCTGTTGACTCACCCCGTTGTGGGAACATTTTTTAGGTAATGAACAGTGATGGACCGGGACGGCAGAACTTGTGGTGGCCATGCTCAACTTGAAGTTTTATTCAATATGGACATTTTATTTTATTTAAGTACTTAAGAATTTTATTTTGGGATTTTACTTGATGTAATAAGGCCATAGTTTTATTTCTTTATTTCTATTTTCAATTTTTTTTTATGCTTACGAATTATTATCAATTAAAGTTTGAGTAAATTTATTTTTTTAAAATAAACCCTAATTATTTTGTCACCTTAATTAAATGGATTTCAATATAAGATAAATTGTTTTCCAACTCAAGCCCAACCCAAAACAATATATTTCTTAAAATCGCTTAAGTTTTTCCAAAGGAACTAAAGAATTTGAAATCGGTTTACTTAAGGAACATACCAGATCCGGTCAAAGCTCGTGGGCCGGGTTTGGGGTGTTTCAATATCCATAGTTAACGCATTCATCATAGTTAGAAGTTCCAGTTCCGTATCAAGGTCACAATCAATAGCGTCACTATCATCAATATCGATATCATCAATAAGAAAACCTTTAAGCTTGTTATTCAGGAACTTGTTCAGAAATACTGTAATGAAAGAAACATAGGAGTTTGTCGTTAGGTATTTGAACAAATAGGATCGTCTGGTTCCTATAGAACCTATCATTAAAATACCCCTAGAGGGAGATAGGGCTAAGCGGAGTGAAAAGGGTTTTCCACAAGACAGGAAATGAAAACTATTAGCCCCACATGAAGTTTGTGAATAAGTGATTGTCTGATAATAAGTAAGGAATATCCGCCATTCTGCTAAACAGGATGTATCGAACTCATAATTTATCAGATACTTTTTTATGAATGTCAACCAAGTATCGTAAATAAATTAATTCCGGTTGTTCAATCATTTAATAACCAAAGTCATTCTTTGATAAATGATCACTATGAGTCAGACTTAATAGAATTTGATCAATCTTTTTTTTTTTTTTTTTTTGTCGTTAAGATAGAGAGATTGCAATGATTAAATCTTTTGTTGACATATCTCAAAAACCTCACATATAATTATTCAAATTCATCCCTATAAAAAAATACAAATTTTACTTATATTTATAAATAATTAACCCACATCCAATATATTTAATTACAATTTCTATTATTACTCGTAACATTCCCAAAAAAAAACTCAATTTCTTTTTTGTTATTACAACAACAATAATATAAACCCACCAAAATATTGAATTCCAAATCTCATAGGGTTCGTAGAAGTGGATTTTTTTTTTTTTTGGAAATTATGTGGTTATTAGAATCAATATATTATAATGTGGTGGTCTTTTAGTCATCTATTGCTGTCTAGTTTAATGATGTGAATAGTGCGAGAATTATTTGTGTGGTTGGAAAATTATTTTGTTTCCAAAGATATTAATTTTCAAGGTAGGGTCATTCGTGTTTCATGAGATGGGTGATTCTCTTGTGATTCTCGAAAATGACCCGAAACAACTTATGCACTATCGATAGATTTAAAAACATTGTGGATCACGTTGTAGTTAATTTGAATTTTTGAATTTCTTTACAATTAAACCAATTCAATTAATTATTACGACTAATTTAACCACCAACCTAATTCGTACCATATTAATTGAAAATCAAAAGTGAAGTGAGACAAATAGATTTTATTTATCTAAGAGAAATTAAATGATTAATTTGTTAAAACCTTTTCCATAAGATAGTTCTTCAATTATGCATATCAAAGGATTTTAGTTTAATTTAAGTAATAATAACTTTTTTGGCTCAATTTATAAGAAAATTTTATTTTAATCTTCTACTTACTTTTTCTTCTCACCTAATCACCTCAGAATAGATAGAAAAATTAATATATGTTAACTTTGTTGATGTGGCATATACGTAGATTGTCATGCATACGCTATGTTAGCCATTAATTAATTTTTTAAAAATTAAAAAAGTAAAAAAAAAAATAAAATTAGTAAAAAAGTATAAAAATTATAAAAATAATATTTTTAAAAATTTTTAAAAATTAATTAATTGCTAATGTGGCATATACATGATTGCCACGTGATTGCCCCATTAGTAAAGTTAACATATGCTAATTTTTCCATCCATTCTGAGTGGTTTGACAAACAATGCAAGTTCAAGGGCTAAAAGAGGTAAAAAAATTAAATGAATGGCTAAAATGACTTTTTTTTCATAAAATTGGAGAGCCAAATAAGTCATCATATGTAACATCCTAGATTAGGGGTTATGCGTTCGTGCGTAATTCATGAGATAGTGGGCTCAGTGGGTATGTTGGAAGTGTTCTGAGAAGTTTAGGAACCCTAAGGTGTATGGAAATGTATGGAAAAGTATGGAAAAGTATGGAAATGTAAGGAAATGTATGGAAATGTATGGAAATGTATGGAAATGCGTGGAAATGTATGGAAATGTAAGGCAATGTAGGGAAATGTAAGGAAATGTAAGGAAAAGATTTAGAAATGTTAAGTTTAAAAGAGGAAAGTGAACATTTTTGGAAACTAGGAAATGTAAGGAAATGATGTGGAAATGATTCAAAAGAGGAAAGTAAACATTTCTGGAAACTTAGAAATGTAAGGAAATGTCAAGTTTAAAGAGCCGAACGAAAATTTTTGAAAACTTAGAAATGACCTAGAAATGTCGAGTTTTAAGGTTTAAAAGAGGAAATTAAGGCAAGGTGGCCTTAAAAGAAAAAGTTTGTGAAATTTGACACACAAACTGGCTTGGAAAAGTGGCCTGGAGATGCCACTTAGGGCCTCTGGAAATGGCGCCACATGCAAGGGTGTTGGGCCTGAGTTGAGTCACATGGGAAGCAAATAAAAGAAATTTTATTTTGTTTCCAAAAGAAGTGAGGTGGACGGCACATGGCTATAAATTAGGAGCTTTTATTCTTTTATTTTTAAGAGATAAAGGGTGGATAAATAAGGGATAAATAATGGATTTATTTTAGATTATTTTCAAGAGATAAATGTGGATATTATTTCTTTTATTTTGATAGATAAGGAAGAGATAAAAGAGGATTATTATTAGTATTATTTTTGTTAGGAGATAAGAGATAAATATTGGATTAAGTTTTGTTGATAATTAAGTGATAAATCAAGGGATAAAGTTATCAAAATAGAAGAGTGGTGGCCAAGTAAGGGACTCTGAGTAGTAAATTCGGCTATAAAAGGAAAGAGAGGCCATTCAGCATTATTTTCTTCTCCTTTTTCTCTCTGTCGAATTCTCTCTGTCATTGTTCTTCTTTCTCTTTTCAATTCTTCACAAAGCCGAAAGCAGAATTCCCCTAGTCTTGCCAAATTTTCCTAAGTTTTATATCTTCCTCTTCTTTCTTTGAAAAACCAAAAATCCTCTACTGTTCATCAAGAAGCCGAAATTTTATTCCACATCAAGGCCATAGCCGAATATTGTTAAAGGCTCAAGCAAGGATTGTCGATTCCTAAAGTAAGGAGATCTTTCGGGATTTACTAAGTGTCGACTACAAGGAAGGAGAAGTTCTTTTCCCGAAGGTACACCATAAGCCGCGTGTTCCCTAGTTATTCGGTGAATTTCGGGATTTAAGAATCTAAGGTAAGTCATATTTAACATTCGGCTAAGGGTTATTTGTTGCGAATAAATGTTAGAAATTGATCTAACATGTAGTTATAGGGATTTCGACAGAGGGATACAAGGATTTCAGGATTTGAGAATTTCAAGGTAAGTTTTAAGTATACTAATCCTACTAGGATTTGGATTTATGGCCGAATGGCTTTTTATTAAAGTAGTAAGTGATTAATCAAATGTAGGAATTTGAGATCTAAGGCAGTAGATCAGATTTCGGGATTTCAAGGAATTCGTTAAGCAAATCAGGTGTGTACCCCACACTATTTCATAATACGTTTTATGGTTGTGTTTAAATAATATATGTGATATTAAGAATATGAAAGTGGCTAAGGTACCATGATATGGTACTAAGTACTTAGGTACGTTTCCTACTTCTACTAGGAATATGAAAAATGTTATTCGTAACATGAGAATATGATAAGAATGTGAACTTGGGCATGTAATTGCATAATATGTTATGGGCATATGGGTTTGTTTGAAAGGGGAAGTGAAAAGTGGTGACCTAAGACCACAGTAATCTGAAAGTGGTGACCTAAGACCACAGTAATCTGAAAGTGGTGACCTAAGACCACAGTAATCTGAACGTGGTGACCTAAGACCACGAATGCGGTGACCTAAGACCGCAATTTGGAGTGTAGCGGAAGGAGGGTCGACTTAGTAGTCTCCACGGTGTGACTGGCAGGTACGGGGGTGTGTAGCGGATGGACAATTAGGTTTGGGTTTGGGAATGCATCATAACTTGTATTTTATGTTTTGAATGTGTAACTATTGTATGCCTGATTCTATTATGACTTAGTGTTGTGTACACATTGAGTCTGTTGACTCACCCCGCTGTGGGACTATTTTCAGGTGACGATTAGTAATGGACCGGGCTCGGCAGAAGCTTAGGGATGGCCATGCACAGCAAGGAAAATTTTATTATTTGGGACTTTTATTTTAATTAAGTACTTTAAGTTTATTTTGGGAATTATTTGATGTAATAAGGCCATAAGGCCATAGTTGAATTGTTTTACATTTATTTTTCTTTATTATGTTTATGGGTTTTATTTATTAAAGTTTAAGTTAAAATTTCTTTTAAACTAAACCCTAAATCTCTTGTCACTTAAAATTTATAAGGGTTTCTAACATAAAAAAAAATCAAATTGGTTTTCAACACAAGCCCAACCCAAACAATTTTTTTTTTTAAATTCGCACAAACTTTCTCTAAGTAACAAAGAACTTTGGAACCGGTTTTCTTGAGGAACATACCAAATCTGGTCAAAGCTCGTGGGCCGGGTTTGGGGTGTCTCAGTTTGGTATCAGAGCCTAGTTTCAAACCATCGGCCTGGGGTTTAAGGCCCAAAACGTTTTCAAATCGAGCCCAAATGAGTTTTTGAAGATAAGCAGGCATGGCATCTAAGTCTCCGACCCGCAGTCCACCAGGTAAGTACTTCTATCCAATTGTGTGATTTAAAGTATGAACTGTAGAAGGGTAGAAATGGAACATAGATTAGAATATTAAGTATGTGAACCCTAGGACTAGTCTACTCAAACACAAGTGCATAAGACTTAAGAACCATTAAACCAAACCTGTGGTTAAGTCGCCGAGTTAGGGTGTGGCAACCATTGTGCGCATGTCTAGGATTGGTATTCGGTGGGAGCTTGGTATTTAAGCAGTCCGCGTGACTCACCTCCTCTCCACTCGAATCCTACCTGGTGCGTAGCTTCGGTTCACCCTAACCAAGAGGACTTATTCATGGGCTAAACCCCTAACTAAAACCCGAAAGGGAATTAGCCGTGTTTCCATAAAAACCCTAGTTTTAAAACTCTTAAATTACCCTTTGATTTATAAAAGCTATTCCATGAAAATTTTCTGAAATATTTCTTGATTTATGAAAATTACTAAAATGCCCCTATTTGCAAAATTACTAAAATGCCCTTGAGTTTTAAAATTACCATATTACCCCGACTTCAATAAAATTTTCTTATTTTGTAAAAGTATGCAAAAACCCTATTTTGTGAAAGTCCAAAATACCCCGATTTGGAAAATTACAAAATTACCCCTGGTTTACCACAATTACCAAAATGACCCTGATTTTCAAAATTTTTGCAACATCACCGAATTGGAAAACAAATTCTCAAAAAAAAAACCCCCCAAGTTTTGCAAAATTTGGAATACCCTTGATTTATTCAGATTTATAAATTTACCCTGGTTTATTACTGAAATACCCCTGTAATTTCAAAATTTTCGAAATACCCCTGGGATTTCAAAAATTACCAAAATACCCTTATTGACAAAATCACCAAGGAACCTTATTTTGACAAATTACGAAAATACTCCTGTAGGGCAAATTACGAAAATACCCCTAGGTAGTGGAAAAACAACAACAATGAAAACTACAACATTTCTCTGAATGAATGAAAGTTCATAATTGATTGATGAATGTATGGATGTGAAGACTGTGTGCATGTATAAATACGAAAGAACCACTCCTAAAATTCTTCTCATAAAACTTCTTCGCGAATAATCAGTGAAACAAGAACTAATGCATAAAACTTTCTAATCAGATTAAATCGCGACGTTAGAAAATGAGTTTTAAGGGACGTGAACTTAGAGATTGTGCCTAGAAAGTATGATGGTTCTATTAAGATCAGAGTGCACAGCATCAGCGTAGTGCGGCGAGTTAAGAAGTACGATTAATCGTTAGTAAGTAATTTCGAGGACGAAATTATTTTTAAGGAGGGTAGAACTGTAACATCCTGGATTAGGGGTTATGCGTTCGTGCGTAATTCATGAGATAGTGGGCTCAGTGGGTATGTTGGAAGTGTTCTGAGGAGTTTAGGAACCCTAAGGTGTATGGAAATGTATGGAAATGTATGGAAAAGTATGGAAATGTAAGGAAATGTATGGAAATGTATGGAAATGTATGGAAATGCGTGGAAATGTATGGAAATGTAAGGCAATGTAGGGAAATGTAAGGAAATGTAAGGAAAAGATTTAGAAATGTTAAGTTTAAAAGAGGAAAGTGAACATTTTTGGAAACTAGGAAATGTAAGGAAATGATGTGGAAATGATTCAAAAGAGGAAAGTAAACATTTCTGGAAACTTAGAAATGTAAGGAAATGTCAAGTTTAAAGAGCCGAACGAAAATTTTTGAAAACTTAGAAATGACCTAGAAATGTCGAGTTTTAAGGTTTAAAAGAGGAAATTAAGGCAAGGTGGCCTTAAAAGAAAAAGTTTGTGAAATTTGACACACAAAAGGGCTTGGAAAAGTGGCCTAGAGATGCCACTTAGGGCCTCTGGAAATGGCGCCACATGCAAGGGTGTTGGGCCTGAGTTGAGTCACATGGGAAGCAAATAAAAGAAATTTTATTTTGCTTCCAGAAGAAGTGAGGTGGACGGCACATGGCTATAAATTAGGAGCTTTTATTCTTTTATTTTTAAGAGATAAAGGGTGGATAAATAAGGGATAAATAATGGATTTATTTTAGATTATTTTCAAGAGATAAATGTGGATATTATTTCTTTTATTTTGATAGATAAGGAAGAGATAAAAGAGGATTATTATAGTATTATTTTTATTAGGAGATAAGAGATAAATATTGGATTAAGTTTTGTTGATAATTAAAGTGATAAATCAAGGGATAAAGTTATCAAAATAGAAGAGTGGTGGCCAAGTAAGTGACTCTGAGTAGTAAATTCGGCTATAAAAGGAAAAGAGAGGCCATTCAGCATTATTTTCTTCTCCTTTTTCTCTCTGCCGAATTCTCTCTGTCATTGTTCTTCTTTCTCTTTTCAATTCTTCACAAAGCCGAAAGCAGAATTCCCCTAGTCTTGCCGAATTTTCCTAAGTTTTATATCTTCCTCTTCTTTCTTTGAAAAACCAAAAATCCTCTACTGTTCATCAAGAAGCCGAAATTTTATTCCACATCAAGGCCATAGCCGAATATTGTTAAAGGCTCAAGCAAGGATTGTCGATTCCTAAAGTAAGGAGATCTTTCGGGATTTACTAAGTGTCGACTACAAGGAAGGAGAAGTTCTTTTCCCGAAGGTACACCATAAGCCGCGTGTTCCCTAGTTATTCGGTGAATTTCGGGATTTAAGAATCTAAGGTAAGTCATATTTAACATTCGGCTAAGGGTTATTTGTTGCGAATAAATGTTAGAAATTGATCTAACATGTAGTTATAGGGATTTCGACAGAGAGATACAAGGATTTCGGGATTTGAGAATTTCAAGGTAAGTTTTAAGTATACTAATCCTACTAGGATTTGGATTTATGGCCGAATGGCTTTTTATTAAAGTAGTAAGTGATTAATCAAATGTAGGAATTTGAGATCTAAGGTAGTAGATCAGATTTCGGGATTTCAAGGAATTCGTTAAACAAATCAGGTGTGTACCCCGCACTATTTCATAATACGTTTTATGGTTGTGTTTAAATAATATATGTGATATTAAGAATATGAAAGTGGCTAAGGTACCATGATATGGTACTAAGTACTCAGGTATGTTTCCTACTTCTACTAGGAATATGAAAAATGTTATTCGTAACATGAGAATATGATAAGAATGTGAACTTGGGCATGTAATTGCATAATATGTTATGGGCATATGGGTTTGTTTGAAAGGGGAAGTGAAAAGTGGTGACCTAAGACCACAGTAATCTGAAAGTGGTGACCTAAGACCACAGTAATCTGAACGTGGTGACCTAAGACCACGAATGCGGTGACCTAAGACCGCAATTTGGAGTGTAGCGGAAGGAGGGTCGACTTAGTAGTCCCCACGGTGTAACTGGCAGGTACGGGGGTGTGTAGCGGATGGACAATTAGGTTTGGGTTTTGGAATGCATCATAACTTGTATTTTATGTTTTGAATGTGTAAGTATTGTATGTCTGATTCTATTATGACTTAGTGTTGTGTACACATTGAGTCTGTTGACTCACCCCGTTGTGGGACTATTTTCAGGTGACGATTAGTAATGGACCGGGCTCGGCAGAAGCTTAGGGATGGCCATGCACAGCAAGGAAAATTTTATTATTTGGGACTTTTATTTTAATTAAGTACTTTAAGTTTATTTTGGGAATTATTTGATGTAATAAGGCCATAAGGCCATAGTTGAATTGTTTTACATTTATTTTTCTTTATTATGTTTATGGGTGTAACACCCCAAACCCGGCCTATGCGTTAAGACCAGACTTGGCATGCCACGCGATTCGAATTTACGTCCAGTCGTCAATGCTTTTAATGAAAATAATTTTTCAAAACGATTTTGAAGACGGAGTTTATCAAAAATCGAGATTTATTTGAAAAAAACCATGATTTTAAAACATAAGAGTTTACAATTTGATTTAGAGAGAGATAATTGGTTGAAAATCTAAATAATTGGTTGAAATGAATTTATAAAAGAGTTTTCACAAAATTTTACGAGTGGGTGATATTTAAGAAAAACCCCCTTTTTATACGCAAGTTTAAGAAAACATTTATAAAAATTTAACAATCCCATTTAAGTAATTAAAACATATTAAAAACCATCCACAAATAAAAATCCATAAAAATAATACTAGAGGCCTTATTACACCGCAATTTAAAATAGTACTTAAATAAAAATACTTAAAAGAAGTCCAAAGTTTTTATAACTCATCATTCGTAGTATGGCCTCCACACGAAGTCATCCTCGGCCCAAATCTCCATCAATTGTCATTACCTGAGAAGGGTAAGAATAAAGGGTGAGTTACTTAGAACTCAGTGTGTAACCCACTTACCGTGTTCACTTGGCCAAAACCATTTAAACAATTAGTTGGGCTTGGGCCCATTTACAAATGTGCATTATATAATAAAATATAAAAATGCATGTGATATGCAATTCCCAACCAAACCTAATTTCCATCCGCTACACACCACCCGTACCAACCAACACACCTGTGGGGATCAAGTCAACCCACCCAGCCAACACACCGATAGCAGGCATTAAGCCAAATATAATATTTGTGGCAGAGCCACCGAACTAGATTGTGATAAAGTCACCGAACTGGAGGCATTAAGCCATTAAAAATATTTGTGGCAAAGCCACCGAACTAGATTTTGGCAACAGGCCTTTCTTCTCTTCGTCAATTATCCCAACCCATGCAGTCATGTATATATATAATGCATAACAATATATTCATAAAGTAAATTTCAACAAAAAGCCCATATTACAAATTATCAATTTGGCCCGTTAGTCAAAATAGCAATTTAGCCCATTTAACGATCTAGCAAATTTTGGCCCATATATATCGATTTATCAAGTTGGGCCCATATAGCAATTTATCAAATTGACCCATTAAGGGTATTTTCGTAATTCGGTCCATAAGGACATTTCGTAATTCAACTCATTAGGGGCATTTTTGTAATTTGGCCCATAAGGGCGTTTTCATAATTCGGTAATCGTACCCACTAAGGGTAATTTGGTAATTTACCCTCCAAGGGTATGATGGAAATTTTTGCAACCTAGGCTTAATGACTAATTTGGAGCATAAAAATCAAAACTGTCCATCTGCGTCGTACTGACTAAAATGACTATAACTCGAGTTGGGAAACTCGAAATTTTGGTCCGTAAATTTTCTCTGAAACTAGACTCATATAACTTCTTACTGTAATTTTTCCAGAATTTTTGGCTTATCCAATTAGTACAGTTTATTCTTCAAAATATCCCTTGTTTCACTGTTTGACAGTTCTGACCTCTCTTCACAAAATCTCAGATATCTTATTGTACAGAACCCAAATACTGATTTCGTTTGATCCAAATAAAAATAGACTCACTAAGGATTCTAATAATATAAACCATGTCCTGTAATTATTTTTCTATAATTTATAGTGATTTTTCAAAGTCAGAACAGGGGATCTCGAAATCACTCTGAACCAGTCTTACAAAAATCTAAAAATCTCAAATATACTGATCCTTTGCTTGCTCCGTTTCTTTTATAAGAAAATAGACTCGATTATCTTTCAATCCATATATCCTTCAATTCCTAATTCAATTCCTACTATTTTTGGTGATTTTTTCAAAATCACATCACTGCTGTTAACCAAAACTATTTGTTACAAAATATGATTACCACTTCGAACATACGTACACCCGAGTGGCCATAGATGCTGGTCTTCGGCTTTTCAATCTTGTGACCGATTCACAGAACATTTCATGCAAACATTTAGAGAGGCATGAGATTACACATCCCATTTCAAACATGTATTCGGAAAGTAAGGGATTACACACCTTGATTAGGATTCCCTAAAGAACCACTCTTCGTTGCCCCCTAAAAATAAATTCGATCAAAAGTTAGCATCGATATCTTAAAGGTTCCAAAAGCCCAAAAGTACTCACTCACAAGAGTCACTTACCACAATCGTGATCCTTCCCTACGAGATTCTAAAATCCGGTCTTCCACTATAACTCGATTGATCAAAGGAGTGAGTGTCAACACGAATGGGAAGAAATGATAAAGACGAGATGAAGGGTTCGGCTATGGAGGAAAAATGAGAAAGAATATTCGGTTATGGGGGTATGGATTAGAGAAGAGAAGTTTGGAGCAAGAAAAAAAAAATGACACAAAGTAATGCTAAAAGGAATTTGGCCTAACAAGCACCAAAGTTTTCCCAAATGACAAATGAAGAATTTGGCTACCCAAATACTCCTTCCCAAGCCGTGTGTTGCTTCTCCAAAAATGGATAAGTGTTGACCAAAAACACTTTCTAAAACATCACCCATGAAAATGCCAACATATTCCCCTTTTTACTCCTTTTCTTTTTTGTTTCTTTCTTTCCACTTTCCCATATTTTCCTCCATACCATAATTTCTTTCTACTTTCCCATAAAACATTCCTCAATTTAAGCCACTTGTTCCCCTACCTACCTTATCCTATTGATTCCTTTTCCTATGTCAATTTTTGTCTTAATCCATTAGCCACCTTATCATAAAACCAAAAGTCCAACCTTCCAAAAATATAGCTTGACCGACACATGCTAGATGAGTGAAAAGAAAACAAAAATTTTAGTCACAAAAATGCATACCAAGGGATTCGAACCTCTTCCCTCAAGCAAACATACATGGCGTCATATCTCCTTTACCACTTGCTCATCTTATGCTAACTTTTATCACTTAAATAACTTAAATTCCAAGGTTACCTGATTCCTTTTCACTAAAGTACTCTTTTACTAAAATTGATTCTAATTCCAAGTAAATCCGAGCCTTTTCAAGACTATATTTAGCACATAAAAAAAATCATATTCGAGCTAACACCAAAGATAAGCAACATATTGATACTCAAATTTTTAAGATGTTACAATTCTACCCCCCTTAAAGAAAATTTCGTCCTCGAAATTTACCTGATTAGAAGAGGTGAGGATATTGTTGTCGAATTGCATCCTCAGGCTCCCACGTAGCTTCCTCCGCTCCGTGATTACGCCATAAAACCTTGACCAACGGCACAATTTTCTTTCTTAGCACCTTAACATCTCGGTCTAATATTTTCACTGGTTCCTCCTCGAAAGACAAGTCTGATCTCAACTCCACTTCTTCTACCGGTACTATGTGAGACGGATCCGATCTATAGCGCCTCAGCATGGAAACATGGAAAACATTATGAATTTGACTCAACTCCGGAGGTAATTCAATCTGATAGGCCACTGGACCAACACGCTTCATCACACGATATGGTCCGATGAACCTAGGGCTCAACTTGCCCTTCCTTCCAAATCTGAAAATTTTCTTCCAAGGTGAAACCTTCAGAAAGACCTGCTCCCCCACAGCAAACTCAATATCCTTACGCTTCAGATCCGCATACGACTTTTGTCGATCCGAAGCTTCCTTTAACCGTGCTCGAATCACCTTTACCTTTTCTTCTGTCTCAGATATCAACTCAGGACCCAACAACTGTCGCTCTCCCAATTCAGTCCAACAAGTAGGGGTACGACACCTACGACCATATAAAGCTTCGTAAGGCGCCATTTGAATACTGGATTGGTAACTGTTATTATACGCGAACTCTGCCAACGGTAGGAAATCCTCCCAACTACCTCTGAAGTCGATTACACAACCACGTAACATGTCTTCCAAAATCTGAATTACTCTTTCTGACTGACCATCTGACTGAGGATGAAAAGCCGTGCTAAAGTTTAACTTTGTTCCTAAAGCCTCATGTAAAGCTTTCCAAAACCGTGATGTAAACCTGGGGTCCCTATCCGATATGATAGACACTGGTACCCCATGCAACCTCACGATCTCAGATACATACAGCTTAGCCAATTTCTGCAGTGAGTAATCTGTACGAACTGGTAGAAAATGAGCAGTCTTCGTTAATCGATCAACTACCACCCAAACAGAATCTTTCTTAGTAGGTGTTAAGGGTAACCCACTAACAAAATCCATCGTTATCCGTTCCCATTTCCATAGAGGAATCTTTACCGGTTGTAATAATCCCGATGGTAATTGATGTTCCGCCTTCACTTGTTGACAAGTCAAGCATTTCCCCACAAATTCAGTAACCTCTCGTTTCAACCCTGGCCACCAATATTGCTCACGAAGATCCCGATACATCTTATTTCCTCCGGGGTGCATAGCATAAGGACTACTATGCGCCTCCCGTAGAATCATTTGTCTCAAATCCGAATCCATGGGCATACAAACTCTTCCACAAAAACATAGCACGCCATCCTTGTTCAATCCATAATCCCCTATTGTACCACTTTCAACTTGTTGCATTAAAGGACCCAACTTTTCATCTGATAACTGCTTTTCCTTAATTTGCTCCAACCACAGAGGCTTCACCTGAAGTTCCGCTAGTAGACTGCCATCCTCAAACAAACTGAGATGAGTAAACATTGCTCTCAACTCCGATACTACCTTACGACTCAATGCGTCTGCCACCACGTTAGCCTTTCCAGGATGGTACTCGATTGAGAAGTCATAATCTTTTAACAACTCCACCCATCTCCGTTGTCTCAGGTTTAACTCCTTTTGGGTAAGGAGGTACTTAAGACTCTTATGGTCCGTATAAATGATCGACTTCTCACCATAGAGATAGTGCCTCCAAATCTTTAAAGCAAACACCACTGCAGCCAACTCCAAGTCATGAGTAGGATAGTTGACTTCATGCGGCCTCAACTGACGAGAAGCATATGCCACCACTTTCCCACTTTGCATCAACACACATCCTAAACCCGTATGTGACGCATCACAGTAAACGGTAAACTCTTTTCCAGCCTCAGGTTGAATCAGTACTGGCGCTTCCGTCAAAATCTTCTTCAGTTTCTCAAAACTTTCTTGTTGTTTATCGGTCCATACATACGGTACTCCTTTTCGCAACAACTTAGTTAGGGGTGCAGCAATCAATGAAAACCCCTCAACAAAACGCCGGTAATAACCAGCCAACCCTAGGAAACTCCGAATTTTAGCCACTGACCTCGGTGGTTTCCATTCCAACACAGCCTCTACCTTCCGAGGATCAACTCTTATTCCTTCAGCTGACACCACATGCCCCAAGAAAGTCACTTCCTTCAACCAAAATTCGCATTTACTGAATTTGGCATAAAGTTGCTTATCCCGCAAAATTTTCAACACAATGCGCAAATGTGAGTCATGCTCTTCTTCATTCCTCGAATATACCAAGATATCATCTATGAACACCACTACGAACTGGTCTAGATAGGGTTGAAAGACTCGGTTCATCATGTCCATAAATGCAGCTGGTGCATTGGTCAAACCAAATGGCATAACCAAAAACTCATAATGTCCATAACGAGTTCGGAATGCCGTCTTATGAATATCCGCCTCTTTAACCTTTAGTTGATGATAACCCGATCTCAAATCAATCTTGGAGAAAACTGAAGCTCCTCTCAATTGATCAAACAGGTCATCGATTCTCGGCAATGGGTACCTGTTCTTGATCGTCAATTTATTTAACTGCCTATAATCAATGCACATACGCATCGACCCATCCTTCTTCTTGACGAACAAAACCGGTGCTCCCCACGGAGACACACTAGGTCGAATGAATCCCCGATCTAACAATTCTTGAATTTGAGCTTTAAGCTCCGCTAACTCCTTCGGCGCCATTCTATAAGGAGCAATGGACACCGGAGCCGTTCCGGGCAAAAGCTCAATACCAAACTCTACTTCTCGATCTGGAGGTAGACCCGGAAGTTCTTCGGGAAAGACATCTGAAAATTCCTTCACCGTTCTCACACCTTCCACCGATAATTCCTTGGCATCCAAAGCACTAATGAAGGCTAGGAATGCTCCATACCCTTTCCGCACCATCTTTTCTGCCTTCAAAGTAGATACCACATTTGCCAAAAAGTTCCTTCGCTCACCAATCATAACTACCTCCTCATCATCCACAGTCCTTATCAACATCCGCTTTTCAGCACAATCTACTTGCGCCCGGTGCTTCACCAACCAATCCATTCCCAAAATAAGATCGAACTCGCCAAAAGACAATTCCATCAAATCCGCCAGAAATATTTCTCTTTGGATTTTAAGGGCACGTCTCTAAACAGTTTATTCACAATTACCGACTGTCCTAAAGGACTAAGTACCATCACCTCTCTATCGGTAACCTCAGATCTAATATTCAGGTTTCCAGATATGGCACTAGCAACATACGAGTGCGTAGACCCGATATCTATCAAAGCAGTAACAGGTACATTAAAGATGAAAAACGTACCAGTTATCACATCAGGTGCATCGCCATCTTCCCGACGCCTAACCGCATAGACCAACCCCGGCTGTCTTGCCTCCACGTTACCTCTAAAGCCATTTCCTCGACCAGGTGCACCTTGACCACGTCCAACACCATTACCGCCATGACCTGGTCCACGACCTCTCGGTGGCTGCGGAGTGCCTCTAGCTGGCTGAGCATCAGGGTTACGAGCTACTGGAGTCGTATCAGTCCGTCGAGGGCAATTCTTATACTGATGGTCTTTGGAACCACATTTATAGCAGGCACCAGTTTTCCTCCAGCATTCCCCGGGGTGTCGCTTCCCACAGTCAGCACAGTCTCGACTCTGATTGGTAGTTACAGGTGCTCTAGCTTGAGCTGACTCATCATTTCGGAGCCTCTTCTGGAACCTTTTAGCAGAGCCCGTGTACCTAATATCCCTCTTGCCTCTAACTCTTTCCCGGTTCTGGCGTTCTGAATTCTTAGCCTCTTCGGCTATCTTGGCTTTCTCCACAAGCGAGGCAAAAATTCGTACTTGTTGTGGGGCTATCAGTACCCGCAACTCATCATTCAGCCCATCTTCAAAGCGTACACAGCGCTCATGATCAGTAGACACTATTGTGCGAGCATAACGGCTTAAGCGAAGAAATTCCGTCGTAAGCTGCCACCGTCTTATTTCCTTGAACCAAATTTAGGAATTCCTTCCTCCGAGCATCTACATAACTTGTCCCGACGTACTTTCCTTGGAAAGCAGCTTTGAAGAAATCCCAAGTAATCAATGCAGCCTCGGTGCCTTCTCGAACCGTAAGCCACCATTGATACGCCTCGTCTCTTAGCAAAACACAGCCCCTCTCAGTTTTTGCTCGACAGTGCACTCCATATCATCCAATCCGCTCTACAGCCTCGAGCCAATATTCTGCAACATTCGGAGCTACACCCGAGACACCTCTAAAAACCTCGGCACCACTTGATTTAAGTCGTTCCGAGATTGATCCACGGATTGCTGGACCAGTTCTAACCCCAGTAACCCTTTCTAAGAATCGCAACATTGCTCGAGTCAAAGCATTATCCTCTCTCGTATGATCATGAGATCCAGTCTCACTCCAGGTGACACAGGTGCATCCATTTCCGGCATAAGACCCGACGCTTCAGACGCTACCCTAGCACCTCGGCCTCTACCACGGCCACGTCTACCACGTCCACGTCCACGTCCACGTCCTCTAGTACTCATATTGGGTATTTTGGTTTAATCTGATCACAAGTTTTATGAATCAGTATACTATTTCAGTATTTATTAACGATATTTTATGAGATATAAGAGGTAAAGTTGTTTTCGCAATCACTTCCTATAGTCTCAATCTATACCGTTTCAACATCTAAAACTAGAAGTTCTAGAGTGTTCCTATGGTCATATCACAATAATAAATATTTAATATACAAATACTTACTTGACTTGGTGCCGGATGCTCGTGGTGCCATACTAATTTAAACAATTTTTAAACAAAATTTGTTGTTTGAACCCAAACCACAGCCGAGTTTTGAAACTAGCTCTGATACCACAAAATGTAACACCCCAAACCCGGCCTATGCGTTAAGACCAGACTTGGCATGCCACGCGATTCGAATTTACGTCCAGTCGTCAATGCTTTTAATGAAAATAATTTTTCAAAACGATTTTGAAGACGGAGAGTTTATCAAAAATCGAGATTTATTTGAAAAAAAACCATGATTTTAAACATAAGAGTTTACAATTTGATTTAGAGAGAGATAATTGGTTGAAAATCTAAATAATTGGTTGAAATGAATTTATAAAAGAGTTTTCACAAAATTTTACGAGGGTGATATTTAAGAAAACCCCCTTTTTATACGCAAGTTTAAGAAAACATTTATAAAAATTTAACAATCCCATTTAAGTAATTAAAACATATTAAAAACCATCCACAAATAAAAATCCATAAAATAATACTAGAGGCCTTATTACACCGCAATTTAAAATAGTACTTAAATAAAAATACTTAAAAGAAGTCCAAAGTTTTTATAACTCATCATTCGTAGTATGGCCTCCACACGAAGTCATCCTCGGCCCAAATCTCCATCAATTGTCATTACCTGAGAAGGGTAAGAATAAAGGGTGAGTTACTTAGAACTCAGTGTGTAACCCACTTACCGTGTTCACTTGGCCAAAACCATTTAAACAATTAGTTGGGCTTGGGCCCATTTACAAATGTGCATTATAAATAAAATATAAAATGCATGTGATATGCAATTCCCAACCAAACCTAATTTCCATCCGCTACACACCACCCGTACCAACCAACACACCTGTGGGGATCAAGTCAACCCACCCCGCCACACACCGATAGCAGGCATTAAGCCAAATATAATATTTGTGGCAGAGCCACCGAACTAGATTGTGATAAAGTCACCGAACTGGAGGCATTAAGCCATTAAAAATATTTGTGGCAAAGCCACCGAACTAGATTTTGGCAACAGGCCTTCTTCTCTTCGTCAATTATCCCAACCCATGCAGTCATGTATATATTAATGCATAACAATATATTCATAAAGTAAATTTCAACAAAAAGCCCATATTACAAATTATCAATTTGGCCCGTTAGTCAAAATAGCAATTTAGCCCATTTAACGATCTAGCAAATTTTGGCCCATATATATCGATTTATCAAGTTGGGCCCATATAGCAATTTATCAAATTGACCCATTAAGGGTATTTTCGTAATTCGGTCCATAAGGACATTTCGTAATTCAGCTCATTAGGGGCATTTTTGTAATTTGGCCCATAAGGGCGTTTTCATAATTCGGTAATCGTACCCACTAAGGGTAATTTGGTAATTTACCCTCCAAGGGTATGATGGAAATTTTGCAACCTAGGCTTAATGACTAATTTGGAGCATAAAAATCAAAACTGTCCATCTGCGTCGTACTGACTAAAATGACTATAACTCGAGTTGGGAAACTTGAAATTTTCGGTCCGTAAATTTTCTCTGAAACTAGACTCATATAACTTCTTACTGTAATTTTTCCAGAATTTTTGGCTTAGCCAATTAGTACAGTTTATTCTTCAAAGTATCCCTTGTTTCACTGTTTGACAGTTCTGACCTCTCTTCACAAAATCTCAGATATCTTATTGTACAGAACCCAAATACTGATTCGTTTGATCCAAATAAAAATAGACTCACTAAGGATTCTAATAATATAAACCATGTCCTGTAATTATTTTTCTATAATTTATAGTGATTTTTCAAAGTCAGAACAGGGGATCTCGAAATCACTCTGAACTAGTCTTACAAAAATCTAAAAATCTCAAAATATACTGATCCTTTGCTTGCTCCGTTTCTTTTATAAGAAAATAGACTCGATTATCTTTCAATCCATATATCCTTCAATTCCTAATTCAATTCCTACTATTTTTGGTGATTTTTTCAAAATCACGTCACTGCTGTTAACCAAAACTATTTTGTTACAAAATATGATTACCACTTCGAACATACGTACGCCCGAGTGGCCATAGATGCTGGTCTTCGGCTTTTCAATCTTGTGACCGATTCACAGAACATTTCATGCAAACATTTAGAGAGGCATGAGATTACACATCCCATTTCAAACATGTATTCGGAAAGTAAGGGATTACACACCTTGATTAGGATTCCCTAAAGAACCACTCTTCGTTGCCCCCTAAAAATAAATTCGATCAAAGTTAGCATCGATATCTTAAAGGTTCCAAAAGCCCAAAAGTACTCACTCACAAGAGTCACTTACCACATCGCGATCCTTCCCTACGAGATTCTAAAATCCGGTCTTCCACTATAACTCGATTGATCAAAGGAGTGAGTGTCAACACGAATGGGAAGAAATGATAAAGACGAGATGAAGGGTTCGGCTATGGAGGAAAAAATGAGAAAGAATATTCGGTTATGGGGGTATGGATTAGAGAAGAGAAGTTTGGAGCAAGAAAAAAAAATGATACAAAGTAATGCTAAAAGGAATTTGGCCTAACAAGCACCAAAGTTTTCCCAAATGACAAATGAAGAATTTGGCTACCCAAATACTCCTTCCCAAGCCGTGTGTTGCTTCTCCAAAATGGATAAGTGTTGACCAAAAACACTTTCTAAAACATCACCCATGAAAATGCCAACATATTCCCCTTTTTACTCCTTTTCTTTTTTGTTTTTCTTTCCACTTTCCCATATTTTCCTCCATACCATAATTTCTTTCTACTTTCCCATAAAACATTCCTCAATTTAAGCCACTTGTTCCCCTACCTACCTTATCCTATTGATTCCTTTTCCTATGTCAATTTTTTCTTAATCCATTAGCCACCTTATCATAAAACCAAAAGTCCAACCTTCCAAAAATATAGCTTGACCGACACATGCTAGATGAGTGAAAAGAAAACAAAAATTTTAGTCACAAAAATGCATACCAAGGGATTCGAACCTCTTCCCTCAAGCAAACATACATGGCGTCATATCTCCTTTACCACTTGCTCATCTTATGCTAACTTTTATCACTTAAATAACTTAAATTCCAAGGTTACCTGATTCCTTTTCACTAAAGTACTCTTTTACTAAAATTGATTCTAATTCCAAGTAAATCCGAGCCTTTTCAAGACTATATTTAGCACATAAAAAAATCATATTCGAGCTACACCCAAAGATAAGCACATATTGATACTCAAATTTTTAAGATGTTACAATGGGTTTTATTATTAAAGTTTAAGTTAAAATTTCTTTTAAACTAAACCCTAAATCTCTTGTCACTTAAAATTTATAAGGGTTTTCTAACATAAAAAAAAATCAAATGGTTTTCAACACAAGCCCAACCCAAAAAAATTCTTTTTT